>JAVIAB010000050.1:70812193-71339693 GCA_032433765.1 Megaustenia siamemsis
AAAGCAAAAGACTGAAAACTATGTCCCCGCTCGACGGTGTAAGGCAGATGAGGAAATGTAGGAGAAGATGTATTTTGTAAGGAGAGGCCAATCGTGACCACTGACAAAGGTAGCTAAATCTTTGTTCTTATACAAGCAGGCATTTGTTCAAGAGATTATGGTAGTGCGCTTGCTTCTGCCATTGTTAGATGTAAAAAAATGTTTCTACATTTAACATATACCATCATCAAGTGCCGGGCCTGTTGGCGTAGGTCTCTCCACAACTTTCGACCTCGACAGTCATTTATCATTTCTGTTGTTGACCTTCTGCCAAGCCATTCTCTTAAGCTGTCTGGTATTTTTTCTCTTTGCTTCCCTCTATCTCTTCGTCACTCAATTTTTTCAATTGTTACAATATATTCCAGTTGTTCTCTTCTCATTACATGGCCAAAAAATGATGATTATTTCTTCCTAATATTGGAAATTACCTCTCTTTTTGCTTTGACCTCTTTCAGAACATTTGCATTACTATTCTTAGTTGTTCATGATATTCTCAGCAATCTTCTGTAAAGTCACACTTCTACAGACTCCAGTGATTTTCTTGTATGTTGTCCTATTGTCCATGATTCACATCCATATGTTAGACTGGCTCTACATAACATTTAAGAACTCGTTTTCTTGTTTCTATTGTCAAAAATAGATTGCATAGTATCTTCCTCATTTTTTGGAAAGCTGCTTTTGCCTGAGCCATATATAGTCAGTTTTAATCTTTCTTTTAACTATTTTATTTGTTTTACTACGTTAATCTTCAATTTTTCTGTTTCATTTATATTACTGGAGAGTGGGTGGCCGAATCGATTACTTGTAGGGGTCCAAACAAGCGAAAACAATCGTTAAAATCCCGTAGAGGTTCAAACGTTTCTTTCTATCGAGGGTGAAAAAAAACCTCTCAGACCTAAACACATCGCGGCGAGTGCACTGCACAAGCGGCCTTTATTCTCCGGTCCAACAATCCCTCCCCGACCCAATAATGGGAAAATGCAGTAAAGATTTTTTTTTTTCAACGTTAAAACTTTCATTTCACTGCTTCATTTATTTTTCTACGTTAAATCTTTCATTTCACTGCTTCATTTTTTTTGCAACGTTAAATCTTTTCGTGTTTCTTTTCTTGACACTGCTGAAATTATTATCACGATCTACATATTGAATGATGGTTTCATCTAATTCCATTAAACTGTTTGTTTTTGTTTTACCAACATTTTGTTTTCAGTGACAGTAGTAACATTTTAGTTTCAATGTGGCAGCTTCATCTGTTTATGATCTACTAAAGAAACTGGACGCAAAGTATGGGTCTCAGACGCAGAATTGAAAACCACTGGTGAAACAGCGAGGAAAACTCCCATGCTGATTTGGTCTACAGCAAAGTGAACGAATATTGGAATGGGGAAAATGATAAATGTCTGTAGTAGCAAAAACAAGTGACGGGATAATACGGAAGGATGCGACACGCGATGGCGCGTGCAGAGAGGGCACGAGAGTGAGTCTCCGGTTACTGGTTTAATGTTGAGAAGAGAACACGGGCCTGTTTAACATATATAGAGCTTATGACTACCAACGACAACATCCGGAAGGAGATAGATAAGCTGCGCACTGGAACAGACAGAAAGGTTTATCACACCCAGAAGTGTCTTTCGGCGAGAGGGTGGTCCAGTTGATAACTTGTTGAGCTCAAAGGCAGGAGGACGCTAGTTTGAATCCTGATAGGGTCAAAAATTGGTTTTTCTAATTATCATCATGTGCCATAATGGTTGGCGTAGGCGAACATGTTCTTCCACAATCTTCTATCCATAGTGCATCATAGCAGTTCTGTTGACTGTTTTCCATGCCACAACTCCAAGCTATCTAGTATTTTTTCATTCTTCGTCCACGAACTCTCTTTCCCTCTATTTTGCCAGTTGTTACCAAGTATTCTATCTATCTATCTATTGACCTTTCGAGCCGTAACCGGCCCATAGGGCGTAGACCAAGATACACCTTCTCCTATATGAATTTTTGTTCTAGCAGTTTTCTTTTAAAGATATTTTATTAAATCTCGCCATCTGTCTCTGTTCTGTGCAAGCAGTTCTATCTCATTGAGGGAGCCGATTCCTGCTGCTCTTGCCTCTCTCATCAATGTTCTTCTCAGTGTCTCCCTGGGTCTTCCTCTTTTTCTTTTACCTGTTGTTTCCCATATGAGGGCTTGCTTTGCTATTCGATTATTATCTCTTCTCATCACATGTCCAACGTATGACCATCGTCTTTTCTTTATTACTGAAGATATTAGTGGTTGATTGGCGATTTCTCTAATTTCCTCGTTTGTTTTGAATTCGTTCCATTCTATACCAAGTATTTTCCTTAGACATTTATTTTCGAATGCGTTCAACTTTGTTTCTATATCTCTTGTTGTTTTCCAGCTTTCACACGCATACGTAAGGGTTGATAGTACATTTGATTTGAATAGCCTAAGTTTTGTGTTTTACCAAGTATTGCAACTTCCAAATTCCCATAATGTGCCCAAAGAATGTCGATTGTTTCTTTCTGATGTTTTTAGGAGCTCCCTTTTTGTTTGGCTTCTTTGAGAATGTCTGCATTGGTCTTTTTAGCTGTCCAGGGAACTTTTAACATTCTTCTGAGAAATCCTCTCTTTCTGTGGCCTCTCATCGTCTTTTCATTTGTTTGTCTACTGTCCATGATTCACTTCCATGGGTCGGAATTGGCTCTAAATAGCACCGATGAACTCTTTTTTTCACTTCTATTGACATAGATTTGTTGCATAAGACGATTTTCATTTTCTGACGTGCTATTTTGGCAGATATATCTTGTTTATTTTTATGCTGCATGATTATGATGATTGTTTCTTCGATGTGACCATTACTTCTGTTTTCTTACTATTCAGACTGAGACCTTTCTTGTTGCTTTCTCTTATTATTATGTCTATCACTTCTTGTAGTTCATTCTCCGTCTCTGATATTAAGGTTTTTTCTCAAATTGGGAGTGAAATATAAATACAGACCTGAAAATCTCGCAACGGCTGTACTGGACAGGCGGCCTTTATTCTCCTGCCTATAAGTACACCTGGCAGACCCCAGTAATAGGAAAATGTCTTAAATATAAAGTTAGTTAATGTCACTCTGACATAGGCAGGAAAACAGCATTGATCCATAACATTATGAAAGATGTCTCAATAGCCCTGTTCACTTGATCACGTCAGAAATACAACTTGTACATTGTATTTATGTTAAGAGCTTGCTTTACCATTAAGTGAACACAGGCGATCACCTAGGGGCACAAAAATCAGGAGACGCCAGCCTCACTCATTAACAAAGAGAAGATAAATAATAACAGCTCTTGAGCAGGAAATTCATCTACATTGATACATTATTGAATTCTCAACCTCGCCCAAGTAAAAGTTGGAGAAATGAATTTTTCATAATTATATTTGATTAAATGTCAGGTCGGGTAATTTTACCTGCTACTGTACGCAGTAAACAGTACAACATGCGGCTGCCCTGCTGCCTTGCAGGTATGCTCGGGAGAGTAAAAGACTAAGGGGGGTTACCCTGAAGTAAAACGTGAGACTTTTTAGTCAAAGGCTAGGGGAGCCAACTGTAAACAAACCGACGGAAGGCAACAGAAAATAACCGTCGTAATGTCTTTGTACAATCATGAATCGCCACAATAATAGAAATCTCGACAACAACGTTAAGGGAGATTCCAATGGAAAACCCTCGTTCGGTAGAGGACATCATGTGCTACAGGCGATACCCGATCGTCATCTAGCTAGTGTAAGCAAAATAAAGATAAAACAGACTCTAAAGATAGGTACATGGAATGTGAGAACACTTATGAAGAAGAGTAAACTGGAAAAAATCAAACAAGAAATGAAAAGAATGGGTTTACATTTATTGGGACTTTGCGAAATGTGATACACTGGATCAGGGGAGATATATTCTGATGAACATAAAAATAATCAATTTTAGAGGTACTGAACACCAAAGAGGAATAGGTATCATCTTGGATGCAGAAATAGTAAGAACAGTGAAAGGTTTTTACCCAATATCTGACAGAGTCTTTTTAGTGAAATTGAATGGAAAGCCGATAAATATAAATCTCATACACGTCTATGCACCAACAGCAGGTAGTCTTGAGGAAACAGTTGGTACGATTTACGACGAGTTAAATACGGCACTTCGTGAATGAAAACCACATGAAAATACCACCGTTCTAGGGGATCTCAACGCAAAAATAGGAAAGGAAAGAGTTGAGGAAGTAGTTGGTTATTGGGTTTAGACGAGAGAAATGAAAGAGGTGACAAACGTATTGACTGGGCAAGAATACACAACATGATGATAGGAAACACCTGGTTTAAGCAACATCCAAGACGTCAGTGGACATGAAAAAGCCCAGGAGACAACGCACACAATCAAATTGATTACATAATGATAAGCAACAGATTTAGAAACAGTCTGGTGTGTGTTAAAACTAGACCAGGGGCAGATTGCAATAGTGATCATGCACCACTTGTGGGAAAGCTTAGGATAAAATTAAAAGCAGCAAAACGAGCCTCAGTTAACATCAAGTTAAATTTAGATTTATTCAAATCAGACAAGAAGCTGCAAGACAAATATAACTTCACAATTCAGAACCGGTACAATGCAATAGAGAAGATACAAAGCATTTATGAACAGTGGGAAATGCTAAAAGAATCAATGCAACAAACACTAAAAGAGTTCATACCACCAGTAAGGACAAATTCAAGAAAGAAGTGGACAACAGATGACGTTTTGCAGCTAATGGATACAAGAAGAAGAAATAAAGAAAATAAAGATGAGTATAAGAGATTAAATAAAGAAACTGTAGTAAAATGCAATGAAGCAAAAGAAGCATGGCTAAAAGAGAGATGTATAGAGATTTAAATGCAACAAAAAGGAGATGCCAAAGCTATATACAGAAAATTGAAGAATTAACATGAAGAAAAACGCAATCAGAAACTGGATTTTTAAGAACAAAGGAAGAAGAACTGTTCATTGAAGAAGAAAGCATAAGGGAACGATGGATATACTACTTTTAAAATCTTTATAACGATGAACGAACGGAAGTAAATATTACGGATAATGAAGAAGGACCAGAAATACTCAAAGAAGTGGAAGACACCTTGTGCAATGTGAAAGCAGGCAAAGCTCCTGGACCAGATAATATAACTAGAGAAGAGATTGAAGCCATGGGTGATTTTGGAATAGAAATAATAATAACAAAAATATTGAATATCTACAACAGCGGATATATACCAGACGACATGCTCAAATCAATATTCATAGCCATACTAAAGAAATCGGGTGCGATTGAATGCGCTGAACATTGCACAATAAGCCTTATGAGTCACATGACTAAGATATTACTAAGAATCATCATGCGAAGAGTGCGAAGCAAAATCAGTCCAGAAATTAGTGGTGAGCAGTGTGGTTTTGTTAGAGGTAAAGGAACGAGCAATACCATATATTTCATAAGAGAAAGAACTATAGAGGCGAAAACAGATCTATACCTATGTTTCATAGATTATACCCAAGCATACGGCAAAGTAAAGCACCAAGAAATAGTCACAATTTTAGAAGGCATAAACGTAGACAGCAAAGATCTAAGAATAATAAAGAACATGTACTGGCAACAAACAGCGGCCATAAGAATTGTAAACCAATTGGGAATGTTTCAATAAATAAAACAGTGTTGTGGGCCAGGTTATGTGCTGTCACCAGATTTGTTTAATATTTATAGTGAGATTATTTTCAGACCCATAAGGGGCATGCCTGGAATAACAATCGGAGGTCATAATATAAATAATCTAAGGTATGCTGATGATACAGTCTTAATCGCTAAGAGAAAAATGAGTTACAATATATGTTAGACTGAAGAATGTTATAGTGAAAGAAAGCAAACATAAAGGACTCAGCCTTAAAAGCAAAAAGACAGAAGTAATGGTAACAACAAAGAAAAAGATATCACCTCAGTGCGAAATAAAGAAAAGTGGAACAATATTGAAACAGGTAAATGAATTTAACTATTTGGGAACTTTGTTAACCTCAGATGGAAGATGTACAAGAGAGGTGAGCTGCAAAAGCAGCTTTCTAAAAAATGAGGAAGATACTATGCAATCTATTTTTGACAATAGAAACAAGAAAAGAGTTCTTAAATATTACGTAGAGCCAGTATTAACATGGATATTAGGACAACAGACAAGAAAATCACTGGAGTCTGTAGAAATGTGGTTTTACAGAAGAATGTTGAGAGTACCATGGATATCTAAGAAGAGTAATGAAAACGTTCTGAAAGAGGCCAAAGCTAAAAAGAGAGCTAATTTGCAATATTGGGAAGAAACAATCATCATTTTTTGGCCACGTAATGACGAGAGAACAATTGGAACATATTGTAACAACTGGGAAAATTGAGGGACGAAGAGATAGAGGGAATCAAAGAGAAAAGATGCCAGACAGCTTAAGAGAATGGCTTGGCAGAAGGTCGACAACAGAAATGATAAATAACTGTCGAGATCGAAAGTTGTGGAGAGACATGATTACCTACGCCAGCAAGCCCAGTATTTGAAGATGATTTGATTAAATATGCAATAATTTTGGGAGCCGTGATAGCTCAATGGTTAGTGAACTGGACTACAAAGGACAAGGGGTAGGGTTCGATCCCAACCGACGGCTTCCGGGTTCACCCAGCCTTAAATGGGTACCGGATTTTTTTCTGGGAAAGTAAAGCAGCACGGGCGTAATACCGACCACATTACCCCAAAAATCATGTGCTGAAGGTCTGTAAAATATAGGGTCACTAACACCATATTTCCCTATACGCCACTTGGCGTGACGGGGGTACTTTACTTTACTTTTTTTATGCAATACTTTTCTTCATATGATGATATAGAGATACGCAGATATGGACAATGTAGATGAGTGTCTACATATTTGTTTAATCTGGTTTCCTCAGATACGCTTCCGCAGTCCCTACTTCTTTATTACATTTAAATAAGTAAGAACAAACTATTGCTTATGTTTTAATTTTCGTGGGCCATTCGTGGGGCACTCGTGGGGCATTCGTAGGGTATTCGTGGGGCATTCGTCGTGGGGCAACGTTTCACAGCAAAAAAGTATCAAATAAGTCAATTGTAACGATCTTGTTTCCCATAATAATGAATGCACTAAATGTCACTGTCGCCAAAACCGTTTAAGGTAAAATAAAAAAAAATAGTTTGCATATTAGAATTAAAATATCATTTTCCAAATCAAACAACAGTGGTAACTGATGCGTTTATTAAATAAAAAGTTACTCATTGGATATTTCATAGTTATTTTGACCATTGAAAGAAAGTAACCAATCAAAACAGGTTATCGGAATGTGTGATCAGTTCTCCTCTGATTAGATAGACTGTGGTGAACTTAGTGGCCGACTGTTCAAATACATCAACGGCCAGGACAAAAGTTGCTGTTGTGAGTCAGAGCAAACTACTATGTCGATATATCACTGGCATTGAAATAATTGACGTTCCGTTCTAGTCAGACAAGTGACGGACAGTGAATTCGAAACTTGAGGAGACCAGAACATGAGATCGAACTTTTAGTTTGACATTTAATGTATAGTTTAAGACAATCTGCAATCAACGCTATGTCAGATAGTTCCTTAAATAGTTGCCCTAAATGATCATATTTATATCATACATCTTAGTTATTTTCATTATTAAAACATTTGCTCGAAGGAGGTCCCTTCTAACGATCCTGCTCATCTAATCTAACGATCCTGCTCATCTAATCTAATGATCCTGCTCATCTAATCGAATGATCCTGCTCATCTAATCGAATGATCCTGCTCATCTAATCGAATGATCCTGCTCATCTAATCGAATGATCCTGCTCATCTAATCCAATGATCCTGCTCATCTAATCTAATGATCCTAAAGATTGCCTCCTGATGCGAAGCTCTGTACAGAGAGCTTCCTACTAACAAAGAAGACATGGTTTAGCTATTAACATCTTTTAAAGTTTTGTCTAAGTATTTTATATAAAGACGTAGGGGAGTGTCTAGAGAGGCTGTCTCCTATTTGAACTACTTCTATACGTTTAGATAAAGAGATAGACCGCTTTTATATTAGTTGTTTGTCTGTTGTCATAGCAACCAGGAGTTGATTGCAAAAGTGACCTACCTAGTTCTCATACATATTGCAAGGTCTATAGATGCCGTTGTACGGTTGCAGTAGGTTTCACTTCCACAGACCGTAAAGTCTATTTATTAGTAACGGCTTTATTTATTTTAAACTACATCATGGTTATACTATACTCCGTTGGAATGTATCGACAGGAAGCTCGTTCAGATATGCCAGCTCTTCGCCTTGACAAGAAGCTCTGGAGATTAGCATGTAACGGGCCAATGTGCCCGTCCGGTGTGCACTTGACTGGAACTCTGCTACCGTTGTGAAAGCTCGTTAACACCTGAGCCCTCCCTCTGTTTGCAGCTGGAATGTACAGGAATACAGATCGTTCAGCTCTGCCTGCCCTTGGCCATTGATCGGTTCTTCATCGACTCCGCGTTGTGACTTCCTTGACTCATGACACCCAATGTCCGTTCATCGTGAGGACAGACAACACAGCTACAAATATAAAGTATGGATTAACACCAGTGAAAATTCCAACGACTTGCTTCATTTATGTAATGACCACCTCTGATGGCCAGACATACACTATTTCAAGTCCATCTATTCACCACATCAAGGATCGCACTTGCTGAATTACGCTACACCTATTTCTGGTGGAACAACTATCGTACACTAACTCTCTTTAATTGCTGCACTATTTCTGGTGGAACAACTATCGTACACTAACTCTCTTTAATTGCTGCACTACTTCTGCCCTAAGAATGTCGCTTCACTTGGCTTACTCTACACCTAGTAATTGTGGCACAACCACATTCTCCCAGTCGCTTCAAGCAAACGATTGCACTGCTAAGTTCAATATAATGCCATTTGTCTTGGCTTACCCTAAGCCTATTACATGTGGCCTAACCACATTGTCAAAGTCTCTTCAAAACGACTGCACTGTTACACTCACAATGCATCATGCCCTAGGCTTCCACTGAACCTATTACCGAAGGAACACTTCCATGTGCACAGTCTCTTCCAAATGAATTATCTACACATTTCAAAGTAATTGCCATTTTCCTGGCTTACTATAATCAATCAGTTGTGGCTTAACCACATTATCAAAGTCTCTTCACAATAACCGCACTAATCATCACCATCAAGTACCGGGCCTAGTGGCATAGGTGATAATGTCTCTCCACAACTTTCGATCTCGACAGCTATTTATCATTTCTGTTGTTGACCTTCTGCCAAGCCATTCTCTTAAGCTGCCTGTTATTTTTTCTCTTTGCTTCCCTCTATCTCTTCGTCCCTCAATTTTTCAAGTTGTTACAATATATTCTAGTTGTTCTCTTTTTGCTTTGACCTCTCTCAGAACATCTTCATTTCTCTTCTTAGCTGAACATGGTGCTCTCAACATTCTTCTGTAAAACCACATTTCTACAGACTCCTGTGATTTTCTTGTCTGTTGTCCTATTGTCAATGTTTCGCATCTATATGTTAATACTGGCTCTACGTAACATTTACGTAATCTACGTAACATGTTCTCTTCTCATTAAAAAAAAAAAGTAAAGTACCCCCCGTCACGCCAAGTGGCGTATAGGGAAATATGGTGTTAGTGACCCTATATTTTACAGACCTTCAGCACATGATTTTTGGGGTAATGTGGTCGGTATTACGCCCGTGCTGCTTTACTTTCCCAGAAAAAATCCGGTACCCATTTAAGGCTGGGTGAACCCGGAGCCGTCGGTTGGGATCGAACCCAACCCCTTGTCCGTAGTAGTCCAGTTCACTAACCACTGAGCTATCGCGGCTCCCACTAATTTTTAGGGAATTAGTAAAACCCAGGTGTCCTCGCCAGGGTACGAACCCCGGCTGTTGCCGTGGTAAGCCAACCGCCTATCGATTGCGCTAACCGGACACCCTCTCTTCTCATTACATGGCCAAAAAATGAACCGCACTAATAGGTCATAATAAAGTCACTGGCGGGGCTTACACTAAGTCTATAAGTTTGTGGCACAACCACTTTATCAAAGTCTCTTCGCAAGCACTATACTGCTAATTTTAGAACGCTGACCCTAGCTATCATTGCTGACTGTCCTGACACGTCTGCCTAACTAGACTGCTACCGATTCACTAACCTGCGATTACGAAGTCCTTATGAATCTTTCTGGTCCCCAGTCACGACTGTGAAAAAAATCATTAACACACGTCTGGATTGAACCCCTCGCATCATCTCGACTGAATCTAAATTCACCTATCCCTTCTCTAACTTAAACCTACCCGCCTCGTTTTCAAAATCTTATGATCCACGAAGTGTTCAGACTATCCCCGCTTCACGTGGACCAGAAGTTTCTCTTTGTTTACGGCTGTGGCTAACTTTCAGCCCTTCTCTAACCTTGACCTCTACTACCTAACTCCCCAATTTCTCGACCTCTCCGTATCACTGCTACTACCCTGTTTCACAAAGACAAAGGTGACCCTATGTATTTTTTTGACTTTTTCAGTGATTCTCAAACTCTATTATCGTTTTTCCTATATATCCAAACTCTCTAAGTTCTCCCTCTTACTTTCTTGTATCTTTCTTTCACACAATCCCCCTTTCTTTTAATTTCTCTATCTAATGTCCTTAGCTCCTTCTCCTTCAGTGATTATATATATATATGCATATATATATATATACATATATATATATATATATATATATATATATATATATATATATATATATAACAAGTATTGTAACTATGTAAGACGTTTTCTTATATAATATTAAAATGGTGCCTTTTTTTCTTTTTGAAGTATTTGTATTATATAGTTCAATCACTTGCCACCATATACATGCAGTCTCTTTCACTCACTCTCTCCCTCTGTTTAAAAATCGTTCACTCTCTCCATTTCATTCTCACTCTGTATCTACAAGCCGTCCTGTCCACAAGTGTCCTGTTCGATTCCAAGAATTGGCGAACATTATTTGATCTCCGATGTTCACACAGCCGCTAAAAATGGGTACCTGAATGTTTTCTTAGAAGTAAAGGCGACTTGACGAGTTACCAAATCTTCCAAAAATGTGACTTGGTAATAAAAGTATACTTATAATACTAAAATATATATAATAATAAAATGGAAACTTTACTCTTTTTCTATTTCAAAAAACTCTTAAATTCTATTTCTCTCTCTCTCTCTCTTTCTCTTCCTCTTCTTCTTCTATTCTTCTACCTTTCAGCTACGTGTGGAGCATAGGTCTTCAACAAACACTTTCCAAGCCGTTCTTTGACTTGTCCATGTTTGTGAAGTTTTTTCGGCTTATTTTTTTACAGTACAAAATAGTCAGTCCCATGCCCAACTCTTATTAGTCACCTCTTATGTACATGCATGGTAGGGAACAGTGCCACAATTCTTTACTCCCCTTTCGGGCCCAGGAAGAGCACCGGCGTCTCTCTCTCTCTTACTTTCATATATCTTCTTTCCACACACTCCCCTTTTCTTTTAATCTCTCTCTCTAATTTCCCTTGTTCATTCTCCCTCTTGCCTCCTCCCTCTAACCTCCTCCTTCTATTTTCCTCCCGGTAACACAGTACTCGTGCAAAGCCGTTACTCCATCTAAAGTCAGACATCGGCCTCAGTATGCAAATTTAATCAAGTCAGTATTGTGGCGTATACATCTGGGGTCGTGTTTGTGTTGACAGAACAATCTATGACTGCTAGAAGCGGTAAATCTGTTACTGTTTCATTACTTCAATCCGCCATTTACAATAAATTTATTGCGCCAGGTTTCGTATTTTCTGATAATTCCGTTTCACGTTATTACAATTATTCTGAAATAATTACGTCTTTATTTTACTTCTTGTTTCAAATATTTTTACAAAGAAGGAAAGTACAAGTCACCGTTCGTTATTTCTCACTCTGTCTCTGACATTGTATTTCTGTCCATCACATACGTTCTCTCTCTATCTCTTTCCCACTCACTCTCTTACTCTCTCTTACTCTCTCACACTCTCTCTTACTCACTCACTCTCACTCTCTCTCTCACACTCTCTAACTCTTACTCTCTCACTCGCTTTCTCACTCTCTCTCACTCACTCTCTCTTTTACTCTCTCACTCTCTCTCTCTTACTCTCTCACGCTCTCTCTCACTCTCTCTCACACCCTCTCTCATGCTCTCTTACTCTCTCTCACTCTAAATTTCTCTTTGTTTATCTCATCTCCTCTATCATTTATTCACATTCTTCATTATTTTCCAACTATCACTATCTTTATTTTCTTTTTTACCCTTACGTTTTTGCTGTTGTTCTGTCAAACCATCAATATCTCTCTTTCGTCTCTCGTTTCCCCTTTTTCTTTCTCGTTAAACTGTAAATGTCTTTCTTTCTTTAACCCTCTTTGTTTATCTATCCTGTGTTTATCTATCCCTATCTGTCCCTCTTACGCTCGCCCTTAACCTTTCTTTCTCCCTATCTATATCTTCCTCACTTCTCCTTAGTATAGTGAGCTTAAGGTCATTTTCACAGCAATGAGAGTTTCTGTTTTTTTTTCCTTAAAAAAATGTCTAATTTTAGTACAGTTCTTTAACTGACTTTATATTTTTAAAATGTCGGATTTTAGCACAGTTCTTTAACTGACTTTATATTTTTAAAATGTCGGATTTTAGCACAGTTCTTTAACTGACTTTATATTTTTAAAATGTCGGATTTTAGCACAGTTCTTTAACTGACTTTATATTTTTAAAATACGGATTTTAGCACAGTTCATTAACTGACTTTATATTTTTAAAATGTCGGATTTTAGCACAGTTCTTTAACTGACTTTATATTTTTAAAATGTCGGATTTTAGCACAGTTCTTTAACTGACTTTATATTTTTAAAATGTCGGATTTTAGCACAGTTCATTAACTGACTTTATATTTTTAAAATGTCGGATTTTAGCACAGTTCTTTAACTGACTATATTTTTAAAATGTCGGATTTTAGCACAGTTCTTTAACTGACTTTATATTTTTTAAATGTCGGATTTTAGCACAGTTCTTTAACTGACTTTATATTTTTAAAATGTCGGATTTTAGCACAGTTCTTTAACTGACTTTATATTTTTAAAATGTCGGATTTTAGCACAGTTCATTAATTGACTTTATATTTTTAAAATGTCGGATATTAGCACAGTTCTTTAACTGACTTTATATTTTTAAAATGTCGGATATTAGCACAGTTCTTTAACTGACTTTATATTTTTAAAATGTCGGATATTAGCACAGTTCTTTAACTGACTTTATATTTTTAAAATGTCGGATTTTAGCATAGTTCTTTAACTGACTTTATATTTTTAAAATGTCGGATTTTAGCACAGTTCATTAACTGACTTTATATTTTTAAAATGTCGGATATTAGCACAGTTCTTTAACTGACTTTATATTTTTAAAATGTCGGATATTAGCACAGTTCTTTAACTGACTTTATATTTTTAAAATGTCGGATTTATCACAGTTCTTTAACTGACTTTATATTTTTTAAATGTCGGATTTTAGCACAGTTCATTAACTGACTTTATATTTTTAAAATGTCGGATATTAGCACAGTTCTTTAACTGACTTTATATTTTTAAAATGTCGGATTTTAGCACAGTTCTTTAACTGACTTTATATTTTTAAAATGTCGGATATTAGCACAGTTCTTTAACTGACTTTATATTTTTAAAATGTCGGATATTAGCACAGTTCTTTAACTGACTTTATATTTTTAAAATGTCGGATTTTAGCACAGTTCTTTAACTGACTTTATATTTTTAAAATGTCGGATTTTAGCACAGTTCTTTAACTGACTTTATATTTTTAAAATGTCGGATTTTAGCACAGTTCTTTAACTGACTTTATATTTTTAAAATGTCGGATTTTAGCACAGTTCTTTAACTGACTTTATATTTTTAAAATGTCGGATTTTAGCACAGTTCTTTAACTGACTTTATATTTTTAAAATGTCGGATTTTAGCACAGTTCTTTAACTGACTTTATATTTTTAAAATGTCGGATTTTAGCACAGTTCATTAACTGACTTTATATTTTTAAAATGTCGGATTTTAGCACAGTTCTTTAACTGACTTTATATTTTTAAAATGTCGGATTTTAGCACAGTTCTTTAACTGACTTTATATTTTTAAAATGTCGGATTTTAGCACAGTTCATTAACTGACTTTATATTTTAAAATGTCGGATTTTAGCACAGTTCTTTAACTGACTATATTTTTAAAATGTCGGATTTTAGCACAGTTCTTTAACTGACTTTATATTTTTAAAATGTCGGATTTTAGCACAGTTCTTTAACTGACTTTATATTTTTAAAATGTCGGATTTTAGCACAGTTCTTTAACTGACTTTATATTTTTAAAATGTCGGATTTTAGCACAGTTCATTAATGACTTTATATTTTTAAAATGTCGGATTTTAGCACAGTTCTTTAACTGACTTTATATTTTTAAAATGTCGGATATTAGCACAGTTCTTTAACTGACTTTATATTTTTAAAATGTCGGATATTAGCACAGTTCTTTAACTGACTTTATATTTTTAAAATGTCGGATTTTAGCATAGTTCTTTAACTGACTTTATATTTTTAAAATGTCGGATTTTAGCACAGTTCATTAATTGACTTTATATTTTAAAATGTCGGATATTAGCACAGTTCTTTAACTGACTTTATATTTTTAAAATGTCGGATATTAGCACAGTTCTTTAACTGACTTTATATTTTTTAAATGTCGGATATTAGCACAGTTCTTTAACTGACTTTATATTTTTAAAATGTCGGATTTTAGCATAGTTCTTTAACTGACTTTATATTTTTAAAATGTCGGATATTAGCACAGTTCATTAACTGACTTTATATTTTTAAAATGTCGGATATTAGCACAGTTCTTTAACTGACTTTATATTTTTAAAATGTCGGATATTAGCACAGTTCTTTAACTGACTTTATATTTTTAAAATGTCGGATTTTAGCACAGTTCTTTAACTGACTTTATATTTTTAAAATGTCGGATTTTAGCACAGTTCTTTAACTGACTATATATTTTTAAAATGTCGGATTTTAGCACAGTTCTTTAACTGACTTTATATTTTTAAAATGTCGGATTTTAGCACAGTTCTTTAACTGACTTTATATTTTTAAAATGTCGGATTTTAGCACAGTTCTTTAACTGACTTTATATTTTTAAAATACGGATTTTAGCACAGTTCATTAACTGACTTTATATTTTTAAAATGTCAGATTTTAGCACAGTTCTTTAACTGACTTTATATTTTTAAAATGTCGGATTTTAGCACAGTTCTTTAACTGACTTTATATTTTTAAAATGTCGGATTTTAGCACAGTTCATTAACTGACTTTATAAAATGTCGGATTTTAGCACAGTTCTTTAACTGACTTTATATTTTTAAAATGTCGGATTTTAGCACAGTTCTTTAACTGACTATATATTTTTAAAATGTCGGATTTTAGCACAGTTCTTTAACTGACTTTATATTTTTAAAATGTCGGATTTTAGCACAGTTCTTTAACTGACTTTATATTTTTAAAATGTCGGATTTTAGCACAGTTCTTAACTGACTTTATATTTTTAAAATACGGATTTTAGCACAGTTCATTAACTGACTTTATATTTTTAAAATGTCGGATTTAGCACAGTTCTTTAACTGACTTTATATTTTTAAAATGTCGGATTTTAGCACAGTTCTTTAACTGACTTTATATTTTTAAAATGTCGGATTTTAGCACAGTTCATTAACTGACTTTATATTTTTAAAATGTCGGATTTTAGCACAGTTCTTTAACTGACTTTATATTTTTAAAATGTCGGATTTTAGCACAGTTCTTTAACTGACTTTATATTTTTTAAATGTCGGATTTTAGCACAGTTCTTTAACTGACTTTATATTTTTAAAATGTCGGATTTTAGCACAGTTCTTTAACTGACTTTATATTTTTAAAATGTCGGATTTTAGCACAGTTCATTAATTGACTTTATATTTTTAAAATGTCGGATATTAGCACAGTTCTTTAACTGACTTTATATTTTTAAAATGTCGGATATTAGCACAGTTCTTTAACTGACTTTATATTTTTAAAATGTCGGATATTAGCACAGTTCTTTAACTGACTTTATATTTTTAAAATGTCGGATTTTAGCATAGTTCTTTAACTGACTTTATATTTTTAAAATGTCGGATTTTAGCACAGTTCATTAACTGACTTTATATTTTTAAAATGTCGGATATTAGCACAGTTCTTTAACTGACTTTATATTTTTAAAATGTCGGATATTAGCACAGTTCTTTAACTGACTTTATATTTTTAAAATGTCGGATTTTAGCACAGTTCTTTAACTGACTTTATATTTTTTAAATGTCGGATTTTAGCACAGTTCATTAACTGACTTTATATTTTTAAAATGTCGGATATTAGCACAGTTCTTTAACTGACTTTATATTTTTAAAATGTCGGATTTTAGCACAGTTCTTTAACTGACTTTATATTTTTAAAATGTCGGATATTAGCACAGTTCTTTAACTGACTTTATATTTTTAAAATGTCGGATATTAGCACAGTTCTTTAACTGACTTTATATTTTTAAAATGTCGGATTTTAGCACAGTTCTTTAACTGACTTTATATTTTTAAAATGTCGGATTTTAGCACAGTTCTTTAACTGACTTTATATTTTTAAAATGTCGGATTTTAGCACAGTTCTTTAACTGACTTTATATTTTTAAAATGTCGGATATTAGCACAGTTCTTTAACTGACTTTATATTTTTAAAATGTCGGATATTAGCACAGTTCTTTAACTGACTTTATATTTTTTAAAATGTCGGATACTAGCACAGTTCTTTAACTGACTTTATATTTTTAAAATGTCGGATTTTAGCACAGTTCTTTAACTGACTTTATATTTTTAAAATGTCGGATATTAGCACAGTTCTTTAACTGACTTTATATTTTTAAAATGTCGGATTTTAGCACAGTTCTTTAACTGACTTTATATTTTTAAAATGTCGGATATTAGCACAGTTCTTTAACAGACTTTATATTTTTAAAATGTCGGATATTAGCACAGTTCTTTAACTGACTTTATATTTTTAAAATGTCGGATATTAGCTCAGTTCTTTAACTGACTTTATATTTTTAAAATGTCGGATTTTAGCACAGTTCTTTAATTGACTTTCATTTCCTATTTAAAATGTCGGATTTTAGCACAGTTCTTTAAGAGACTTTCATTTCCTATTTAAAATGGTTCATTTATATACAGTTCTCTAAGGGATTTTAATTTCGCCTTAAAAGATGGTTCATTTTAGTAATTTAAAGGACTTTTGTTCAAATTTTTAAAATATATAAGGACGTTTTATTTCTACTGAAAGAACATCTTATCTTCATACATTTCGTTCGTGACGTTTTACCGCTATCAAAATGAAGCTGAAGTAGCTATCAAGTAATGATTGACTTGCCGATAAAGTGAACTTACAGGTCAACAGCAAATTCATTAACGGTCTTCAGTTGCTCCTATAAGTAAAGTAAGTAAAGTACCCCAGTCACGCCAAGTGGCGTATCGGGAAATATGGTGTTAGTGACCATAAATTTTACAGACCTTCAGCACATAATTTTTGGGGTAATGTGGTCGGTATTACGCCCGTGCTGCTTTACTTTCCCAGAAAAAATCCAATATCAATTTAAAGCTGGGTGAACCCGGAAGCCGTCGGTTGGGATCGAACCCTACCTCTTGTCCTTTGTAGTCCAGTTCATTACCCTAAACCACTGAGCTATCGCGGCTCCCCAGTTGCCACTATACTAAGTATATAGTGAACAAGAAAGGAATGATTTCATGTGTAATTTACAGTAAGGGTCTTAACCATCACAGAACCAATAAAAGGTGACAAATGGTAAGAGAACACATGCCATGTCGTCCATGAGGTAATACTGACATGCTTATGGCTGTCGAAATAAACAAAACAATTGGAAGTGGAAAAATGAATTTTAATGTCAAGAAAAATATAGTGACAACAAAACAAATAACACCAGGGCTACAACTAAAAATTGCAAAATATTTATCTTCACAAAATTCCTGTATAATGTAAAAACATGGATAACAAGAAAGCAGAACAGAAAATGGAAGCCTTTGGTATGTGGATTTATAGAAGAATACGAAGAATTGGATGGAAAGAAAATAAAACAAATGATAAAGTTTTAAAACAACTACAGATGAAATAAGAAATATTTAACACAATTCAAACAAAGTAAATGATATTTTTGGGGCATGTTAAAAGACACAGCAGCCTACTAAAGTAATCTTGTAGAGAAAATACAAGGTAATAGAGGCAGACCAAGACTACCATGGATGATTAACATCAAAAGATGGACAAGTCAGCCTATGACAACCTGCAATATCAAAGCAAGAGACAGAGCAGAATGGGGCCCATGGTAGCCAACCTTCGATACGAAAACGGCACTCGATGATGATGATGGATTTTGCGACATTCAAATTCCAAGTTAGTGTTTTATCGTTCCGATATGGCATCTATGTGTCTAATAATATCTATTACTGACGGGTAAAGCTATTACAAATCCAAAGCTGCTGTAAAGCTGATGATAAGGTTAAAAAGAACAAAAAAAAAAGAAAAACTATGGTTGCAGCTTTACGTAGTAAGGGACAAAACACTATCAAAACGGTGCAGCTGCGCCTTGTCTTTTGGCGTGTGCTGTAGCTGCTATGATGGGAACTACAGCGGCCTTTCTTTGTTTGGATCCTTCAATGAGATGAGATGTTAATTCGGATGATTCCACTGACACGGGCGAATGATCACTTATGGAATTTAATTCGTTTGCAGTGATACCGGGGCCTTCGACTAACCACAACTACACTATGAAGACCACGTTGCGGCTCAGACTATGTCTGTTACTCCTTTATCAAATTTCTCAGAAACAGCTACAACAGAGTATGTCTATTACTGTTAGTTCACAATGAAACAAAATATCGTACTTTTGTTGTTGATGTTAGTGCAGTAATCACATTAGTTTAAGCGCGTTTAAATGTGAAACTCTCTGTACTACTGAATAAATTATTTCAATTGAGAAACAATGGGGAGTTAATCGGAGAAAAACACACGGGACATTATCAATTTTATTCAATAAATGTATATCTGAATCCAATAGAACAGAAATGAACAAAATAATTCGATTGAAATCTTAAGAGATTTCAACACAATTAATGTTCATTGTCTTCACGAGAGAGGTCATATTGTATTCAAAATGAGAGAAAAAAAATTGTTTCCCCATTATGCAGCATTCAATAAAAAAAAATTAAAACGAACTTGCTCATTAATGTACTACAATAGCTCGTTATGCATTTTATTTTTTATCCAGCTAGAATTTCTCTAATTTCTTAAATGTTCTGTAGAGCTAGTCTTAACATATGGACGCGAATCATGGACAATAGGACAACAGGCAAGAAAATCACTGGAGTCTGTAGAAACGTGATTTTACAGAAGAATGTTGAAAATACCATGGACAGCTAAGAAGAGTAATGAAAACGTCATGAAAGAGGCCAAAGCAAAAAGATAGCTAATGTCCAATATTAGGAAGAAACAACCATGATTTTTTGCCATGTAATGAGAAAGGAACAGCTGGAATATGTTGCAACAACTGGAAAATTGAGGGGCGAAGAGATAAAGGGAAGCAAAGGGAAAAGATACCAGACACCTTACAAGAATGGCTTGGCAGTAGGTCAACAACAGAAATGATAAATAACTGTCAAGATAGAAAGTTGTGGGGAGATATGATCACCTGCGCCAGCAGGCATGGTATTTGATGATGATAATGATGATGATGACGACAATGTTTCATATTTCAAAAATAATTTGTTAAGTAAGGATATGTAGTGTCATCGGATTCATTTAATCTGTATAGTAAGATTATAATTTTCGAAAGAGATTATAAGACAATCTTTATCCCAACGTTGTGCTACCAGTACAGACATCGAGCTTAGAATCAAGAATTAGGAAAATATCCGCCACAGAAATTAAATGTGTGAGACGCATGGCAGGAAACATACTGAGAGATAAGGTCAGGAATGAAGGGTTACGAAGAAGGCTTTGAACGGAACCAGCTATTGAATATTCACAGCGACAACAGATCACGTGGTTCGGGCATGTGAGAAGACATCAAGAACTAAATCTAATACAACGAGTCACCAACAAACGATAGGAGAACACCAGACCAAGAGGCCGACCAAGAAAATGGTGGATAAACGGAATACTATAAATATTCAGAGCAGAAGAGGCCAATAGAAGAGCAAGAAACCGTGAAGCATATCTCCCTTCGACGCAGAAAGGCAAATGAGGTAAGAAAGAAAAAAAGAAAGAAAATGAAAGAAAAGAAAGAAAGAAGGAAAGAAAGACGGAAAAGAAAAGTAAGAAAAGAAATAAGAAAAAACGAAAGAAAGAAAAGAAAGGGAAAAAAGAAGAAAAAGAAAGGAAGAAAATAAAGGAAGAAAGCAAGGAAGAAAGAAATGAAAAGAAAAGAAAGACATATAGAAAGACAGAAAGAAAGACAGAAAAGAAAGAAAGACACAAAGAAAAGTTTTTTTCATATTTAGTTATAAATAGTACGAATTTTACTTTCCACAAATGTTGTCAGTCAATGCAGCAAAGAGCCATCACTTTGAAACTTTCAGCAGCTGGGCGTTCTTTTTGCTGTCCATCCTTAGGTAGAGGTGGAGGGTTGTACCGCACACTCGTACAAAGAATTGTTGTCAGCTTCACAGAAAAAAAAAGAAAAAAAAACGCCAAAATAAAATCATTTTGTCTCGGCCTACATACGGCCTTCTTTAGAAAACAAGAAAAATACAAACGAACAACAGAATGAAGATAAACTCTACTGCATTTTCTAGAATGAGCAGACCTAATAGATGAGGAAATACAAATGCAATAATAAATGAATTGAAATGACAAAGCGAAAGGCATCTTTACAACAGTATAAGAGAATTAAACAGATAATAAGCCTAAAAAAATAAATAATATAATAGGAAAAAATTGTTCTGTGATATTCATTCAAATAGCCGAAAGAAAAAAAAACGTTTAATTGTCATTTAAATAGGCGAACAAAATAAACTTTAAATTGTCATCTAAATAGAAGAAAGAATGCAACGTTAAATTGTCATTTAAATAGAACGAAAGAGACGTTAAATTGTCATTTAAATAGAAGAACGAAAGAAACGTTAAATTGTCATTTAAATAGATGAACGAAAGAAACTATAAATTGTCATTTAAATAGCCGAACCAAAGACACTTTAAATTGTAATTTAAATAGACGAATGAAAGAAATTGTAAGATTGGATGAAAATGAAAAGCAGGTTTGTTATAATCTCAAACCGATAAAAAGACATCGTTACCAGTAGGTCGGTCACATGTCAATATTGCCAGCAAACAAGCCTGCAAATTATGAACATCGAGCGAGACACTTGAGTACTTCCTGTCGTTAAACAAGCAGTTACCACGTGATGTGTCTTTGTAACGTAACTTGTCATGAAAGCACGCATTTCACAGAAATGGTATTTGACAAGACGCGAGAAAAACATTTCCCATGTATAATTTTGTTGACAATTTTGCCAATAACAGAATGCAGGAACTGACAAGACAGCAAAATCGATATAACTGATGGAATGATGAACAAATTGCGTGATAATTTCAAAGACAAGGCAAATAGGGTGAAAAAAGTACACAAATGATATTTCAATAACATATTAAATATTTAAAATAATACCCAAAGAATCGAACAACTGAGTAAATAAAATAACACAAAATAAATAGAAATTCAAAAAAGCTTCATGACATAAAAGAAGCATGAAAAGCACACAATAAATATTTTAATGCAAAGTCGTTATCTAAGTGTCTCATTAAGTGCTTCATTTGGTGCCACTGACCTGTCATGTATACACCTCAACGCTTACATCTGCTGCTGATCTCATCATAACAGACTGTTAAGCTGTCTATTTTATGTCATTCTTTATTCTGTTTCTCTTTCTTATTTGTTTGTTTGTTCTTGCAACATATTAACATAAAAAAGAAAAAAAAATGTCTGCACTACTTTCATTAAAGACGCGTGTGCACTTCCTTCTTTAAAGACATGTTTCTGCACACGCCTTCACTACAGATATGTTTGTGCACTGCCTTCACTACAGATATGTTTGTGCACTGCCTTCACTACAGATATGTTTGTGCACTGCCTTCACTACAGATATGTTTCTGCACACGCCTTCACTACAGATATGTTTGTGCACTGCCTTCACTACAGATATGTTTGTGCACTGCCTTCACTACAGATATGTTTCTGCACACGCCTTCACTACAGATATGTTTGTGCACTGCCTTCACTACAGATATGTTTGTGCACTGCCTTGGATAAACATGTTCGTGCTTTGCCTTGCATAAAGATATATCACTGCCTACTAAAGTTATGCCGGTACACTGCCTTCACAATGGATATGTTCCTGCACTGTCTTGAATAAAGATATGTTTGTGCACTGCCTTCATTAAAGTTATGCCAGTACACTGCCTTCAGAAGGGATATGTGTGTGCATTGTTTGCGTTAATGCTATGTTTGTGCACTGCCTTGAATAAAGATACGTTAGTGCACTGCCTTTATTAAAGATATGTTTGCGTACTGCCTTCATTAAAGTTATGCTAGCGCACTGGCTGATTAAAGTTATGCTAGTGCACTGGCTGATTAAAGTTATGCTAGTGCACTGGCTGATTAAAGTTATGCTAGTGCACTGGCTGATTAAAGTTATGCTAGTGCACTGGCTGATTAAAGCTATGCAAGTGCACTGGCTGATTAAAGTTATGCTAGTGCACTGACTGATTAAAGTTATGCTAGTGAACTGCCTTTATTAAAGATATGTTTATGCACTGCCTTCATTAAAATTATGCTAGTTCACTGACTTAAGATATATTTGTGCACTGCCTTATTAAAGTAGTGGACTGTATGATTAAAGTTATGCTAGTGCACTTCCTTTATTAAAGATATCTTTTTGCACTGCCTTTATTAAAGATATGTTTCTTTACTGCCTTCATTAAAGACACCTTTACTGCTTCTTTTAGCTGGCTATGGTTATTCTCAACACTCTTCTGTAGAAAGGCACTTCTAATGCCTTCAATGATATTCATCTTGTTCATTAATCCATGAGACAAGACAAGATCTATGCAACACTGAATGAAAGTGAGTGGCATAAACATAGTCTGTACAAAAACCAGCAACGGGTCTTCTCTTTCATGCAATGTTGTGATATATCGGAGGTTTATTTTCCCTTGAAAAGCAGGATTTTTATGGTCGTTCTGACTGTTGCAACATCTACAAATGCGTCAATTATTGCTGGATAAGAGGACATAATACAAGTTCGTTATATGACAATAGTTTCTATCTTGTTTTCGAGTTTTGCTGATAGGGTATCAAAAAGTCTTTGCTGAAGTGGTATTGAAAAGCCATTGTTGACTGATATGGTACTGAAAGACTGCCGATATGGTACTGAAAGACTGTTCATATGGTACTGAAAGGCTGCTGATATGGTACTGAAAGACTGTTCATATGGTACTGAAAGACTGTTCATATGGTACTGAAAGACTGTTCATATGGTACTGAAAGACTGTTCATATGTACTGAAAGGCTGCTGATATGGTACTGAAAGACTGTTCATATGGTACTGAAAGACTGCCGATATGGTACTGAAAGACTGTTCATATGGTACTGAAAGACTGTTCATATGGTACTGAAAGGCTGCTAATATGGTACTGAAAGACTGTTCATATGGTACTGAAAGACTGTTCATATGGTACTGAAAGGCTGCTACTGAAAGACTGTTCATATGGTACTGAAAGACTGTTCATATGGTACTGAAAGACTGTTCATATGGTACTGAAAGGCTGCTGATATGGTACTGAAAGGCTGCTGTATGGTACTGAAAGGCTGCTGATATGGTACTGAAAGGCCGCATATATGGTGCTGAAAAGTCTTTACTGATATGATATTGAAAGGCTGCTCATACGGTACTGAAAGGCCGCTCATATGGTACTGAAAGGCCGCTCATATGGTACTGAAAAGTCATTGCTGATGTGGTAATATGAACTGAGTGTCAAGATAAAAAACTCAGTGCAACGAAATCCGTTAATAGATGTCTCTCTCTCTCTCTCTCTCTCTCTCTCTCTCTCTCTCTCTCTCTCTCTCTCTGCGATCAAGACTCAATCAGAGTAGGATTCCAGACTCTCTCATGTAGAAGGCTGTCTGTTTAAGTGAATCGATTGCCCCATATAGTTTTTCTTCCAGGGAGGTGGGTGTAGACCACATTGCCCTTCTCATGTCTGTGTACTTGGGGCAATCCTATATAATTCTCAGGCAATCTTGAATGAGTGTAATTATAATGTATCATAATGAATCGGGTGCTCTGGCGAGTTCAAACGTCGTGTCTGAAACTCAGGCAGGTTGAGAGGGGCAAGGTTTACAGTTGGATCAAGGTATTTTTAAATTTTATTTCTTAATTATCTGAGGTGTAATAAAACACCAACCTGCGCATTATGTGGCGACAGCACTGGGCAATATTTTTCCGACTTTTAGAAACCCATTATCCGACTCCAGAAATGTGATAACGATAATTTTTTATTCGAGGAATGACATGTTGTGTTACATTGTGATTCAAAGTTTCGTTAATGTGACTCTGTGTTCAAGATAGTAGAGAAGGCAAGCAAAAACCGTTACTCTATCATCAGCATAGAGATGAAGTCTAGCAAACACTGTTACTTTATCATCAACATAGAGGTGAAGTCTAGCAAACACTGTTACTTTATCATCAACATAGAGATGAAAACTAACAAACACTGTTACTCTATCATTAACAGATAGATGAAGACTAGAAAACACTGTTACTTTATCTTCAACATAGAAATGAAGACAAGCAAACACTGTTACTCTGTCATCAACAAATAGATGACGATAAGAAACTCTGTTACTCTATCATCAAGATAGAAATGAAGTCAGACGCTGTTACTCTATCATCAAGATAGAAATGAAGTCAGACGCTGTTACTCTATCATCAAGACAGAAATGAAGTCAGACGCTGTTACTCTATCATCAAGATAGAAATGAAGTCAGACGCTGTTACTCTATCATCAAGATAGAAATGAAGTCAGACGCTGTTACTCTATCATCGAGATAGAAATGAAGTCAGACGCTGTTACTCTATCATCAAGATAGAAATGAAGTCAGACGCTGTTACTCTATCATCAAGATAGAAATGAAGTCAGACGCTGTTACTCTATCATCAAGATAGAAATGAAGTCAGACGCTGTTACTCTATCATCAACATGGAAATTAAGAGTCGCCTAAACGCACCAGCTTTAGCCTCATCATCCAACTACATCTCCTCTGTTTGTCGACGTGACTGCCATCCTAGAAAAGGACATTTCAGCCATAACAAACGCTGTGTTCTCTCTTGAGTGACATTCACTTCGATTTATCTTCAAAGATAGAAACCAATTATTATTATCATGATCATCATCATCATGACATAATCACCATCAGTTTCATCATCATGAACGAAATCACCTTCATTCCTTCGTGCCTTCCCTCATAAATGGAATTCATATAATATATTTATACTGTAGAATGATTCGCATGCTGTTTTCCTATGTACCAGACATTTTATTTCCTTCTTTACAAAATTGTATCACCTTTTCATTGAGCTCATTGCTTATATCCATTCTCTTGTTTCCTCGCCGTTTCATGAATCTATACTACCATCGCGAGCGGGACTTTATTTTATTTTACTCCTAGTCATTTTCTAAAATAATATTTTCCAATTTTCCTTCTTGATAAAGAGTCCCTACGTTCCGTGCACATATTCATTACGAGAAATTTTAATACCAGGAAAATACACTAACATTACAAAATAAAACCAGAGCTAAAACTAAGAATAGCAAAATCTTATATCTTCTCAACATTCCTGTACGGAGCAGAAACATGGATATTAGACAAGAGAAGAGAACAAAAAATTGAAGTCTTTGAAATGTGAATTTATAGAAGAATAGAAAGAATTGGTTGAAAAGAAAAGAAAACAAATGATAAGCCTTTAAAACAGCTAAAAATGAAAAGAGAACTACAAAATACAATTCAAAAAATGACAAATTAGATTTTTGGGCCATGCTAAAAGACACAGCAGCCTACTAAAAGTAATCTTGGAAGGGAAAATACAAGGTAACAGAAGCAGAGACAGACAAAGAATAACAGACGAGTAACATCAAAATATAGACAAGTCAATCTATGTCAGCCTGCACCATCAAAGCAAGAGGCAGGTCGGAATGGGTTTCCATGGTAGCCAACCTTCGATGCGTAGCCGGCATTCAATGATGATGAGTAAATTTTAGTCCTGACAATATCACATATGTTTAACATATGTAAACCTAGTGTTTATTTTCTTGAAAAAAAAGTACCAATAGTAATCCTGAAGATATTATTATACCTAATTCTACACTTTTATCAGCATCATAATCAAGTACCATGTTTGCTGGCATAGGTTTTATGTCTCTCCACAACTTTCGATCTCAACAGTTATTTATTATTGCTACTGTCTACCTTCTGCCAAGCCATTCACTTAAGTTGTCTGATATCTTTTCACTTTGCTTCCCTCTATATACTCGTCCCTCAATTTTCGCAGCTGTCACAATATTTTCAGCTGTTCCCTTCTATTTACATGGCCAAAAAATTAAATGATTGTTTCTTCCTAATATTGGAAATTAGCTCTCTTTTTGCTTTGGTATGTTTCAGAACCTATAAAAAGATCTTATAAAATATATCGCTGAGCAATAATATATAACCCACTGCCGGCAGTGAACTGGTTAGTTAGCATCACAGCGTGTACCCAAATCGATAAGAGCTGTATCACTTTTCATTGAGTACACAGTCACTATATTCAGTGTTTTACTTGATTCTTCTGGCACTACTACTAAGCATCATAAAACCCCCTGTCAATAACTGTACCTTACTAAGCATCATAAAGCGCCCCGTAGATAACTGTACCTTACTAAGCATCATAAAGCGCCCCGTAGATAACTGTACCTTACTAAGCATCATAAAACCCCCTGTGAATAACTGTACCTTACTAAGCATCATAAAGCGCCCCGTAGATAACTGTACCTTACTAAGCATCATAAAGCGCCCCGTAGATAACTGTACCTTACTAAGCATCATAAAGCGCCCCGTAGATAACTGTACCTTACTAAGTATCATAAAGCGCCCCGTAGATAACTGTACCTTACTAAGCATCATAAAGCGCCCCGTAGATAACTGTACCTTACTAAGCATCATAAAGCGCCTCATAGATAACTGTACCTTACTAAGCATCATAAAGCGCCCCGTAGATAACTGTACCTTACTAAGCATCATAAAGCGCCTCATAGATAACTGTACCTTACTAAGCATCATAAAACGCACCGTAGATAACTGTACCTTACTAAGCATCATAAAGCGCCTCGTAGATAACTGTACCTTACTAAGCATCATAAAGCACCCCGTAGATAACTGTACCTTACTAAGCATCATAAAGCGCCCAGTAGATAACTGTACCTTACTAAGCATCATAAAGCGCCTCATAGATAACTGTACCTTACTAAGCATCATAAAGCGCCCCGTAGATAACTGTACCTTACTAAGCATCATAAAGCGCCCCGTAGATAACTGTACCTTACTAAGCATCATAAAGCGCCCGTAGATAACTGTACCTTACTAAGCATCATAAAGCGCCCCGTAGATAACTGTACCTTACTAAGCATCATAAAGCGCCTCATAGAAAACTTTACCTTACTAAGCATCATAAAGCGCCTCGTAGATAACTATACCTTACTAAGCATCATTAAGCGCCTCACAGATAACTGTATCTTACTAAGCATCATAAAGCGCCTCGTAGATAACTGTACCTTACTAAGCATCGTAAAGCGCCTCATAGATAACTGTACCTTACTAAGCAGCATAAAGCGCCCCGTAGATAACTGTACCTTACTAAGCATCATAAAGCGCCCCGTAGATAACTGTACCTTACTAAGCATCATAAAGCGCCCCGTAGATAACTGTACCTTACTAAGCAGCATAAAGCGCCTCATAGATAACTGTACCTTACTAAGCATCATAAAGCGCCCCGTAGATAACTGTACCTTACTAAGCATCATAAAGCGCCCCGTAGATAACTGTACCTTACTAAGCATCATAAAGCGCCTCATAGATAACTGTACCTTACTAAGCATCATAAAGCGCCTCATAGATAATTGTACCTTACTAAGCATCATAAAGCGCCTCATAGATAACTGTACCTTACTAAGCATCAAATAACAACATTTCGTGAACGACTAGAAAATGTCTCTACAATCGTTTACTGAAAACCGCCAATGTGATTGATAAGAATGAACTTAAGTAAGGTTTTGATAATCTAATCAAGCTGGGTACGATTAAGACGACGGATAACTAATGTGCAAAACAACGAGCTACAAGAGAAACCAAAGTACACACTTTTGATTCAGTCTGGGCAGCTATCGGTCTGTCTGGGGTCCAGTGAGGTTGATTCCTGTAATCAAGGTGGCGATATCGTGGCAATAAACAGGAGACGAACTCACACGTGTATAGAATGACAAGGTCCGGACAAAAATAAATTGCTTTTGCCCTTTACGAAATTAAGAAATTGGTCTTTCTCGAACATTGGTCATTCACAAATTGCGTATTATAAATTCATTCAATATTTACACAATCTGTGAGACACTGATTATAAGGACAAAAAGTATTACACTGCAGGCAGAGGCAATTTAGTGTTGAGATTATTTTTTAAAATGACAGAGTATACAGAATATGTTATAGATTTGAACAAGAGAGTATATAAAAACTGTTAGAGATTTGAACATGACAGAGTATATAGAAGATGTTAGAGATTTGAACACTCCCTAGTTATACGCACATTTGTTATGCTTTTCAAGATTGACTGGAAATTTGATTTTTGTAAAGATCGCACTGTGCTTCATCGATGAATGTGTCATCATTGATCACGACTCGTTGAGGATCTTCATTAAGTCCTCTTTATTATAAATAATGCCAGTACTAAGTGTTTCCGTAGCTAGTTCATTCAGACCATTTTCATTGCAGCAACAGTTGAAATTAAGTTTTGTGTTTTATACCTGACTTCATCTTGAGCTGATGCATGCTGTCATGATTATGAGCATTTCATACAACCGAAGAAGAAGTGTATTTCGAGAAAGTAGAACTCTGCAGCAAAATACTGAATCATTTGCAATGTATAATTGCATGTCATCATCATTATCATCAAGTACCATGCCTGTTGGCTTAAGTGATCATGTTTCTCCACAACCTTTGATCTCGACAGTTATTTATCATTTCTGTTGTTGACCTTCTGCCAAGCCATTGTCTTAAGCAGTCTGGTATCTTTTCTCTTTGCTTCCCTCTATCTCTTCAACCCTCCACTTTCCCAGTTTTTACAGTATATTCCAGCGGTAAATCTTTTCATTCAAAAATATATGATTGTTTCTTCCTAATGTTGGAAATTAGCTATCTTTTTAGCTTTGGCCTCTTTCATGACGTTTTCATTACTCTTCTTGGCTGGCCATGGTATGTATTCTCAACATTCTTCTGTAAAACCACATTTCTACAGCCTCCAGTGATTTGTCCTGTTGTCCCATTGTCCCTGATTCACATCCATATGTTATGATTGGCTCTATATAACATTTAAGAACTCCTTTTCTTGTTTCTATTGTCAAAAATGGATTTCACAGTATCTTCCTAATTTTTTTTTTGAAAGCTGCTTTTGCTTGAGCTATTCTGCATATCACCTCTGCTGTACATCTACCATCTGAGGTTAACAATGTTCCCAGACATTTAAATATTTACATTCTTTTACATATTTAATTTGGTTCCATTTGTTTTTATTATGCATTGCAGTGAAGTCTTCTTCTTTGTTGCTTGGGCATATATATATATATATATATATATGTATTGTTTGGATATATATTTTGAATACAGTATATAAATAATGTAAATCACATAATTAAAAATGTATGGTAAGTAAAAATACGTAAAGTACCCCCGTCACGCCAAGTGGCGTATAGGGAATATGGTGTTAGTGACCTTACATTTTACAGACCTTCAGCACATGATTTTTGGGGTAATCTTGGCGGTATTACGCCCGTGCCGCTTTACTTTCCCAGAAAAAAATGCGCTACCCATTAAAGGCTGGGTGAACCGCAGGCCGTCGGTTTGGATCGAACCCTAACTCTTGCCCTTTGTAGTACAGTTCACTAACCACTGAGCTATCGCGGCTCTCAGAAGACTTGAAATGCTTCTTTCTAAAAATGGGGATGTTAAGCTACTAACTTTTGACATTGGGAGTAAAAGTATGAGTTCTTGACTGTTATAAAGAGACAGTTGTGGCATATGGTAGTCAACCAGGGACAATCGAAAAGCAAGAATAAACAAATTTAGAAGCCGTGGTTTTACAGAAGAATGTATTGAATACATAGTCACAAGTAGAATAGCTGAAACAAGTAAATAAAGCGCTTTTAAAAGACCATAGAAAATAAAAAGTTTATTACCAACCTAAGAAATAAACATGAATCATTTAGCAAAGTCATGAGAAGGGAATGAACAAAAAATATTGTGGTAATTTGAAACATTAGTTACCCCGTGTAGGTACTAATTCTAATTTGAAACATTAGTTACCCCGTGTAGGTACTAATTCTAATTTGAAACATTAGTTACCCCGTGTAGGTACTAATTCTAATTTGAAACATTAGTTACCCCGTGTAGGTACTAATTCTAATTTGAAACATTAGTTACCCCGTGTAGGTACTAATTCTAATATGAAACATTAGTTACCCCGTGTAGGTAGTAATTCTAATTTGAAACATTAGTTACCCCGTGTAGGTACTAATTCTAATATGAAACATTAGTTACCCCGTGTAGGTACTAATTCTAATATGAAACATTAGTTACCCCGTGTAGGTACTAATTCTAATATGAAACATTAGTTACCCCGTGTAGGTACTAATTCTAATATGAAACATTAGTTACCCCGTGTAGGTACTAATTCTAATAAGTAAAAGTACTCCTCAAGCGCACGCTGTAGATGGTTGACTGTCTTGGTAAACCCGAACTCTTGTCCTTCCTCAAGCGCACGCTGTAAATGGTTGACTGTCTTTAGAGTCTGGCTAAACCCGAACTCTTGTCCTTCCAAAAACGCACGCTGTAAATGGTTGACTGTCTTGGTAAACCCGAACTCTTGTCCTTCCTCAAACGCACGCTGTAAATGGTTGACTGTCTTTAGAGTCTGGCTAAACCCGAACTCTTGTCCTTCCAAAAACGCACGCTGTAAATGGTTGACTGTCTTGGTAAACCCGAACTCTTGTCCTTCCTCAAGCGCACGCTGTAAATGGTTGACTGTCTTGGTAAACCCGAACTCTTGTCCTTCCAAAAACGCACGCTGTAAATGGTTGACTGTCTTGGTAAACCCGAACTCTTGTCCTTCCAAAAACGCACGCTGTAAATGGTTGACTGTCTTGGTAAACCCGAACTCTTGTCCTTCCTCAAGCGCACGCTGTAGATGGTTGACTGTCTTGGTAAACCCGAACTCTTGTCCTTCCTCAAGCGCACGCTGTAGATGGTTGACTGTCTTGGTAAACCCGAACTCTTGTCCTTCCTCAAGCGCACGCTGTAAATGGTTGACTGTCTTGGTAAACCCGAACTCTTGTCCTTCCTCAAGCGCACGCTGTAGATGGTTGACTGTCTTGGTAAACCCGAACTCTTGTCCTTCCTCAAACGCACGCTGTAAATGGTTGACTGTCTTTAGAGTCTGGCTAAACCCGAACTCTTGTCCTTCCAAAAACAATCGTCAACATTTTCTAACTGGATCCACCTGGTTAGTCACTATCATCGAGTGCCGTCAACACATCGAAGGTTGGCTACCATGGAGCGCCATTCCGCTCTGTCTTTTGCTTTGATAGTGCAGGTTGTCTTAGACTGACTTGTCCGTCTTTTCATGTTACTCGTCCATGTTAGTCTTGGCCTGCCTCTGCCTCTTTTACTTTGTATTTTCCCTTCAAATATTACTTTTAGTAGGCTGCTGTGTCTTTTAACATGCCCCATAAATCTAATTTGTCTTGTTTGAATTGTGTTAGTAGTTCTCTTCTCTTGTTTAGTTATTTTAACACTTCACTATTTGTTTCCTTTTTTTCTATCTAATTCTTCCTATTCTTCTATAAATCTAGAATTCATAAGCTTACATTTTCTGTACCTGGTTAGTGCGTCAGGACTAGCTACATGGCACTGTGGTCTCAATGTTAAGTGTAAAATTGGGAAAATTGCGAACGAAATATGGCTCGGGATTTTAATATTGAAATATGATATTACTAGTGACATGAGCAATATCAAACAGTTTTATTAGATAATCGAAAATTATCTTATTGAAGATGTCCTTCATTACCGGAATTAGATAAGCTAAGAAAAATACCCTCTGCGTGGGCCTTGTGATACACAACTCATTTAGCTTTTTGCTTCAGGATCAGAGAATCAGAGCTGACAAATACTTCACTTCCAAGTGGATATTTCAGAGCAAATCCAACAGCTTGGTTAAGTGAGGTGGAATTGAAGTGCTTATACAAATTCAGTTTTCGAGCGAATTAGAATTTGTAGACACGCAAAACGCAAAAGTCACAGCTCGTCGCAAATTGCGACACAATGCAACAAGCTTGACCTTTAGCCCAAACGACAGAGAGGAAGAAGATGCAGCTTATCAGAAACATTATTTGTGATAGAAAATTGTATTTAAATGAATGCTCACCATAGGAGCATGGTGAATAATATAATAGATCATTAATCTGTTATAGATAATATATTATTAAGCTATCATAGGTAATAGATCATTAAGCTATCATAGGTAATAGATCAATAAGCTATCATAGGAAATAGATCATTAAGCTATCAGAGGAAATAGACCATTAAGTTATCGTAGGAAATAGATCATTAAGCTATAATAGGAAATAGATCTTTAAACTATCATAGGAAATAGATCAATAAGCTATCATAGATAATAGACCATTAAGTTATCATAGGTAATAGATAATTAAGCTATCATTGGTAATAGATCATTAAGTTGTCATAGGTACTAGATCATTAAGTTATCATAGGAAATAGAACAATAAGCTATCATAGGTAATAGATATTTAAGCTATCATAGGTAATATATCATTAAGCTATCATAGGAAATAGATCATTTAGCTATCATAGGAAATAGATCATTAAGCTCTCATAGGTAATAGATCATTAAGCTATCATAGGTAATAGATCATTAAGCTATCATAGGTAATAGATCATTAAGCTATCATAGGTAATAGATCATTAAGCTATCATAGGAAATAGGTCATTAAGCTATCATAGGTAATAGATCATTAGGCTACCAAAGGTAATAGATAATTAAGCTATCATAGGAAATAGATCATTAAGCTATCATAGGTAATAGATCATTAAGCTATCATAGATAATAGATCATTAAGCTATCATCGGCAATAGATCATTAAGCTATCATAGGTAATATAGATCATTAAGCTATCATAGGTAATATATCCTTAAGCTACCATAGGAAATAGATCATTAAGCTATCATAGGTAATATAGATCATTAAGCTATCGTAGGTAATATATCCTTAAGCTACCATAGGAAATAGATCATAATGCTTTCATAGGTAATAGATCATTAAGCTATCATAGGTAATAGATCATTAAGCTATCATAGGTAATATAGATCATTAAGCTATCATAGGTAATAGATCATTAAGCTATCATAGGTAACATAGATCATTAAACTATCATAGGTAATATAGATAATTAAGCTATCATAGGTAATAGATCATTAAGCTATCATAGGTAATATAGATCATTAAGCTATCATAGGTAATAGATCATTAAGCTATCATAGGTAATATAGATCATTAAGCTATCATAGGTAATAGATCTTTAAGCTATCATAGGTAATATAAATCATTAAGCTATCATAGGTAATATAGATCATTAAGCTATCATAGGTAATATAGATAATTAAGCTATCATAGGTAATGTAGATCATTAAACTATCATAGGTAATATAGATCATTAAGCTATCATAGGTAATATAGATAATTAAGCTATCATAGGTAATATAGATCATTAAGCTATCGTAGGTAATATAGATCATTAAGCTATCGTAGGTAATATAGATCATTAAGCTATCATAGGAAATAGATCATTAAGCTATCATAGGTAATATAGATCATTAAGCTATCATAGATAATAGATTATTAAGCTATCATAGGTAATATAGATCATTAAGCTATCATAGGTAATATAGATTATTAAGCTATCATAGGTAATATATTTTCCTGTGTGTTACCGGGGTCTCATTATGAGTAAAGAATAGTGACACTGTGACCTTCCAAGCATGTTGTAAGAGGCGACTAAGGAGGTTGATCGATGGCTTGACAAGCTGTCATTGTAAAAACTATTGTTATGGAAACAGACCATAGATTTTAGAAGCAGTTCTCTGCAATATGTGCCATTTTGGCACGCAAGGTTTCTGTTTTTGAGATTGTGGTTCTGCCCTATGTGCCGTCTTCGGCTCGAAAGGACAATAGATAGATAGATAGGTAATATAGATAATTAAGCTATCATAGGTAATATAGATAATTAAGCTATCATAGGTAATATAGATTATTAAGCTTTCATAGTTAATAGAAACCGTAGCTGAAACCATATTGTTTTTCTGTATTTGTTGAATCAGTGTTATTCTCCGGCTAGTCAATCAGAATAACGTGAACAACAATGTAAGAACAACTTGAACAACAGTGTAAGAACAAGAACGTAAGAACAACTTGAACAACAGTGTAAGAACAGCAATGTAAGAATAACTTGAACAACAGTGTAAGAACAGCAATGTAAGAAAAAACAATGTAAGAAAAAACAATGTAAGAAAAAAACAATGTAAGAAAAAACAATGTAAGAATAATCTCAAATTGAAAGATTTCTTGTGAATATCTCTATATTTCCTGTCAATGTTTTTATCATAGAATTAACAACAAAAATATTAATAATACTTAATCTGATATCCATATAATTATTCGAATGTCCGGATAATATGTGAATCATCACCGTCGGGTGCCATACCGGTCGGTATTTATCCTTGCACAACTTTCTATCCACAGTGCTCCGTATCATTTATATTGTTGGCTGTCTTCCATACCATGACATAGAGCTATCCAGTATCTTATCTCTTTATCGTCCATGATCTCACTTTCCCTGTATTTTACCAGTTGTAACCAAGTATTCCAACTCGTCCTCGTCTCCGTTATGTGCCCGAAAAATGTCGATTATTTATTTCTGATTTGTTTAGGAGCTCCCTTTTTGTATTGGCCTCCTTGAGAATGTCCTTGTTGGTCTTTTTGGCTGTCCATGGAACTTTCAGGGAACAACTTGGAAAAATTCCAGGGAAATAGCAACAGTAGGATAAACAGGAATTTCATGGCTGCACAGAATATTTAATGCAGCATGGCACCAACAATAAGCCCCAGAAGGCTGGCAACAAGCAGTCATCATACCAATATGGAAAAAGAAAGGTAGTATAAGAGACTACAATCAATATAGAGGTATATCTCTTCTCAGCCATGTAGGAAAGCTATACGCCAAAATCTTGGAAAAAAACGCTGAGACCAATAATAGAACTACAGTTAAGCGATTCTCAAATGGGGTTCCGAAATAAAAACAGAGGATGTTTTGACGCTCTTTTAACCTTAAAACAGCGCGCAGAAAAAATGACAGAACACAATCAAAATGTATACATAGTTTTCATTGACCAGGAAAAAGCATTCGACAGAGTAAACAGAGAACAACTGTGGGAGATACTAACAATATACGGAGTAAGTCAACATCTAACCAACCTAATTAAAATCTCTACATCAACAGCTACTGCACTGTGAGAGCACCAGCAGACTATAGGGACCACTTAGAAGTTAGATCAGGTGTAAGACAGGGGTGAGTACTATCTCCCCTACTGTTTATTACATACATGGACCATATATGCAAATTAACCAACCCATCAGAGACAGAGGAGACCAACGAGCTTTTATTTGCAGACGACCAGGCACTAATACATGGAAAAACTGAAGACCTACAAGAACACTTAAATAAACTCAATAGCACAGGTACAAAATACAACATGACAATCAACATCAACAAAACAGAAGTCATGAAAGTCGCAAAAGGGAAACAGAATTTGTACATAACTATAGAAGACGGGCCAAAAAAAAACAAGTAGATGAATTCAAATACCTAGTAGTTTAGCGATAAACGACAATACACAAACAGCAGAGATAGACTCAAGGTACATCAAGGCTTGTCAAAACATTGGACAGTTATCATCACTATTGTCCAACAAGGAAATAACTCTAAAGCCAAAACGGGCACTCTACAATACAATCTGCATCCCAACGTTGTGCAACCAATGTCAGTCCTGGACTCTAGATGCAAGATAATTGAGGTGAAATATGTCAGACGAATGACAGGAAACAGTCTGAGAGATAAGATCATAAATGAAGAACTGAGGAAAAAAAACTAGGAATAGCTCCCGCCATAGAATATATAAAGAAACAACACCTAAAATGGTTTGACCACGTGACAAGGCAGAGTGATCAATTTACAACACAACGAGCCTTCAACAAACGTGCGAGAATACCAGACCCAAAGGTCGACCACGAAAAGGATGGGTGGATGAAATATTAGAAACACTAGGAAACATAACAGCAACAGAAGCGCACAGAAGAGCAAAAGACCGCAAATCATATCCCAACTGGACGCTGAACGGCAAATTGAGGAAGAAAGAAGAAGAAGAAGGGAACTTTCAACATTCTTCTAAGAAATCCCATCTCTGTGACTTCTAATTGTCTCTTCATTTGTTTGTCTACTATCCATGATTCGCTTCCATAGGTCAGAACTGACTCTATAAAGCACCGATGAAGTCTATTTCTCACTTCTATTGACGTAGACTTGATACACACGATTTTTCATTAATAAGCGAATACATAAATAAAATAGATGAGTAGTGAGCTGACCACAGAATATTCTAGGTAATGCAGCAACAAAAATATTCAAATTGATAGCTTGTAAGAGAGAATGCATATTGATAGATCCAGTAGCAGGCCAAGGGAGCCTTTCTACTCAATCGTTCTCTTCTACCTATAGCAGGCTTACTTTAAACATGTTATAATTGAACGATGATAATATAATCAAGCATCCTGTGGCCCTGTGCCTTACTGACCTGTCTCTTTGGCTAAGGACAATTAAAGCTCTCTGTTTCCAAGTAGACGGATGTCAGTCTAATTTCCGGAAGGGTCAACGGCTGTTATTTCTTTCAGGGATTAAATAAATACTTTAAGCTCCATTCTACCTGAAGACAAACCTGAGCAGAAAGCCTTCATCTCCAACATCTAATCAACGCCCAATACTAATTCTCCCCTTTCCGGCAGACTCCAAAGATGGGATAACACTGATAGATAATACTCTCCTACGTCCACAATGGAGAAAGGCATCAATGTATGATATCGTGCTGCCTCTGCTGTAAAGCTGAATGAAAAGTGCGAAAACAAATGCAACTGTAAATAGCAGCTTTGCCAAAAAGAAGACAATTTTGTACTGTCTTCTTATATTCATAATGCACGTTTTTACTATCAAAATCTTCTAATTAGTTTTTTTTTAATTTTTTTATTATAAAGAAATATCAGATTATAATGGTTGATATTTTGCTAAAGCTTCCTTCACAAGCAAGAGTTACTTTGGTTGATGAAGTTCATGTGGTCTCAACCTGGATCTATTCTCAACATAAAAAACTCAATATCACGTTGCCATGGCGGTGATGACAAATCAGTGTTCTGCTAAAAACAAACTGCAGCTAAAAGAAATGTACCATAATAATAATAAATGTACACAAATTCGCAGTCTGTTCAACGAAGACCCAATAATTGCATTAATAATTTTCTTATAATTAATTACTCGTATATTACACATTTAGGAGGTCACGTTCGTTGGACCGCTGCAGAAGTTGCATTAGGGAACTGATTAGCTTCGGTTCTACGGTGTAATTTTCTGCGTATTAGCTAATCAACTGATCCAGTTAGCAAAGTTCGCCGATGATAACAGGTTGTACTCACCTTATTGTTCTTCGTTGTCAAGTCAAAAGTTTGTGAATACGACCTTCCCCTGCCTAGCGATATTTGCGAATTACGTAAACAAATCGTGTGGTGTTCCAAAACCGTCGATGTAATTGTATGACGCCAAGTTCTTGCATTGTACAACTCCTTGCTAAGCTCTGCTCAGTCTAGTGAGTAGCAGTTTTCACTTTGGAAATTGTGCATCAGCTTTTCGTGTGCTCTTGGCTGCTTTTAATATAACTGGATTTTGTGAGTGCAGCCATTGTTGTGTGAGCTACGTCATCAAATTAGTTGCATAGCCCTAGGACGGTCGTACTCTAATCAATGAAAGACGGAGTGGGGTTTCGTACATGACTTGTCAGCATCGGTGAGACTCCCGGAAGTTAGTGATAGTTAGGAGGGTCTTATAGTCTGTTGTTTGATGTGTGATGGTGATGGTCTAATCACCAACTAATTACTACATCAAGCTTGGGCAGATGGTGCTCGTAAACCTGAGAGGACCGACCATCTAAGGGCAGAATCCCCCTACAGAAAAGACAATCTGCTGCCTTATAGGAAGATTGGGGACAATCAAAGGCTAAGGAAAGCAAACCTGAATAAAATGCTGGCTGAAATCGGATGCACTGGGCCACTGGCGCAGAACACAGAGCAACGTTTTAACAAGTAATCAATTAGACTGGATCTAACAGACTATAATTATAATAGAAACTACCGCTGACCGGAAAGGCTTCAAGAAACAGCTGAACATAATGCACTGGAATGCGGAGGGCATATATGTACCACAAAAAAAAAGCTCTAACAATCAGACTAACAGAGGAGGAGAGAGACGTTGCCTGCATCTAGGAAACTCATCTTAATCCTCAGCACAGATTTATGATCAGGGGCTACCAAACATTTAGACAAGACAGGGAAAGCCACAAAGGTGGAATTCTTATACTTATTAAAAATTCCATCCCAGCAAAACTGATAGATGTAGTCACAAACGGAGAGGCAGAGATCATTGGTACAGACCTACACATTAACTCCGCTAGTATAAGGATATTTAATATATACTGTCCAAATGACAACTTACTAAAGCTGGAGTCAATGGAAATAACACCATCAAAGTGTCTGGTAGTAGGAGATTTTAACAGTCACTCTGAAAGATGGGGATATAAGGAATTCAATGTTTGAGGTGAAGAATTGGAAGAATGGGAAATAGACAACAGCCTATTCCTCATAGACTCTTGGGAGGACTCCCCCCCACCCCCCCCCCACCCCCAACCTTCTACTCAAGAAGATGGAAAACAACTTCCACTCCCGACCTAGCATTTGCAACTGGAGACATATCTATCAAAATAACCAGAAAAGTGCTGAACCAACTTGGAGATAGTGACCATAAACCAGTCAAACTTTCAGTGGCTTTTGTTCACAAACAGAAGTTGCAAATACCTCTTCCCCGCTGGAACTATAAGAGAGCAGATTGGGCAAAGTTTTCAAGGCTCACTGATGCATATACTACGTCTATCAACACCCACGAAAAGAAGGTCAATAACATGATAGAGCGGTTAACAAATGGAATCCTGAGAGTTGCTGAAGAATCCATTCCTAGAGGAGCAAGAAGAACTACAAGCAATACTGGAGCAAGAAAATACAAAGACTAGAAGAGGAACTGGACTCTGCCAGAGAACTAGCTGAAACATCACACATCACAGAGAGCAACATTGCTTACAAAGCAGTCTCGGCCAAATACAGACGTGGGGTCATGATATCAGCAAGACAGAGCTGGATAGACAAAACAGAGAGCCTTAATCTAGACAAAAATGGTCATAAACTATGGAAATTTGCGAAAGCTCTGAGCGACGAAAACAACTGCCAACCTCAAATATCATTAGCACACAATCAGAACATCCTCACAGGCAAAAGGGCAGCAAATCTACTGATAGAGACTTACAAAAACATTAGTAAAATAAACATTCCAATAGACAATCAGAAAACTGCAAGACGGGAAAACCAAGATGTAAAACACATGCCTTTAGCACCAGAAGAGCATCAGACGACGATCTTTACCCCAACTGAATTAGATGTTGCCCTCAAAGGATTGAAGCTCAAAAGTTCCCCTGGTAAAGATGGAATATCCAACGAAATGCTCCTAAATCTGGGACAGAAAACCAAGAGCCAGCTTCTAAGGATGATAAATGCTAGCTGGAAGAGAGGTCATGTGCTTGTAATCTGGAAAGAAGCTATTATGGTGCCCATCCTCAAGCGTGAAAAAGACCAACTAGACCCAAGTAGCTATAGACTAATTAGCCTACTGAGCTGCCTGAGTAAACTCATGGAAAGGCTGGTTAACAGAAGACTTATGTGGAATTTGGAGACAAAACAACAAATCGTACCACAACAAAGTGGCTTCCGTCAGCACAGATCAATTGAAGACCTGGTCACCTACATTGCACAGGAAATAGAGGATGCTCTACAAGAAAAGAAACACACACTGGCAGTGTGGGTCGACATGGAGAAGGCTTTTGATAGGGTTTGGCGAGAGGGTTTAAAGAACAAGCTTTTTAGACTTGGCATCCAGGATCGTTTATTCAATTGGGTCTCTCAATACCTTCAGGATAGAACGGCCAGAGTACAAGTTCAACTAAGTAAGAAGGTCTCTATCGAACAAGGTGTCCCACAAGTCGGAGTCTTGTCTCCAACACTCTTTTTAATTTTCATAAATGACATCGTAATGGACATTCCACCCAGAATACACTCAACAATATACGCAGATGATCTGGCGTTATGGGCTCGCGAGGAAAGTATGTCGGTGGCTGGACCCAGGATGCAAGTTGGCCTATGTGAACTTGAAAAATGGACGAACACCTGGTTCTTACCAATCAACGAAAAAAAAACTACATATACAATTTTCAGCCTATCAAGAAACACTCTCTGCAAACTTGAAGATAAAAGACCATACACTCCCTATTGACCAAAACCCAACATATCTTGGCGTCACCATGGATTGCAGAATGACTTGGAAAAATCAGATAGACAGAGCAAGGAAAAAAGCCAGAAAACGAACAAATATCATGAAGAAATTGACAGGAACGGATTGGGTAGCAGACAGCAATATTTTGAAAAGACTATACGTAGGAAGAGCCAGACCAGTTCTAGAGTATGGAGTCACAGCCTGGGCTATGGCTTCCAAATCACACCTTAGCAAAATTAACAGAACACAGAACCAAGCTGCCCGTATCATCACTGGTGCTATGAAATCTACACCTATCAAGACTCTAGAAACAGTAACAGGTTTACAACCCTTAGATGACAGACGGGTCACACAAGTATTGCAACAAGCGGAGAAATATAGAAGGCTCCTTAGCCACCCCATACACCAAAGAATAACTGGTTCCGGAATTGTACGACTAAAGAGGAGCAACTTTGCTGCAATTGCCAATGAACTAACTACTGGAGACCCAGTACTTTCCCAAACAATATCGAAACCCTTGGGCCCATCTGATATGTCTCCTCATGGAAAACATAAAATACCAGAACTTAAGGAAAATATAACAGGGATCATGAAAAAGGCACCCAATCAGACACAGAAAGAAAACACGTAGCAGAAAAACACATACACGATACCTACCCACAGGACTCTTGGTCCCACATATACACAGATGGCTCTGCTACAAATGCCACCAGAAATGGAGGAGGAGGTGTGTTCTTGACCCTGAATAATCAGGACGAGATCACCAAGTCAATAGCTACTGGAAAATTATCAAACAACTTTAAAGTAGAAACTGAGGCCATCAGAGATGCTGCAACACTGGCTACTCAACACAAAAATAACATGCACAATAAATTGGTGATTCTGATTGATCCACTGTCAGTACTATCATCTCTAAAAAGCCCCAAGAACAATGAACTAGATGAATTGAGAACAATCCTGGACCAACTATGCAATAACTTCCAGAGAGTAGTCATTCAGTGGATACCATCACTCTGTAATATACAGGGGAACGAACGAGCAGACAAATTAGCTAAAGAGGGAGGGAGATTACCACAAGAGAACCATCCGCTCAGTTATGATGAAGCCAAATCCATCCTCAAAGGTCAGTTCCATGAAAAATGGAAACGAGAACACCCAAAGCATAACGAGAGTGACGGATACCACCAACTATCAAGGAGGGATCAAGTCATTATACTTCGCCTACGCACTAGCCACAATAGAATGAGAAATCACATGTTCACCAAATTCAAAATAGGTACAACCAGCCTATGCCACTGTACACTGGACAATATGACTACAAAACATGTTCTACAGGATTGTCCCCAGTACACAGACCTGACAAAAGCAATGTGGTCCACGCCCACCTCCCTGGAAGAGAAACTATATGGGCCAATCGATTCGCTTAAACAGACAGCTGACCTCATGAGAGAGTCTGGAATCCTACTCTGAGTCTTGATCGCAGAGAGATAGAGAGGGGGGGGGGGGGAGGAGATTACACATTTACAGAGAGGCACAATCCCATCGAGATGGATAAAACGGAATAGTGCATACTTGCCGACTGTGGAAATCGCATCAGCCGCAATATCTCGAAAGGAATTACATTTCTCTCTTTTCTGAACCAAAAAAAAAAACGCTCTTCAGAAAGATCATCATTTACAAGAACCAGTTAGATTACAAAGAAAGGAACAGGTGGTTTTAGACGGAAAAAACAAAGCTTAAAACACATCGACACAAGCAGGAGTACAATAGAACAATGTTTGTAACCGCAGAGAAACATTTAGTAACAAATTAACGGTTTTGGAAATAACGTCAAAAGCAAAAAACAAAAACAAAAAATAATAATAAAATGTGGAACAAACTGTCTAGGAAGTTTGCAAAAAGAAAAAAAAAGGTTAAATTATGAAATCCTAAGTATTAAATTCACTTTAAGATAAAAGTTGGGCTATTTTCGTCTTGGTTTTTATATACTTGGTGGCAACACAGAAAGTATATAGCAATAGTAAAACAATAAATTCAGTACTGAAATGTTTAGAATATGTGAATTTCATTGTAAAACTATTCATGATAATTAAAAATGCTGAAAGTAATATTCTTATATGGAGTACTGCAGCAAGGGACAAACAGATCATCATAAACATTCCAGCAGTTGAGGACGTTCCTCACCCTGGAAGGCGTGAATTCATAAATATGTTACAGAAAATCAGTAAGTGACTATAGCTGTGTGTACTTGAGAGGATAGTTGCTACAAAAGGCATCAGTCTGAAGTGATATACATAGCGCACACAAGAACTCTTCATTAACATCGCCTATAAGTCATGACAATTGCTATCACAACCGTCTGAGGCATTTGTAGATAATCACCTCAAATATTTGGGATAGCACAGTGGTTAGTGAACTGGACTACAAAGGACAAGAGGTAGGGTTCGATCCCAACTGACGGCTTCCAGGTTCACCCAACCTTTAATGGGTACCGGATTTTTTTCTGTGAAAGTAAAGCGGCACGGGCGTAATACCGACTACATTACCCCAGAAATCATGTGCCGAAGGTCTGTAAAATGTATGGTCACTAACACGATATTCCCTAAACGCCACTTGGCGTGTCGGGGGTACTTTACTTTTTTTTTTACCGCAAATATTTTATACATTTGTACATTTATAGATGATTGTCAAAAATAGTTTAGACATTTGCAGATAATTACCACAATTATTTTGTTTGCACGGCTTGAAGTATTGATGGATGTAAGCTTTAAAAGAAAACAATAAAATTATGTTGACACTGAATGTAAGTTTTAGTCATTACTACAGTAACTTCAGAATACCGGTGTTGTTTGAAATGGACAGTCCATTGTAATTTCCATTCCATTCTTCTGTTGTGAACTTCTATGTTGCTGTATTTGTATATCCAAGCGACTAGGATCATTATCATCTTGTGCTGTCTCCACATAAAAGGTTGGATGCCGTGGAGCGCGCCACTCCCTCTAAGTGATACACGTTGCCATAGTTTCTCATTTCCTCCTTCGCGTGATGCTCACTTTGGTCTGTGCATGTCTCGGCAACCTTGCACTTTCCCCTCAAATGTGTAGATCTCCCACTTCTTTTAGTGTTATATTCAAGGTTTCTTTGATATCTTGAAACCATCTTCTTCTTGCTCTGCTCCTGTCTCACCTTCCTGGAACCATGCCTTCCATTGTTTTCCTTTTCAACTCACTGTGTCTTTTGACAAGGCCGTAGTATGTTATTTTCCGCTGTAAGATATTGTTTATAAGTCACTTATTGCTAATTCTCAGATCTTTTAACTGTTACCATTGACTTGTTTCATTCAGCAGCATGACAATTTTCTTCATTTTTTGAAAGATTGTCCATGATTCACAACTATACGTTATTACTGGAAAGATACATACCCTCAGTAATTTCAAAAGTACTGCCTTGCTTGTATTGTGTTATATGTTTTTCGTGGTATTTAATTCTAGTGTTATTATTACTAGGATTCATTTCGATTCTTTCTGGCAGTCTCCATTGTTAGTTACAACAGATCTCAGATATTCATAGTTTGTTACAATTTCAAGCTCTTTACTGTTGATGATGATTTTGGGTTGGCTTTTTGCTGTGCTTATGGACATTATCTTAATTTTTTGTTTATTTGATTGGATGTTTTGCTCTTCATTGCCGTTTTAGCACATTAAATTTACTTTTAAAAATCCCTTAACATTTTTTGAGAGCAGGATTGTGCTATCAGAGTATCTAAGTTATGTTATTGTGTTGGCGTTTTATTGTGAAAGGGTCGAACTTCTGTAGATTGTCGTCATGTTTGTTGTTACATTTCTCATGATGTTCTCAGCGTAGCTATTAAACTGCTATGGATAAAGGATGCCCCCATGCCAAACTCTCTTTTGTACTTTGAACCAATTTTATGGTCCATCCGCTATCTTAATAAGCTGTTCCATCTGATATAGTGATTAAATTGTTTGCTGTTCCATTCGTAACCTTGATAAGCTGTTTGCTTTTCCATCCGCTATCTTGATAAGCTGTTTGCTGTGTCATCCACTATCAAGATAACATGTTTGCTGTTCCATCCACTATCGTGATAAGATGTTTGCTGTTCCATCCGCTATCGTGATAAGCTGTTTGCTGTTCCATCCACTATCGTGATAACATGTTTGCTGTTCTCGACATTGTGATTCGATAGTGTATTAGATGTCTTGGTAAGTCCGTGTCATTCATGACGTCATAGTTTATGATGCTGTATGCAGACAAAGACCTTGCTGTAACCTACGTTAGACTTGACATCTCAGCGATGTTTTTCATGATAAAGATGTGATCCATGGAATATGTACTACGTCTGAAACCTGCCTGAATTATATGCAGTTTTCTTTTTTCTTATTTCCGTTCTATCCTTATTATAATGATCTGTAAGAGTAAAGAAAATAAAGTAAAGAGCTCCCGTCACGCCAAGTGGTGTGTAGGGAATATGGTGTTAGTGACCATAATTTTGTACAGACCTTCGGCACATGATTTTTGGGGTAAAGTGGTTGATATTACGACCGCGCTGCTTTACTTTCTCAGAAAAAAAAATGGTACCCATTTAAGGCTGGGTGAATCAGGAAGCCGTCAACCTGGATAGAACCCGTAATCCTTTCTAGTCCAGTTCACTAACGACTGAGCTATCGCGGCTCCCGATGTGTAAGGGTATTGTAGCAAATAATTCTGTAGTTTCTACACAGCTTTTGGTTTTCTCTCTCTCTCTCTCTCTCTCTCTCTCTCTCTCTCTCTCTCTCTCTCTCTGGACTGTGGATGCACACTGATCTTGTCCAGGCTGTTTACCTGTCTGCTTGTTTCCAGATCTCCACACCCTGTGAGCGACACATACAAACACTCCCCTCCAGCTTGGATGAATTCAGCTGGAACATCAACACTTGCTGGTGATTTCCTTCTCTTCTGATTTTTTAAAAATTGCGGATCGCACTTCATCTAGCATAGGCTCTAGTTCTTTGATTCACTCATTTTTCATTATTATATCTTAATGCTTTAGAGTATCTTCATACATTGTTATACACTCTATAGTAATTCGTTCCATCTGTGCATTATATCCTTATATTCAATTAGTGCATTGCACTGCGGTCATTAATTACATGATACATTGATAGTTTAAAATCCCTTACAATTGTACTTATTTCTTTTAACATTTCTCCCTTGTCACCTCCGATATGTACATTTTTTTAGAAGCTACTTTGACCCTATTGTGATTTCAACCCATGTTCCTATGGTTTTGAGCGCGGTACCTTATCGATTCGGTCACCAGGTGTCCTACAAAAAAAACATAAACATGAGCATGACTACTTCAGTTGAAATTGACTGATGATGTGTTCCAGATATTTGACAAACAATCTTGCGTGCTCGCTGAATGAAGTCTGGGATAAGCTTAGGTGCAGTTTTGAAACTTGATATTTGAAGACAAATTTTGTGACTGCCAGTCAAATACAGTTCATGATAACAATCAAGTCTGTGGAGTTGGTATAGCAAAGATAAGGGAAAAACATTGACTTTGCTCATAAGTATTTTCTTTTATTACGCAACTACGGCTTCAACTTTAATTCCAATATTGACTTAATCCAAGCTGTTAACAGATTACTCCTTTATTAACTTCTTTTTTATTTATTTGTTGTCATATTTTTCAACTTGCATATGAACATTAGCACCAAATTCTATAACTGGCCCATTCGAAGCCTGACAACGTTGTATCTTTCAAACAATATTCGCTGCTGTGGTTAATTCCGTGCTCTGATGTACCCAATTCAGCAGGCGTTTCTTTGTAACATCTTCCTTAGCCTTTGAACAGTCCTGTTTTTCTCTCCTTGCTGCATCATAACAATTGTCTGTAGTCGTAGGTGCGTCTCCTTAATTAGAAATTATACATAACGAAAGCATGATTTTTTTTCAGGTGAACACAAAAATCGTTCCAAATCTTTTAAGTGTGTACCGCCAGTTGTATCATGTCCTCCAGCAAGGATTTTGTAGTAAATCTTCTCCCTGATTTTTCTTTAACTGGTTTGTTTCATTTAAAGCAACAAAAAAACAAAATAAAAATATACATTATCCAATGCTACGCACCAACCAATGATAAGGATGATTTAGTTAAAGATGAATTCTATAAACAACTGCAATGTCAGATGGATGAAAGACGAGCCAAGGATATTATAATCTTGATGGTAGATCTAAATCCAAAAGCAGGATCGGACAACAGAGGTTTCGAAGAGATTATGAGAAAACATGGACTTGGAGATATAAATGAGAATGGAGAGATATTCATGAACTTCTGTGCTCTTAATCAAATGAGCCTAGGACGAACAATGTTCCAACATAAAAGAATACATAAAGCTACATGGGTGTCACCAGATCATAGAAGGAGAATCAAATCGACCATATATGTATTAATAATAAGTGTAAGTCATCCTTACAGGATGTAAAAGTATATAGAGGGGCAGATGTGACTTCAGATCATCATCTTCTGATAGCCAAACTTAAACTTAAACTAAAAAGATACATGGAAGACTTTCAATTATTCAATGTTATGCGCCTACTAACGAAGCTGATGATGAAGTTAAGGATGATTTTTATAACCAACTGCAACAACTTATAAACAAAATACCAAAACACGATCTTTTAATTGTAATGGGAGACTTCAACGCCAAAGTAGGACAAGATAACGCAGGAGTGGAACATGTGATGGGGAGAGAAGGCTGTAATACAACAAGTCAGAATGGAGAAAGATTGATAGAATTATGTTTAATAGAAAATTTAGTTATAGGTGGGACATTATTTCCACACAAAAATATCCACAAAACAACATGGATATCTCCTGATGATAGAACATCAAATCAAATTGACCACCTGTGTATTAAAAGGGCAATCTTAGAGATTGTAACAACTGGAGAGGCGTGACACTTTTGTCAGTTGCCTCAAAATTATTCTGTAAAATCATCCTAAATAGAATAAAGGATTCAATAGATACAGTAATGCGTGAAGAACAGGCTGGGTTTAGAAAAGGGAGAAGCTGTCTTGACCACATTTTCACTCTACGACTTATATTGGAGGAACACATTGAAAAGCAAAAACCTTTTGTACTTAACTTCATCGACTTCAAAAAAGCATTTGATAGTATTCATAGAGATTCTTTGTGGAAAATTCTGAAGAAATATGGCTTACCATAAAAAATCATAAATATTATCAAAGACATGTATGATGGTTACACATGTGCAGTTCGAACAGAGGAAGGACTGAGCGAATGTTTTCCAATAGAAACTGGGGTTAAACAAGGATGTATTTTATCGCCCTTGTTATTTGGAATTGTTATGGACTTCATAATGAAGAAATGCTGCACTGGTAATAAAGGCATCGAATGGATACAAGGAGACCATTTGGAGGACCTCGACTTTGCTGATGACATAGTTCTCATCAGCAGTCAGATAAAAACGATGCAGGAAAACACAATTGAACTATCATCAATAGCCAGCAAAATTGGGCTTGAGGTCAATCATGAAAAGACTAAAGTCATGAAAAGTTTAATTCCAACAAGTGACAAAATATACATGGAAAATAAACCAGTAGAAGAGATCGATCACTTTATCTATCTTGGAAGTCACATTGATCGAGAAGGGGATACGAGCAAAGAAATTAGAATCAGACTGGCTAAAGCAGCAATGTCTTTCAGAAGCCTTGAAAAGTTGTGGAAATCAAAACTCATTAGCACAAACACAAAACTTAGGCTATTCAAATCAAATGTACTATCAACCCTTACGTATGCGTGTGAAAGCTGGAAAACAACAAGAGATATAGAAACAAAGTTGAACGCATTCGAAAATAAATGTCTAAGGAAAATACTTGGTATAGAATGGAACGAATTCAAAACAAACGAGGAAATTAGAGAAATCGCCAATCAACCACTAATATCTTCAGTAATAAAGAAAAGACGATGGTCATACGTTGGACATGTGATGAGAAGAGATAATAATCGAATAGCAAAGCAAGCCCTCATATGGGAAACAACAGGTAAAAGAAAAAGAGGAAGACCCAGGGAGACACTGAGAAGAACATTGATGAGAGAGGCAAGAGCAGCAGGAATCGGCTCCCTCAATGAGATAGAACTGCTTGCACAGAACAGAGACAGATGGCGAGATTTGATAAAATATCTTTAAAAGAAAACTGCTAGAACAAAAATTCATATAGGAGAAGGCGTATCTTGGTCTACGCCCTATGGGCCGGTTACGGCTCGAAAGGTCAATAGATAGATAGATAGAAAAAGATACTACAACGAATAAGGGTGGAAAGTATTTCAATGAAGGGTTTCTTAAAGAACAAGGAATTAAAGATAAGTTTGCAGTCACAATATCACACAAATACCAAGTCTTGCAACAACAACAAAAATACAATAAATGTAGAAGATCCTTAGAAACAGGTAAGGATATATGGAAAGAGACATGCGAAGAAACGCTGGGGAAAAGTGAACGCCAGAATAAGGCATTGGTGACAGTAGAGACCTGGATAAAATTAAAGGAAGAAAGAATAAGAAAGCAGACATAAATAAAAGCAAAACGAGAAGTAATAAAGCCAAGACACAGGAAGCTTACACAAAGGTGAACAAAGAAGTAAGAAGGTGCATTAAAAGGGATAAGAGGAAATATATAGATGAACTAGCTAAAGAGGAAGCAGAAAATAAAGGGAATATGAAAGAACTGTACAACAGCACAAAGAAATTAAGTGGAAAATACAAACAGATCAATGCCTTTATTAAAGATAAGAAGGGAAATTTGCTTAGCAATATAAGGGAACACATGGAGAGATGGAAAGAGCACTTTGAAGAACTTTTGAACAGACCCGGCTCAAGTAACCCTCCAGATATACTACCAGCAGAAGAAGAGTTACACGTTAACTGTGGAAAACGAAGCAAGGAATAAACAATGAACGCCATCAAGCTTTTAAAAAATGGTAAAGACACAGGACCAGATGAAATTCCTTCTGAAGCCATCAAAACAGATATAAACATCTCTACCAAGATGTTACATAATCTATTAGATAAAATTTGGGAGAGGGAAGAAATCCTAAAGACTGGAGAGAAGGTTATATGATCAAACTACCAAAGAAAGGAAGTTTACAGAAGTGCACAAATTATAGGGGAATTATGCTACTATCAGTACCAGGAAAAATATTAAGTAGAATCATTCTGGAGAGACTAAAAGAGGCCATAAAGAAACATTTGAGAGATGAACAAGCAGGTTTTAGGAAGAACTGATCATGTGTTGATTAAATAATTACCTACGTATAATAGTTGAACAAAGTTTAAAACTAAAATCCCCACTTTATACTGGATTCATAGATTACAAAAACCCATTTGATAGTTTAGAGAGAGGAATGTTTTGGAAGTTACTGAATTATTACAGAATCCTCATAAAGTTTATTAAACTGATAAGAACAATGCATGAAGGAATGAAATGTAGTGTGGTGCATGAATGGCAGCTTACAGAAGCATTTGAATATAAGAACAGGAGTAAGGCAGGTATGCCTTCTATCTCCATTTCTCTTTCTACTGGCCATAGATTGGATTACGAAAATAACTCAAAACAACTGAATTTGAATTCAGTGGTCACTGACCAAGCAACTTGTTTTTTTAAATACTTTGCTAATGATATAGCTGTCCTATCACACAACCATCAACAGATGCAAGATCAAATGAGCATACTTGATGAGAGATCACAACAGCTAGGACTGAAAATAAATGGAGATAAGACCAACATTTTGAGAATTAATGCAGTCGGCAATAACCAAATAAAAATTGGAGAAATACCTCTATTAGATGAACAATCTTACATATATCTGGGTAGTAATATAGACAAAGAGGGATGATCATTGTAAAACTATTCATGATAATTAAAAATGCTGAAAGTAATATTCTTATATGGAGTACTGCAGCAAGGGACAAACAGATCATCATAAACATTCCAGCAGTTGAGGACGTTCCTCACCCTGGAAGGCGTGAATTCATAAATATGTTACAGAAAATCAGTAAGTGACTATAGCTGTGTGTACTTGAGAGGATAGTTGCTACAAAAGGCATCAGTCTGAAGTGATATACATAGCGCACACAAGAACTCTTCATTAACATCGCCTATAAGTCATGACAATTGCTATCACAACCGTCTGAGGCATTTGTAGATAATCACCTCAAATATTTGGGATAGCACAGTGGTTAGTGAACTGGACTACAAAGGACAAGAGGTAGGGTTCGATCCCAACTGACGGCTTCCAGGTTCACCCAACCTTTAATGGGTACCGGATTTTTTTCTGTGAAAGTAAAGCGGCACGGGCGTAATACCGACTACATTACCCCAGAAATCATGTGCCGAAGGTCTGTAAAATGTATGGTCACTAACACGATATTCCCTAAACGCCACTTGGCGTGTCGGGGGTACTTTACTTTTTTTTTTACCGCAAATATTTTATACATTTGTACATTTATAGATGATTGTCAAAAATAGTTTAGACATTTGCAGATAATTACCACAATTATTTTGTTTGCACGGCTTGAAGTATTGATGGATGTAAGCTTTAAAAGAAAACAATAAAATTATGTTGACACTGAATGTAAGTTTTAGTCATTACTACAGTAACTTCAGAATACCGGTGTTGTTTGAAATGGACAGTCCATTGTAATTTCCATTCCATTCTTCTGTTGTGAACTTCTATGTTGCTGTATTTGTATATCCAAGCGACTAGGATCATTATCATCTTGTGCTGTCTCCACATAAAAGGTTGGATGCCGTGGAGCGCGCCACTCCCTCTAAGTGATACACGTTGCCATAGTTTCTCATTTCCTCCTTCGCGTGATGCTCACTTTGGTCTGTGCATGTCTCGGCAACCTTGCACTTTCCCCTCAAATGTGTAGATCTCCCACTTCTTTTAGTGTTATATTCAAGGTTTCTTTGATATCTTGAAACCATCTTCTTCTTGCTCTGCTCCTGTCTCACCTTCCTGGAACCATGCCTTCCATTGTTTTCCTTTTCAACTCACTGTGTCTTTTGACAAGGCCGTAGTATGTTATTTTCCGCTGTAAGATATTGTTTATAAGTCACTTATTGCTAATTCTCAGATCTTTTAACTGTTACCATTGACTTGTTTCATTCAGCAGCATGACAATTTTCTTCATTTTTTGAAAGATTGTCCATGATTCACAACTATACGTTATTACTGGAAAGATACATACCCTCAGTAATTTCAAAAGTACTGCCTTGCTTGTATTGTGTTATATGTTTTTCGTGGTATTTAATTCTAGTGTTATTATTACTAGGATTCATTTCGATTCTTTCTGGCAGTCTCCATTGTTAGTTACAACAGATCTCAGATATTCATAGTTTGTTACAATTTCAAGCTCTTTACTGTTGATGATGATTTTGGGTTGGCTTTTTGCTGTGCTTATGGACATTATCTTAATTTTTTGTTTATTTGATTGGATGTTTTGCTCTTCATTGCCGTTTTAGCACATTAAATTTACTTTTAAAAATCCCTTAACATTTTTTGAGAGCAGGATTGTGCTATCAGAGTATCTAAGTTATGTTATTGTGTTGGCGTTTTATTGTGAAAGGGTCGAACTTCTGTAGATTGTCGTCATGTTTGTTGTTACATTTCTCATGATGTTCTCAGCGTAGCTATTAAACTGCTATGGATAAAGGATGCCCCCATGCCAAACTCTCTTTTGTACTTTGAACCAATTTTATGGTCCATCCGCTATCTTAATAAGCTGTTCCATCTGATATAGTGATTAAATTGTTTGCTGTTCCATTCGTAACCTTGATAAGTTGTTTGCTTTTCCATCCGCTATCTTGATAAGCTGTTTGCTGTGTCATCCACTATCAAGATAACATGTTTGCTGTTCCATCCACTATCGTGATAAGATGTTTGCTGTTCCATCCGCTATCGTGATAAGCTGTTTGCTGTTCCATCCACTATCGTGATAACATGTTTGCTGTTCTCGACATTGTGATTCGATAGTGTATTAGATGTCTTGGTAAGTCCGTGTCATTCATGACGTCATAGTTTATGATGCTGTATGCAGACAAAGACCTTGCTGTAACCTACGTTAGACTTGACATCTCAGCGATGTTTTTCATGATAAAGATGTGATCCATGGAATATGTACTACGTCTGAAACCTGCCTGAATTATATGCAGTTTTCTTTTTTCTTATTTCCGTTCTATCCTTATTATAATGATCTGTAAGAGTAAAGAAAATAAAGTAAAGAGCTCCCGTCACGCCAAGTGGTGTGTAGGGAATATGGTGTTAGTGACCATAATTTTGTACAGACCTTCGGCACATGATTTTTGGGGTAAAGTGGTTGATATTACGACCGCGCTGCTTTACTTTCTCAGAAAAAAAAAATGGTACCCATTTAAGGCTGGGTGAATCAGGAAGCCGTCAACCTGGATAGAACCCGTAATCCTTTCTAGTCCAGTTCACTAACGACTGAGCTATCGCGGCTCCCGATGTGTAAGGGTATTGTAGCAAATAATTCTGTAGTTTCTACACAGCTTTTGGTTTTCTCTCTCTCTCTCTCTCTCTCTCTCTCTCTCTCTCTCTCTCTCTCTCTCTCTCTCTCTCTGGACTGTGGATGCACACTGATCTTGTCCAGGCTGTTTACCTGTCTGCTTGTTTCCAGATCTCCACACCCTGTGAGCGACACATACAAACACTCCCCTCCAGCTTGGATGAATTCAGCTGGAACATCAACACTTGCTGGTGATTTCCTTCTCTTCTGATTTTTTAAAAATTGCGGATCGCACTTCATCTAGCATAGGCTCTAGTTCTTTGATTCACTCATTTTTCATTATTATATCTTAATGCTTTAGAGTATCTTCATACATTGTTATACACTCTATAGTAATTCGTTCCATCTGTGCATTATATCCTTATATTCAATTAGTGCATTGCACTGCGGTCATTAATTACATGATACATTGATAGTTTAAAATCCCTTACAATTGTACTTATTTCTTTTAACATTTCTCCCTTGTCACCTCCGATATGTACATTTTTTTAGAAGCTACTTTGACCCTATTGTGATTTCAACCCATGTTCCTATGGTTTTGAGCGCGGTACCTTATCGATTCGGTCACCAGGTGTCCTACAAAAAAAAACATAAACATGAGCATGACTACTTCAGTTGAAATAGACTGATGATGTGTTCCAGATATTTGACAAACAATCTTGCGTGCTCGCTGAATGAAGTCTGGGATAAGCTTAGGTGCAGTTTTGAAACTTGATATTTGAAGACAAATTTTGTGACTGCCAGTCAAATACAGTTCATGATAACAATCAAGTCTGTGGAGTTGGTATAGCAAAGATAAGGGAAAAACATTGACTTTGCTCATAAGTATTTTCTTTTATTACGCAACTACGGCTTCAACTTTAATTCCAATATTGACTTAATCCAAGCTGTTAACAGATTACTCCTTTATTAACTTCTTTTTTATTTATTTGTTGTCATATTTTTCAACTTGCATATGAACATTAGCACCAAATTCTATAACTGGCCCATTCGAAGCCTGACAACGTTGTATCTTTCAAACAATATTCGCTGCTGTGGTTAATTCCGTGCTCTGATGTACCCAATTCAGCAGGCGTTTCTTTGTAACATCTTCCTTAGCCTTTGAACAGTCCTGTTTTTCTCTCCTTGCTGCATCATAACAATTGTCTGTAGTCGTAGGTGCGTCTCCTTAATTAGAAATTATACATAACGAAAGCATGATTTTTTTTCAGGTGAACACAAAAATCGTTCCAAATCTTTTAAGTGTGTACCGCCAGTTGTATCATGTCCTCCAGCAAGGATTTTGTAGTAAATCTTCTCCCTGATTTTTCTTTAACTGGTTTGTTTCATTTAAAGCAACAAAAAAACAAAATAAAAATATACATTATCCAATGCTACGCACCAACCAATGATAAGGATGATTTAGTTAAAGATGAATTCTATAAACAACTGCAATGTCAGATGGATGAAAGACGAGCCAAGGATATTATAATCTTGATGGTAGATCTAAATCCAAAAGCAGGATCGGACAACAGAGGTTTCGAAGAGATTATGAGAAAACATGGACTTGGAGATATAAATGAGAATGGAGAGATATTCATGAACTTCTGTGCTCTTAATCAAATGAGCCTAGGACGAACAATGTTCCAACATAAAAGAATACATAAAGCTACATGGGTGTCACCAGATCATAGAAGGAGAATCAAATCGACCATATATGTATTAATAATAAGTGTAAGTCATCCTTACAGGATGTAAAAGTATATAGAGGGGCAGATGTGACTTCAGATCATCATCTTCTGATAGCCAAACTTAAACTTAAACTAAAAAGATACATGGAAGACTTTCAATTATTCAATGTTATGCGCCTACTAACGAAGCTGATGATGAAGTTAAGGATGATTTTTATAACCAACTGCAACAACTTATAAACAAAATACCAAAACACGATCTTTTAATTGTAATGGGAGACTTCAACGCCAAAGTAGGACAAGATAACGCAGGAGTGGAACATGTGATGGGGAGAGAAGGCTGTAATACAACAAGTCAGAATGGAGAAAGATTGATAGAATTATGTTTAATAGAAAATTTAGTTATAGGTGGGACATTATTTCCACACAAAAATATCCACAAAACAACATGGATATCTCCTGATGATAGAACATCAAATCAAATTGACCACCTGTGTATTAAAAGGGCAATCTTAGAGATTGTAACAACTGGAGAGGCGTGACACTTTTGTCAGTTGCCTCAAAATTATTCTGTAAAATCATCCTAAATAGAATAAAGGATTCAATAGATACAGTAATGCGTGAAGAACAGGCTGGGTTTAGAAAAGGGAGAAGCTGTCTTGACCACATTTTCACTCTACGACTTATATTGGAGGAACACATTGAAAAGCAAAAACCTTTTGTACTTAACTTCATCGACTTCAAAAAAGCATTTGATAGTATTCATAGAGATTCTTTGTGGAAAATTCTGAAGAAATATGGCTTACCATAAAAAATCATAAATATTATCAAAGACATGTATGATGGTTACACATGTGCAGTTCGAACAGAGGAAGGACTGAGCGAATGTTTCCCAATAGAAACTGGGGTTAAACAAGGATGTATTTTATCGCCCTTGTTATTTGGAATTGTTATGGACTTCATAATGAAGAAATGCTGCACTGGTAATAAAGGCATCGAATGGATACAAGGAGACCATTTGGAGGACCTCGACTTTGCTGATGACATAGTTCTCATCAGCAGTCAGATAAAAACGATGCAGGAAAACACAATTGAACTATCATCAATAGCCAGCAAAATTGGGCTTGAGGTCAATCATGAAAAGACTAAAGTCATGAAAAGTTTAATTCCAACAAGTGACAAAATATACATGGAAAATAAACCAGTAGAAGAGATCGATCACTTTATCTATCTTGGAAGTCACATTGATCGAGAAGGGGATACGAGCAAAGAAATTAGAATCAGACTGGCTAAAGCAGCAATGTCTTTCAGAAGCCTTGAAAAGTTGTGGAAATCAAAACTCATTAGCACAAACACAAAACTTAGGCTATTCAAATCAAATGTACTATCAACCCTTACGTATGCGTGTGAAAGCTGGAAAACAACAAGAGATATAGAAACAAAGTTGAACGCATTCGAAAATAAATGTCTAAGGAAAATACTTGGTATAGAATGGAACGAATTCAAAACAAACGAGGAAATTAGAGAAATCGCCAATCAACCACTAATATCTTCAGTAATAAAGAAAAGACGATGGTCATACGTTGGACATGTGATGAGAAGAGATAATAATCGAATAGCAAAGCAAGCCCTCATATGGGAAACAACAGGTAAAAGAAAAAGAGGAAGACCCAGGGAGACACTGAGAAGAACATTGATGAGAGAGGCAAGAGCAGCAGGAATCGGCTCCCTCAATGAGATAGAACTGCTTGCACAGAACAGAGACAGATGGCGAGATTTGATAAAATATCTTTAAAAGAAAACTGCTAGAACAAAAATTCATATAGGAGAAGGCGTATCTTGGTCTACGCCCTATGGGCCGGTTACGGCTCGAAAGGTCAATAGATAGATAGATAGAAAAAGATACTACAACGAATAAGGGTGGAAAGTATTTCAATGAAGGGTTTCTTAAAGAACAAGGAATTAAAGATAAGTTTGCAGTCACAATATCACACAAATACCAAGTCTTGCAACAACAACAAAAATACAATAAATGTAGAAGATCCTTAGAAACAGGTAAGGATATATGGAAAGAGACATGCGAAGAAACGCTGGGGAAAAGTGAACGCCAGAATAAGGCATTGGTGACAGTAGAGACCTGGATAAAATTAAAGGAAGAAAGAATAAGAAAGCAGACATAAATAAAAGCAAAACGAGAAGTAATAAAGCCAAGACACAGGAAGCTTACACAAAGGTGAACAAAGAAGTAAGAAGGTGCATTAAAAGGGATAAGAGGAAATATATAGATGAACTAGCTAAAGAGGAAGCAGAAAATAAAGGGAATATGAAAGAACTGTACAACAGCACAAAGAAATTAAGTGGAAAATACAAACAGATCAATGCCTTTATTAAAGATAAGAAGGGAAATTTGCTTAGCAATATAAGGGAACACATGGAGAGATGGAAAGAGCACTTTGAAGAACTTTTGAACAGACCCGGCTCAAGTAACCCTCCAGATATACTACCAGCAGAAGAAGAGTTACACGTTAACTGTGGAAAACGAAGCAAGGAATAAACAATGAACGCCATCAAGCTTTTAAAAAATGGTAAAGACACAGGACCAGATGAAATTCCTTCTGAAGCCATCAAAACAGATATAAACATCTCTACCAAGATGTTACATAATCTATTAGATAAAATTTGGGAGAGGGAAGAAATCCTAAAGACTGGAGAGAAGGTTATATGATCAAACTACCAAAGAAAGGAAGTTTACAGAAGTGCACAAATTATAGGGGAATTATGCTACTATCAGTACCAGGAAAAATATTAAGTAGAATCATTCTGGAGAGACTAAAAGAGGCCATAAAGAAACATTTGAGAGATGAACAAGCAGGTTTTAGGAAGAACTGATCATGTGTTGATTAAATAATTACCTACGTATAATAGTTGAACAAAGTTTAAAACTAAAATCCCCACTTTATACTGGATTCATAGATTACAAAAACCCATTTGATAGTTTAGAGAGAGGAATGTTTTGGAAGTTACTGAATTATTACAGAATCCTCATAAAGTTTATTAAACTGATAAGAACAATGCATGAAGGAATGAAATGTAGTGTGGTGCATGAATGGCAGCTTACAGAAGCATTTGAATATAAGAACAGGAGTAAGGCAGGTATGCCTTCTATCTCCATTTCTCTTTCTACTGGCCATAGATTGGATTACGAAAATAACTCAAAACAACTGAATTTGAATTCAGTGGTCACTGACCAAGCAACTTGTTTTTTTTAATACTTTGCTAATGATATAGCTGTCCTATCACACAACCATCAACAGATGCAAGATCAAATGAGCATACTTGATGAGAGATCACAACAGCTAGGACTGAAAATAAATGGAGATAAGACCAACATTTTGAGAATTAATGCAGTCGGCAATAACCAAATAAAAATTGGAGAAATACCTCTATTAGATGAACAATCTTACATATATCTGGGTAGTAATATAGACAAAGAGGGATGATCATTGTAAAACTATTCATGATAATTAAAAATGCTGAAAGTAATATTCTTATATGGAGTACTGCAGCAAGGGACAAACAGATCATCATAAACATTCCAGCAGTTGAGGACGTTCCTCACCCTGGAAGGCGTGAATTCATAAATATGTTACAGAAAATCAGTAAGTGACTATAGCTGTGTGTACTTGAGAGGATAGTTGCTACAAAAGGCATCAGTCTGAAGTGATATACATAGCGCACACAAGAACTCTTCATTAACATCGCCTATAAGTCATGACAATTGCTATCACAACCGTCTGAGGCATTTGTAGATAATCACCTCAAATATTTGGGATAGCACAGTGGTTAGTGAACTGGACTACAAAGGACAAGAGGTAGGGTTCGATCCCAACTGACGGCTTCCAGGTTCACCCAACCTTTAATGGGTACCGGATTTTTTTCTGTGAAAGTAAAGCGGCACGGGCGTAATACCGACTACATTACCCCAGAAATCATGTGCCGAAGGTCTGTAAAATGTATGGTCACTAACACGATATTCCCTAAACGCCACTTGGCGTGTCGGGGGTACTTTACTTTTTTTTTTACCGCAAATATTTTATACATTTGTACATTTATAGATGATTGTCAAAAATAGTTTAGACATTTGCAGATAATTACCACAATTATTTTGTTTGCACGGCTTGAAGTATTGATGGATGTAAGCTTTAAAAGAAAACAATAAAATTATGTTGACACTGAATGTAAGTTTTAGTCATTACTACAGTAACTTCAGAATACCGGTGTTGTTTGAAATGGACAGTCCATTGTAATTTCCATTCCATTCTTCTGTTGTGAACTTCTATGTTGCTGTATTTGTATATCCAAGCGACTAGGATCATTATCATCTTGTGCTGTCTCCACATAAAAGGTTGGATGCCGTGGAGCGCGCCACTCCCTCTAAGTGATACACGTTGCCATAGTTTCTCATTTCCTCCTTCGCGTGATGCTCACTTTGGTCTGTGCATGTCTCGGCAACCTTGCACTTTCCCCTCAAATGTGTAGATCTCCCACTTCTTTTAGTGTTATATTCAAGGTTTCTTTGATATCTTGAAACCATCTTCTTCTTGCTCTGCTCCTGTCTCACCTTCCTGGAACCATGCCTTCCATTGTTTTCCTTTTCAACTCACTGTGTCTTTTGACAAGGCCGTAGTATGTTATTTTCCGCTGTAAGATATTGTTTATAAGTCACTTATTGCTAATTCTCAGATCTTTTAACTGTTACCATTGACTTGTTTCATTCAGCAGCATGACAATTTTCTTCATTTTTTGAAAGATTGTCCATGATTCACAACTATACGTTATTACTGGAAAGATACATACCCTCAGTAATTTCAAAAGTACTGCCTTGCTTGTATTGTGTTATATGTTTTTCGTGGTATTTAATTCTAGTGTTATTATTACTAGGATTCATTTCGATTCCTTCTGGCAGTCTCCATTGTTAGTTACAACAGATCTCAGATATTCATAGTTTGTTACAATTTCAAGCTCTTTACTGTTGATGATGATTTTGGGTTGGCTTTTTGCTGTGCTTATGGACATTATCTTAATTTTTTGTTTATTTGATTGGATGTTTTGCTCTTCATTGCCGTTTTAGCACATTAAATTTACTTTTAAAAATCCCTTAACATTTTTTGAGAGCAGGATTGTGCTATCAGAGTATCTAAGTTATGTTATTGTGTTGGCGTTTTATTGTGAAAGGGTCGAACTTCTGTAGATTGTCGTCATGTTTGTTGTTACATTTCTCATGATGTTCTCAGCGTAGCTATTAAACTGCTATGGATAAAGGATGCCCCCATGCCAAACTCTCTTTTGTACTTTGAACCAATTTTATGGTCCATCCGCTATCTTAATAAGCTGTTCCATCTGATATAGTGATTAAATTGTTTGCTGTTCCATTCGTAACCTTGATAAGCTGTTTGCTTTTCCATCCGCTATCTTGATAAGCTGTTTGCTGTGTCATCCACTATCAAGATAACATGTTTGCTGTTCCATCCACTATCGTGATAAGATGTTTGCTGTTCCATCCGCTATCGTGATAAGCTGTTTGCTGTTCCATCCACTATCGTGATAACATGTTTGCTGTTCTCGACATTGTGATTCGATAGTGTATTAGATGTCTTGGTAAGTCCGTGTCATTCATGACGTCATAGTTTATGATGCTGTATGCAGACAAAGACCTTGCTGTAACCTACGTTAGACTTGACATCTCAGCGATGTTTTTCATGATAAAGATGTGATCCATGGAATATGTACTACGTCTGAAACCTGCCTGAATTATATGCAGTTTTCTTTTTTCTTATTTCCGTTCTATCCTTATTATAATGATCTGTAAGAGTAAAGAAAATAAAGTAAAGAGCTCCCGTCACGCCAAGTGGTGTGTAGGGAATATGGTGTTAGTGACCATAATTTTGTACAGACCTTCGGCACATGATTTTTGGGGTAAAGTGGTTGATATTACGACCGCGCTGCTTTACTTTCTCAGAAAAAAAAAATGGTACCCATTTAAGGCTGGGTGAATCAGGAAGCCGTCAACCTGGATAGAACCCGTAATCCTTTCTAGTCCAGTTCACTAACGACTGAGCTATCGCGGCTCCCGATGTGTAAGGGTATTGTAGCAAATAATTCTGTAGTTTCTACACAGCTTTTGGTTTTCTCTCTCTCTCTCTCTCTCTCTCTCTCTCTCTCTCTCTCTCTCTCTCTGGACTGTGGATGCACACTGATCTTGTCCAGGCTGTTTACCTGTCTGCTTGTTTCCAGATCTCCACACCCTGTGAGCGACACATACAAACACTCCCCTCCAGCTTGGATGAATTCAGCTGGAACATCAACACTTGCTGGTGATTTCCTTCTCTTCTGATTTTTTAAAAATTGCGGATCGCACTTCATCTAGCATAGGCTCTAGTTCTTTGATTCACTCATTTTTCATTATTATATCTTAATGCTTTAGAGTATCTTCATACATTGTTATACACTCTATAGTAATTCGTTCCATCTGTGCATTATATCCTTATATTCAATTAGTGCATTGCACTGCGGTCATTAATTACATGATACATTGATAGTTTAAAATCCCTTACAATTGTACTTATTTCTTTTAACATTTCTCCCTTGTCACCTCCGATATGTACATTTTTTTAGAAGCTACTTTGACCCTATTGTGATTTCAACCCATGTTCCTATGGTTTTGAGCGCGGTACCTTATCGATTCGGTCACCAGGTGTCCTACAAAAAAAAACATAAACATGAGCATGACTACTTCAGTTGAAATTGACTGATGATGTGTTCCAGATATTTGACAAACAATCTTGCGTGCTCGCTGAATGAAGTCTGGGATAAGCTTAGGTGCAGTTTTGAAACTTGATATTTGAAGACAAATTTTGTGACTGCCAGTCAAATACAGTTCATGATAACAATCAAGTCTGTGGAGTTGGTATAGCAAAGATAAGGGAAAAACATTGACTTTGCTCATAAGTATTTTCTTTTATTACGCAACTACGGCTTCAACTTTAATTCCAATATTGACTTAATCCAAGCTGTTAACAGATTACTCCTTTATTAACTTCTTTTTTATTTATTTGTTGTCATATTTTTCAACTTGCATATGAACATTAGCACCAAATTCTATAACTGGCCCATTCGAAGCCTGACAACGTTGTATCTTTCAAACAATATTCGCTGCTGTGGTTAATTCCGTGCTCTGATGTACCCAATTCAGCAGGCGTTTCTTTGTAACATCTTCCTTAGCCTTTGAACAGTCCTGTTTTTCTCTCCTTGCTGCATCATAACAATTGTCTGTAGTCGTAGGTGCGTCTCCTTAATTAGAAATTATACATAACGAAAGCATGATTTTTTTTCAGGTGAACACAAAAATCGTTCCAAATCTTTTAAGTGTGTACCGCCAGTTGTATCATGTCCTCCAGCAAGGATTTTGTAGTAAATCTTCTCCCTGATTTTTCTTTAACTGGTTTGTTTCATTTAAAGCAACAAAAAAACAAAATAAAAATATACATTATCCAATGCTACGCACCAACCAATGATAAGGATGATTTAGTTAAAGATGAATTCTATAAACAACTGCAATGTCAGATGGATGAAAGACGAGCCAAGGATATTATAATCTTGATGGTAGATCTAAATCCAAAAGCAGGATCGGACAACAGAGGTTTCGAAGAGATTATGAGAAAACATGGACTTGGAGATATAAATGAGAATGGAGAGATATTCATGAACTTCTGTGCTCTTAATCAAATGAGCCTAGGACGAACAATGTTCCAACATAAAAGAATACATAAAGCTACATGGGTGTCACCAGATCATAGAAGGAGAATCAAATCGACCATATATGTATTAATAATAAGTGTAAGTCATCCTTACAGGATGTAAAAGTATATAGAGGGGCAGATGTGACTTCAGATCATCATCTTCTGATAGCCAAACTTAAACTTAAACTAAAAAGATACATGGAAGACTTTCAATTATTCAATGTTATGCGCCTACTAACGAAGCTGATGATGAAGTTAAGGATGATTTTTATAACCAACTGCAACAACTTATAAACAAAATACCAAAACACGATCTTTTAATTGTAATGGGAGACTTCAACGCCAAAGTAGGACAAGATAACGCAGGAGTGGAACATGTGATGGGGAGAGAAGGCTGTAATACAACAAGTCAGAATGGAGAAAGATTGATAGAATTATGTTTAATAGAAAATTTAGTTATAGGTGGGACATTATTTCCACACAAAAATATCCACAAAACAACATGGATATCTCCTGATGATAGAACATCAAATCAAATTGACCACCTGTGTATTAAAAGGGCAATCTTAGAGATTGTAACAACTGGAGAGGCGTGACACTTTTGTCAGTTGCCTCAAAATTATTCTGTAAAATCATCCTAAATAGAATAAAGGATTCAATAGATACAGTAATGCGTGAAGAACAGGCTGGGTTTAGAAAAGGGAGAAGCTGTCTTGACCACATTTTCACTCTACGACTTATATTGGAGGAACACATTGAAAAGCAAAAACCTTTTGTACTTAACTTCATCGACTTCAAAAAAGCATTTGATAGTATTCATAGAGATTCTTTGTGGAAAATTCTGAAGAAATATGGCTTACCATAAAAAATCATAAATATTATCAAAGACATGTATGATGGTTACACATGTGCAGTTCGAACAGAGGAAGGACTGAGCGAATGTTTCCCAATAGAAACTGGGGTTAAACAAGGATGTATTTTATCGCCCTTGTTATTTGGAATTGTTATGGACTTCATAATGAAGAAATGCTGCACTGGTAATAAAGGCATCGAATGGATACAAGGAGACCATTTGGAGGACCTCGACTTTGCTGATGACATAGTTCTCATCAGCAGTCAGATAAAAACGATGCAGGAAAACACAATTGAACTATCATCAATAGCCAGCAAAATTGGGCTTGAGGTCAATCATGAAAAGACTAAAGTCATGAAAAGTTTAATTCCAACAAGTGACAAAATATACATGGAAAATAAACCAGTAGAAGAGATCGATCACTTTATCTATCTTGGAAGTCACATTGATCGAGAAGGGGATACGAGCAAAGAAATTAGAATCAGACTGGCTAAAGCAGCAATGTCTTTCAGAAGCCTTGAAAAGTTGTGGAAATCAAAACTCATTAGCACAAACACAAAACTTAGGCTATTCAAATCAAATGTACTATCAACCCTTACGTATGCGTGTGAAAGCTGGAAAACAACAAGAGATATAGAAACAAAGTTGAACGCATTCGAAAATAAATGTCTAAGGAAAATACTTGGTATAGAATGGAACGAATTCAAAACAAACGAGGAAATTAGAGAAATCGCCAATCAACCACTAATATCTTCAGTAATAAAGAAAAGACGATGGTCATACGTTGGACATGTGATGAGAAGAGATAATAATCGAATAGCAAAGCAAGCCCTCATATGGGAAACAACAGGTAAAAGAAAAAGAGGAAGACCCAGGGAGACACTGAGAAGAACATTGATGAGAGAGGCAAGAGCAGCAGGAATCGGCTCCCTCAATGAGATAGAACTGCTTGCACAGAACAGAGACAGATGGCGAGATTTGATAAAATATCTTTAAAAGAAAACTGCTAGAACAAAAATTCATATAGGAGAAGGCGTATCTTGGTCTACGCCCTATGGGCCGGTTACGGCTCGAAAGGTCAATAGATAGATAGATAGAAAAAGATACTACAACGAATAAGGGTGGAAAGTATTTCAATGAAGGGTTTCTTAAAGAACAAGGAATTAAAGATAAGTTTGCAGTCACAATATCACACAAATACCAAGTCTTGCAACAACAACAAAAATACAATAAATGTAGAAGATCCTTAGAAACAGGTAAGGATATATGGAAAGAGACATGCGAAGAAACGCTGGGGAAAAGTGAACGCCAGAATAAGGCATTGGTGACAGTAGAGACCTGGATAAAATTAAAGGAAGAAAGAATAAGAAAGCAGACATAAATAAAAGCAAAACGAGAAGTAATAAAGCCAAGACACAGGAAGCTTACACAAAGGTGAACAAAGAAGTAAGAAGGTGCATTAAAAGGGATAAGAGGAAATATATAGATGAACTAGCTAAAGAGGAAGCAGAAAATAAAGGGAATATGAAAGAACTGTACAACAGCACAAAGAAATTAAGTGGAAAATACAAACAGATCAATGCCTTTATTAAAGATAAGAAGGGAAATTTGCTTAGCAATATAAGGGAACACATGGAGAGATGGAAAGAGCACTTTGAAGAACTTTTGAACAGACCCGGCTCAAGTAACCCTCCAGATATACTACCAGCAGAAGAAGAGTTACACGTTAACTGTGGAAAACGAAGCAAGGAATAAACAATGAACGCCATCAAGCTTTTAAAAAATGGTAAAGACACAGGACCAGATGAAATTCCTTCTGAAGCCATCAAAACAGATATAAACATCTCTACCAAGATGTTACATAATCTATTAGATAAAATTTGGGAGAGGGAAGAAATCCTAAAGACTGGAGAGAAGGTTATATGATCAAACTACCAAAGAAAGGAAGTTTACAGAAGTGCACAAATTATAGGGGAATTATGCTACTATCAGTACCAGGAAAAATATTAAGTAGAATCATTCTGGAGAGACTAAAAGAGGCCATAAAGAAACATTTGAGAGATGAACAAGCAGGTTTTAGGAAGAACTGATCATGTGTTGATTAAATAATTACCTACGTATAATAGTTGAACAAAGTTTAAAACTAAAATCCCCACTTTATACTGGATTCATAGATTACAAAAACCCATTTGATAGTTTAGAGAGAGGAATGTTTTGGAAGTTACTGAATTATTACAGAATCCTCATAAAGTTTATTAAACTGATAAGAACAATGCATGAAGGAATGAAATGTAGTGTGGTGCATGAATGGCAGCTTACAGAAGCATTTGAATATAAGAACAGGAGTAAGGCAGGTATGCCTTCTATCTCCATTTCTCTTTCTACTGGCCATAGATTGGATTACGAAAATAACTCAAAACAACTGAATTTGAATTCAGTGGTCACTGACCAAGCAACTTGTTTTTTTTAATACTTTGCTAATGATATAGCTGTCCTATCACACAACCATCAACAGATGCAAGATCAAATGAGCATACTTGATGAGAGATCACAACAGCTAGGACTGAAAATAAATGGAGATAAGACCAACATTTTGAGAATTAATGCAGTCGGCAATAACCAAATAAAAATTGGAGAAATACCTCTATTAGATGAACAATCTTACATATATCTGGGTAGTAATATAGACAAAGAGGGATGATCATTGTAAAACTATTCATGATAATTAAAAATGCTGAAAGTAATATTCTTATATGGAGTACTGCAGCAAGGGACAAACAGATCATCATAAACATTCCAGCAGTTGAGGACGTTCCTCACCCTGGAAGGCGTGAATTCATAAATATGTTACAGAAAATCAGTAAGTGACTATAGCTGTGTGTACTTGAGAGGATAGTTGCTACAAAAGGCATCAGTCTGAAGTGATATACATAGCGCACACAAGAACTCTTCATTAACATCGCCTATAAGTCATGACAATTGCTATCACAACCGTCTGAGGCATTTGTAGATAATCACCTCAAATATTTGGGATAGCACAGTGGTTAGTGAACTGGACTACAAAGGACAAGAGGTAGGGTTCGATCCCAACTGACGGCTTCCAGGTTCACCCAACCTTTAATGGGTACCGGATTTTTTTCTGTGAAAGTAAAGCGGCACGGGCGTAATACCGACTACATTACCCCAGAAATCATGTGCCGAAGGTCTGTAAAATGTATGGTCACTAACACGATATTCCCTAAACGCCACTTGGCGTGTCGGGGGTACTTTACTTTTTTTTTTACCGCAAATATTTTATACATTTGTACATTTATAGATGATTGTCAAAAATAGTTTAGACATTTGCAGATAATTACCACAATTATTTTGTTTGCACGGCTTGAAGTATTGATGGATGTAAGCTTTAAAAGAAAACAATAAAATTATGTTGACACTGAATGTAAGTTTTAGTCATTACTACAGTAACTTCAGAATACCGGTGTTGTTTGAAATGGACAGTCCATTGTAATTTCCATTCCATTCTTCTGTTGTGAACTTCTATGTTGCTGTATTTGTATATCCAAGCGACTAGGATCATTATCATCTTGTGCTGTCTCCACATAAAAGGTTGGATGCCGTGGAGCGCGCCACTCCCTCTAAGTGATACACGTTGCCATAGTTTCTCATTTCCTCCTTCGCGTGATGCTCACTTTGGTCTGTGCATGTCTCGGCAACCTTGCACTTTCCCCTCAAATGTGTAGATCTCCCACTTCTTTTAGTGTTATATTCAAGGTTTCTTTGATATCTTGAAACCATCTTCTTCTTGCTCTGCTCCTGTCTCACCTTCCTGGAACCATGCCTTCCATTGTTTTCCTTTTCAACTCACTGTGTCTTTTGACAAGGCCGTAGTATGTTATTTTCCGCTGTAAGATATTGTTTATAAGTCACTTATTGCTAATTCTCAGATCTTTTAACTGTTACCATTGACTTGTTTCATTCAGCAGCATGACAATTTTCTTCATTTTTTGAAAGATTGTCCATGATTCACAACTATACGTTATTACTGGAAAGATACATACCCTCAGTAATTTCAAAAGTACTGCCTTGCTTGTATTGTGTTATATGTTTTTCGTGGTATTTAATTCTAGTGTTATTATTACTAGGATTCATTTCGATTCTTTCTGGCAGTCTCCATTGTTAGTTACAACAGATCTCAGATATTCATAGTTTGTTACAATTTCAAGCTCTTTACTGTTGATGATGATTTTGGGTTGGCTTTTTGCTGTGCTTATGGACATTATCTTAATTTTTTGTTTATTTGATTGGATGTTTTGCTCTTCATTGCCGTTTTAGCACATTAAATTTACTTTTAAAAATCCCTTAACATTTTTTGAGAGCAGGATTGTGCTATCAGAGTATCTAAGTTATGTTATTGTGTTGGCGTTTTATTGTGAAAGGGTCGAACTTCTGTAGATTGTCGTCATGTTTGTTGTTACATTTCTCATGATGTTCTCAGCGTAGCTATTAAACTGCTATGGATAAAGGATGCCCCCATGCCAAACTCTCTTTTGTACTTTGAACCAATTTTATGGTCCATCCGCTATCTTAATAAGCTGTTCCATCTGATATAGTGATTAAATTGTTTGCTGTTCCATTCGTAACCTTGATAAGCTGTTTGCTTTTCCATCCGCTATCTTGATAAGCTGTTTGCTGTGTCATCCACTATCAAGATAACATGTTTGCTGTTCCATCCACTATCGTGATAAGATGTTTGCTGTTCCATCCGCTATCGTGATAAGCTGTTTGCTGTTCCATCCACTATCGTGATAACATGTTTGCTGTTCTCGACATTGTGATTCGATAGTGTATTAGATGTCTTGGTAAGTCCGTGTCATTCATGACGTCATAGTTTATGATGCTGTATGCAGACAAAGACCTTGCTGTAACCTACGTTAGACTTGACATCTCAGCGATGTTTTTCATGATAAAGATGTGATCCATGGAATATGTACTACGTCTGAAACCTGCCTGAATTATATGCAGTTTTCTTTTTTCTTATTTCCGTTCTATCCTTATTATAATGATCTGTAAGAGTAAAGAAAATAAAGTAAAGAGCTCCCGTCACGCCAAGTGGTGTGTAGGGAATATGGTGTTAGTGACCATAATTTTGTACAGACCTTCGGCACATGATTTTTGGGGTAAAGTGGTTGATATTACGACCGCGCTGCTTTACTTTCTCAGAAAAAAAAAATGGTACCCATTTAAGGCTGGGTGAATCAGGAAGCCGTCAACCTGGATAGAACCCGTAATCCTTTCTAGTCCAGTTCACTAACGACTGAGCTATCGCGGCTCCCGATGTGTAAGGGTATTGTAGCAAATAATTCTGTAGTTTCTACACAGCTTTTGGTTTTCTCTCTCTCTCTCTCTCTCTCTCTCTCTCTCTCTCTCTCTCTCTCTCTCTGGACTGTGGATGCACACTGATCTTGTCCAGGCTGTTTACCTGTCTGCTTGTTTCCAGATCTCCACACCCTGTGAGCGACACATACAAACACTCCCCTCCAGCTTGGATGAATTCAGCTGGAACATCAACACTTGCTGGTGATTTCCTTCTCTTCTGATTTTTTAAAAATTGCGGATCGCACTTCATCTAGCATAGGCTCTAGTTCTTTGATTCACTCATTTTTCATTATTATATCTTAATGCTTTAGAGTATCTTCATACATTGTTATACACTCTATAGTAATTCGTTCCATCTGTGCATTATATCCTTATATTCAATTAGTGCATTGCACTGCGGTCATTAATTACATGATACATTGATAGTTTAAAATCCCTTACAATTGTACTTATTTCTTTTAACATTTCTCCCTTGTCACCTCCGATATGTACATTTTTTTAGAAGCTACTTTGACCCTATTGTGATTTCAACCCATGTTCCTATGGTTTTGAGCGCGGTACCTTATCGATTCGGTCACCAGGTGTCCTACAAAAAAAAACATAAACATGAGCATGACTACTTCAGTTGAAATTGACTGATGATGTGTTCCAGATATTTGACAAACAATCTTGCGTGCTCGCTGAATGAAGTCTGGGATAAGCTTAGGTGCAGTTTTGAAACTTGATATTTGAAGACAAATTTTGTGACTGCCAGTCAAATACAGTTCATGATAACAATCAAGTCTGTGGAGTTGGTATAGCAAAGATAAGGGAAAAACATTGACTTTGCTCATAAGTATTTTCTTTTATTACGCAACTACGGCTTCAACTTTAATTCCAATATTGACTTAATCCAAGCTGTTAACAGATTACTCCTTTATTAACTTCTTTTTTATTTATTTGTTGTCATATTTTTCAACTTGCATATGAACATTAGCACCAAATTCTATAACTGGCCCATTCGAAGCCTGACAACGTTGTATCTTTCAAACAATATTCGCTGCTGTGGTTAATTCCGTGCTCTGATGTACCCAATTCAGCAGGCGTTTCTTTGTAACATCTTCCTTAGCCTTTGAACAGTCCTGTTTTTCTCTCCTTGCTGCATCATAACAATTGTCTGTAGTCGTAGGTGCGTCTCCTTAATTAGAAATTATACATAACGAAAGCATGATTTTTTTTCAGGTGAACACAAAAATCGTTCCAAATCTTTTAAGTGTGTACCGCCAGTTGTATCATGTCCTCCAGCAAGGATTTTGTAGTAAATCTTCTCCCTGATTTTTCTTTAACTGGTTTGTTTCATTTAAAGCAACAAAAAAACAAAATAAAAATATACATTATCCAATGCTACGCACCAACCAATGATAAGGATGATTTAGTTAAAGATGAATTCTATAAACAACTGCAATGTCAGATGGATGAAAGACGAGCCAAGGATATTATAATCTTGATGGTAGATCTAAATCCAAAAGCAGGATCGGACAACAGAGGTTTCGAAGAGATTATGAGAAAACATGGACTTGGAGATATAAATGAGAATGGAGAGATATTCATGAACTTCTGTGCTCTTAATCAAATGAGCCTAGGACGAACAATGTTCCAACATAAAAGAATACATAAAGCTACATGGGTGTCACCAGATCATAGAAGGAGAATCAAATCGACCATATATGTATTAATAATAAGTGTAAGTCATCCTTACAGGATGTAAAAGTATATAGAGGGGCAGATGTGACTTCAGATCATCATCTTCTGATAGCCAAACTTAAACTTAAACTAAAAAGATACATGGAAGACTTTCAATTATTCAATGTTATGCGCCTACTAACGAAGCTGATGATGAAGTTAAGGATGATTTTTATAACCAACTGCAACAACTTATAAACAAAATACCAAAACACGATCTTTTAATTGTAATGGGAGACTTCAACGCCAAAGTAGGACAAGATAACGCAGGAGTGGAACATGTGATGGGGAGAGAAGGCTGTAATACAACAAGTCAGAATGGAGAAAGATTAATAGAATTATGTTTAATAGAAAATTTAGTTATAGGTGGGACATTATTTCCACACAAAAATATCCACAAAACAACATGGATATCTCCTGATGATAGAACATCAAATCAAATTGACCACCTGTGTATTAAAAGGGCAATCTTAGAGATTGTAACAACTGGAGAGGCGTGACACTTTTGTCAGTTGCCTCAAAATTATTCTGTAAAATCATCCTAAATAGAATAAAGGATTCAATAGATACAGTAATGCGTGAAGAACAGGCTGGGTTTAGAAAAGGGAGAAGCTGTCTTGACCACATTTTCACTCTACGACTTATATTGGAGGAACACATTGAAAAGCAAAAACCTTTTGTACTTAACTTCATCGACTTCAAAAAAGCATTTGATAGTATTCATAGAGATTCTTTGTGGAAAATTCTGAAGAAATATGGCTTACCATAAAAAATCATAAATATTATCAAAGACATGTATGATGGTTACACATGTGCAGTTCGAACAGAGGAAGGACTGAGTGAATGTTTCCCAATAGAAACTGGGGTTAAACAAGGATGTATTTTATCGCCCTTGTTATTTGGAATTGTTATGGACTTCATAATGAAGAAATGCTGCACTGGTAACAAAGGCATCGAATGGATACAAGGAGACCATTTGGAGGACCTCGACTTTGCTGATGACATAGTTCTCATCAGCAGTCAGATAAAAACGATGCAGGAAAACACAATTGAACTATCATCAATAGCCAGCAAAATTGGGCTTGAGGTCAATCATGAAAAGACTAAAGTCATGAAAAGTTTAATTCCAACAAGTGACAAAATATACATGGAAAATAAACCAGTAGAAGAGATCGATCACTTTATCTATCTTGGAAGTCACATTGATCGAGAAGGGGATACGAGCAAAGAAATTAGAATCAGACTGGCTAAAGCAGCAATGTCTTTCAGAAGCCTTGAAAAGTTGTGGAAATCAAAACTCATTAGCACAAACACAAAACTTAGGCTATTCAAATCAAATGTACTATCAACCCTTACGTATGCGTGTGAAAGCTGGAAAACAACAAGAGATATAGAAACAAAGTTGAACGCATTCGAAAATAAATGTCTAAGGAAAATACTTGGTATAGAATGGAACGAATTCAAAACAAACGAGGAAATTAGAGAAATCGCCAATCAACCACTAATATCTTCAGTAATAAAGAAAAGACGATGGTCATACGTTGGACATGTGATGAGAAGAGATAATAATCGAATAGCAAAGCAAGCCCTCATATGGGAAACAACAGGTAAAAGAAAAAGAGGAAGACCCAGGGAGACACTGAGAAGAACATTGATGAGAGAGGCAAGAGCAGCAGGAATCGGCTCCCTCAATGAGATAGAACTGCTTGCACAGAACAGAGACAGATGGCGAGATTTGATAAAATATCTTTAAAAGAAAACTGCTAGAACAAAAATTCATATAGGAGAAGGCGTATCTTGGTCTACGCCCTATGGGCCGGTTACGGCTCGAAAGGTCAATAGATAGATAGATAGAAAAAGATACTACAACGAATAAGGGTGGAAAGTATTTCAATGAAGGGTTTCTTAAAGAACAAGGAATTAAAGATAAGTTTGCAGTCACAATATCACACAAATACCAAGTCTTGCAACAACAACAAAAATACAATAAATGTAGAAGATCCTTAGAAACAGGTAAGGATATATGGAAAGAGACATGCGAAGAAACGCTGGGGAAAAGTGAACGCCAGAATAAGGCATTGGTGACAGTAGAGACCTGGATAAAATTAAAGGAAGAAAGAATAAGAAAGCAGACATAAATAAAAGCAAAACGAGAAGTAATAAAGCCAAGACACAGGAAGCTTACACAAAGGTGAACAAAGAAGTAAGAAGGTGCATTAAAAGGGATAAGAGGAAATATATAGATGAACTAGCTAAAGAGGAAGCAGAAAATAAAGGGAATATGAAAGAACTGTACAACAGCACAAAGAAATTAAGTGGAAAATACAAACAGATCAATGCCTTTATTAAAGATAAGAAGGGAAATTTGCTTAGCAATATAAGGGAACACATGGAGAGATGGAAAGAGCACTTTGAAGAACTTTTGAACAGACCCGGCTCAAGTAACCCTCCAGATATACTACCAGCAGAAGAAGAGTTACACGTTAACTGTGGAAAACGAAGCAAGGAATAAACAATGAACGCCATCAAGCTTTTAAAAAATGGTAAAGACACAGGACCAGATGAAATTCCTTCTGAAGCCATCAAAACAGATATAAACATCTCTACCAAGATGTTACATAATCTATTAGATAAAATTTGGGAGAGGGAAGAAATCCTAAAGACTGGAGAGAAGGTTATATGATCAAACTACCAAAGAAAGGAAGTTTACAGAAGTGCACAAATTATAGGGGAATTATGCTACTATCAGTACCAGGAAAAATATTAAGTAGAATCATTCTGGAGAGACTAAAAGAGGCCATAAAGAAACATTTGAGAGATGAACAAGCAGGTTTTAGGAAGAACTGATCATGTGTTGATTAAATAATTACCTACGTATAATAGTTGAACAAAGTTTAAAACTAAAATCCCCACTTTATACTGGATTCATAGATTACAAAAACCCATTTGATAGTTTAGAGAGAGGAATGTTTTGGAAGTTACTGAATTATTACAGAATCCTCATAAAGTTTATTAAACTGATAAGAACAATGCATGAAGGAATGAAATGTAGTGTGGTGCATGAATGGCAGCTTACAGAAGCATTTGAATATAAGAACAGGAGTAAGGCAGGTATGCCTTCTATCTCCATTTCTCTTTCTACTGGCCATAGATTGGATTACGAAAATAACTCAAAACAACTGAATTTGAATTCAGTGGTCACTGACCAAGCAACTTGTTTTTTTTAATACTTTGCTAATGATATAGCTGTCCTATCACACAACCATCAACAGATGCAAGATCAAATGAGCATACTTGATGAGAGATCACAACAGCTAGGACTGAAAATAAATGGAGATAAGACCAACATTTTGAGAATTAATGCAGTCGGCAATAACCAAATAAAAATTGGAGAAATACCTCTATTAGATGAACAATCTTACATATATCTGGGTAGTAATATAGACAAAGAGGGATGAACAGAAAATGATACCAAAATGAGGATATCAAAAGCAAGAGGTGCATTTGTTGCACTGGGAAACATATGGAAGTTCAAAGAAATGAGGTTAATTGCAAAAATAAAAATTTTCAACTTCAATGTTAAGTCAATCTTATTATATGGCTGTGAAACATGGAGAACAAACAAAATGACAATCACGAAGATGCAGACTTTCATTTATGGGTACTTACGCAGAATAAAAGGATGGAAATGGCAGGACAAAATCACTAACACAGAATTATGGAAATGTACCAGTCAAACACCAGTGGATAAAGAGATACAGCGAAGACGATGGCGCTGGATAGGACACACACTACGGAAGCCAACTAAGAGTATTACACAATAGGCCCTTTTTTGGAATCCCCAGGGAAACAGACACAGGGGAAGACCAAGGGATTCTTGGAGAAGACAAATAGAAGCAGAGATGAAGATGATGAGGAAGACATGGAACGATCTTAAAATAATGGCAAGAAACAGAACGGCTCGGAAAGTGTTTGTTGAAGACCTATGCACCGAAGAGAGCTGAAAGGTAGAAAAAGAAGAAGATAGTGTTTTTCTGTGTATTTTAAGATATATGTCTCAACATTCCAAAACCAAACTTATAATCTGATGGAAAATATTTACATTTGAATGGGAACCAGTTCTTCTCATCATGTCTTTAAGTAAAAAGTAAGTTTCTCCAATCGTCTTAACGTGTGCAGAATATGTTGTTAGTACCAATATTTTTAATAAAGTTTTCTGATGATGTGGGCGGCATCGCATCATGGCAAACTCGTAATTGATAGTAAAAAAGTAAAGTACCCCGGTCACGCCAAGTGGCGTATGGGGAATATGGTGTTAGTGATCATACATTTTTTTGTAATTTATGATTACTATTAATTTTACGGCAATTTTCTCTCAATAATTTCATTTATGAATTGATAGTTTTAAAGTATTATTTAACAGAATTCAAAAAAGAAAACTGGAATGTTAGAACGTATGAAGAGAGAGACATAACATCCTTCTAAAAGTCATCTTGGAAGGCACGTCACAAGGCAGACGAGGCAGAGTCAGACCAAGACTAAAGTTAGTTGAAAACAATCAAAGAGTTGTCATGTTTAACTTAAAAACGTGCACCGTTAGGACAACAGATGGGGTAAAATGCCGCTTAATGGTAGTCAACCTTCGATGTGGAGACAGTACCCAATGAATGAATGCCGCTCAATGGTAGCCAACCTTCGATGTGGAGACAGCACCCAATGAATGAATGCCGCTCAATGGTAGCCAACCTTCGATGTGGAGACAGCACCCAATGAATGAATGACGCTCAATGGTAGCCAACCTTCGATGTGGAGACAGCACCCAATGAATGAATGCCGCTCAATGGTAGCCAACCTTCGATGTGGAGACAGCACCCAATGAATGAATGACGCTCAATGGTAGCCAACCTTCGATGTGGAGACAGCACCCAATGAATGAATGCCGCTCAATGGTAGCCAACCTTCGATGTGGAGACAGCACCCAATGAATGAATGACGCTCAATGGTAGCCAACCTTCGATGTGGAGACAGCACCCAATGAATGAATGACGCTCAATGGTAGCCAACCTTCGATGTGGAGACAGCACCCATTGACAGCATGTAATTAGAAACTGAAGGTTATGCATAAATGTGAGCTTCATGACCTCCATGTCCTACCAAGCCAGCAAGATAAATGCAGCATAAAAACAAACTCAATTAAAAAATTATTGATTTAAATTCCGTAGCTTCATCCCCTATGTTTCCAGTCTGTTAGATCACAACTCCACAACACAAACTCTAGTTAATATTCTCTATTTTCACTACTGACTAACTCTGGTTCTCTCCTAAATCTGCTTCCAACTCCTCAGTTCCTTCTCCATTTCCCTATACAGGCTACCTTATATGACAAACTGTAAAACGCTGTTTGCGATAAACATGAGAAATTCAAACACTGAGCTAACCAGTTCCCGTATTTAATGTATAACCTTGTCTAGCTCTGCAAATTAAGTGCCTAATCACAGCAGGTTGAGTTGAGTGTGTTCGTACCCGGAAGCTATTTGAAAAAATCGGAAATCAATAAAATCGTGGGCATTAAATCTGTCTTACACGAGTGTCGAATGAGCGATTCAATTCTAAAGCATTACGTTTAAGACGGGGATACACCGAAGACGCAAATTTAAACCCATTAGGTCTGTCTTGTATTAGTTAAAAACTGGCAAGTTAAGACTTTAAGCTAACTCTCGTCCACTACAGAGCATATCCTCTGATAATGTTCTCTCTCTCTCTCTTACTCTCTCTCTCTCTCTATATATATATATATATATATATATATATATATATATATATATATCTGTATATTTGTCTGTGTACATCTTTATGTTCAGTAATTTGTCTAATATAATATATACAATATATATGTCTTTGTGATTTGTTTTTCTGTCCAAATAAAACAACCTATCTTTGTTTCTTTTTGGTCTTTTCTTCGTCTTGAACGTTCTCCCCACGGTTTATCTCTTTGTCTCCATTAAAATGACGTTAAGAGAGCGTAGATTCGTCGTGCTGTATTTTATAGCATGCTTTCTATATGTCCTTTAAAAAAAAAGTAAAGTACCCCCGTCACGCCAAGTGGCGTATAGGGAAATATGGTGTTAGTGACCCTATATTTTACAGACCTTCAGCACGTGATTTTTGGGGTAATGTGGTCAGTATTACGCCAGTGCTGCTTTATTTTCCCAGAAAAAAATCCGGTACCCATTTAAAGCTGGGTGAACCCGGAAGCCGTCGGTTGGGATCGAACCCTACCCCTTGTCCGTGGTAGTCCAGTTCACTAACCACTGAGCTATCGCGGCTCCCATATAAGTCCTTTAAGTTCCATAATAGATCCGACTTTACCATGGCATTTTTGTATCGGGTTGCCTATCCTCTCGATTCCTACACACCTCATAATACGATGAAATAGGATTTTCATCAACAGTTGATCCCATATCCTGACGCAAGCAGTCAGCAATGCGTCACTGAGTACTTTCAACTAAGATAAATTCTGGCCTCTTGGCCCGTGTCCATTTGTCTATCTCGATTTTTCTGCCTGTTTTATCTACATCTGTCTGACTAAATGTTTCTTTATTTACTCTCCTTTCTCATTTACTCTTATTATAACATTTTTCCTCACCCATTCATTGCTTCCTACTCTCTTAAGCTCTATTCTACACTTTCGTTCCTGTCCTTTTCATTTTTATTTCTCTCTCAAGTTACTTTGTTCTTTCTCTTACTTTGCCCCTTTGTTTTTCTTTCTCTCTTTCACATCTCCTTCTTTATTTCGGTGTTCATTCTTCTCTTTCTTTCCAACTTTATCATAATGTATTTATTACCCTGTCTCACATGATCACTTTTTAACCTCCTTTTTTCAAATACTAGTATAAATACCTCCTTCACGCAAAGCCTGTGTTTCTACAACAGTCATTTTATAACTATAACCCTTTTATCTATCTATCTATCTATCTATCTATATATCTATCTATCTATCTATCTATCTATCTATCTATCTATCTATCTATCTATCTATCTATCTATCTATCTATCTATCTATCTATCTATCTATCTATCTATCTATCTATCTATCTATCTATCTATCTATCTATCTATCTATCTATCTATCTATCTATCTATCTATCTATCTATCTATCTATCTATCTATCTATCTATCTATCTATCTATCTATCTATCTATCTATCTGTCTGTCTGTCTGTCTGTCTGTCTGTCTGTCTGTCTGTCTGTCTATCTGTATGTCTGTCTATCTATATATCTATATATCTATATATCTGTCTGTCTGTCTGTCTATCTGTATGTCTGTCTATCTATATATCTATATATATGTATGTCTGTCTGGTTGCTTCTCTATATCACCATGATTTAACCAACAACCTTGGAGACTATACTACCGTGCCTGACAGGAAGATTCTGGTAGAGAACACTATTCAGCAGGCGGGAAAAGGAAAGAGACCGTCTATCTCGCGATTTAATGAGGCTGTGAACAAAGTAAAAGTGAGAACAGAAAGACATTTATAACAATTAAATCACGTAGCGGGACACCAGTTCTCGTGAGAACACCGCCAACAAGAAGGAAATGAATTATAAGCCAATATAAACATATATTGTTATATTTAATGAAGGAAAATGAAGAGAGAACGAGAGAGAAAATAAGTGAAAATTTACTAGGAAATGTTCAGAGAATGGTGCATTCCTGAGCTAAGTTGATGACATTTTGAAACAAAAATGTACTTGAGAAATATCATTGCTTGTGATGTCATGTTTGAAACACGAAGAAGAAGAATTTGAAGGAAATGGGGATGATCAAGAAAAAAGAAAGAAAGAAGAAAATGAAAGAAGGAATAAGAAGAGACGAATACATGAGGAAGACAAAATGTAATGACAAGAAGAAGAAGAAGTGGAAGAAGATGAGATTAACATGAAGGAGTATAAAATAGAAAACGAAGAAACAGGAAAAGACAGAAGCGAAAATTACAAAGAAGTAGTAGGTTAGGCAGTGGTAGTAGTAGTAGTAGCGATAGTGATGGTAGTAGCAATATTAGTAGTAGTAATAGTTTTAGTAGTAGTAATAGTTGTAGTAGTAATAGTAGTAGTAGTCGTAGTAGCAGCTGCACAGCAATAGTAGTAGTTGTAGTAGTAGCAATAGTAGCAGTTGTAGTAGTAGCAATAGTAGCAGTTGTAGTAGTAGTAGCAGCTGCACAGCAATAGTAGTAGTTGTAGTAGTAGCAATAGTAGCAGTCGCAGTAAATGTTGCTATTGTTGTTGTTCTCGTAACAGTAACAGAACAACAAACTGACGTTTGGGTCTATATGCTGCCTTCTTCGGAAAATGAGAACAACACAAACGGACACCGAAATAAAGATGAACTCTAATATATCAAGAATAAGCAGTACAAGTAATTCAAGGAGAAATAAAGATGAACTCTAATATATCAAGAATGAGCGGTACAAGTAATTCAAGGAGAAATAAAGATGAACTCTAATATATCAAGAATGAGCGGTACAAGTAATTCAAGGAGAAATAAAGATGAACTATAATATATCAAGAATGAGCGGTACAAGTAATTCAAGGAGAAATAAAGATGAACTCTAATATATCAAAAATGAGCGGTACAAGTAATTCAAGGAGAAATAAAGATGAACTCTAATATACCAAGAATGAGCGGTACAAGTAATTCAAGGAGAAATAAAAAGAGCGGTAACCAATGAAATAATTAATAAACGGGAGATATAAAACATATGCAGAGAATAAGAATTGATAATGTCACAAAGTTAGTAAACTAAAATAATCATCATTATTGAGTGACGTCTCCGCATCGAAGGTTGGAGAGCGCCATTCCGCTCTGTTTTTTGCTTTGATGGTGCAGGTTGTCATAGACTGACTTATCTATCTTTTGAGGTTACTCGTCCATGTTAGTCTCGGTCTGCCTCTGCCTTTTTTACTTTGTATTTTCCCTTCCAAGATTACTTTTACTGATGGCTGATGTGTCTTTAAACATGCGCCAGAAATCTCGTTTGTCTTGTTTGAATTGTGTTTAGTAGTTCTCTTTTCCTTTTTAGTTATTTTAAGACTTCATAGTTTGTTTTCTTTTCTTTCCATCCAAATCTTCATATTCTTCTATAAATCCACATTTCAAAGGGTATAGGGTACAGAAGGAGGACTTACCTATGGCAGGGTCAGGAATGATACGGTTATTTGTGCTGGAGGGTTGATTTTGAATTTAATCAAATCAGAGATGGTGGACTTGACTTCCTTATTGATCTTGACAAGAAATTGGGGGGGGGGGGGGTGTATGTAAGGCAAGGTTTTTTTAAAGGGGAGTTAAAGAGTTGGGAGTGGCCATCTGAAGAGTAGAGGTCCTTTCGTCAAACCACAATGGTATCTCCTTTATCAGCAGACTTTATATCTATGTCATCCCTTAGGCATAGATTAGTGAGGGTCATGGATTCAGCAGGAGAGAGATTGTAGCTGTGTAATCTCTGTGAGCGCAAAAGTGCGACCTACTTGGAGATTGTAGGAATATATTTTTTAAATATATTATACCCGATGAGGGGTTTTGCCGAAACGTTGTTCAGCCGCTTAATATCGTTTTATTTATTTTTTTTTTAATCACTTCAAAAATCACTTCATTTTCACTTACAAAATGTACAAACAGGTACTTTAGCATTCACTGTCTATTCAGAGCAAAAAAACTGTGCAATCACCAAATCCGTTTTCCTGGAAAAATCAAAGAAAACGTGAACACACGTTGTTCCAACCTTACAGGCAAACAAATGTGTGCATCTTCTTCAAATATCTGATTGCTCTACTATAAATCAGGTTTTGAAAATACGAGTTAAAGATTTTTTTTTTTATATCATTTTTGTATGACCAGTTTATAATAATAATCGCCGATAAACCATAAATATTGTGAAATGTAAGATTTATGTGAAGTTTTGAATGTCCATTTGGAGACAAAATAGTAATCTCTGGAGGGAAACATTATTAAAGTCTCGAATAATAAAATAATAAAACTAAGAAAAGATGAAAAAAAAGTTTTCTTTCACGAGATATATGGTTGCATACAAAATTAAATTGAATGGAAACTATTTAAATGGGCACATAAATCTTGGTGCCCGATTTATTATTTTTTTTAAGTGAATCATAGGAGAAAGAAGTATGTTTACAGCACTCGGAAAAAAATGACAAATAATCAACAACAGAAAAACAAAACAAATACATAGTTCGAAGCAGGATCGAACCCGTACTTCTCGGCGTATGTTTTCATTGCACACAGAAAAAATGACAAATAACCAACAACAGAAAAAAAACAAAGAACAATATATGGGACCAAAGCAGGATTGAACCAGTACTCCTTGGTCAACTACAAGTTGCTTATTATTTTTTTGTTTAACTCTGCAGTGCTCGTCTGATGATTAAATTCACTATCTCGTTTGTCTGCACTTAACAGGAAGCTCAAAAGGCTTAAGTTGCCGAATAATTTACACAAATCTACAGAATATGCTAAATAATTTCATTAACCTCGATTTCAGCACGGCATTTGTGGATACTGAGTATGTATTCCCTCCTTGGCGCATGCTCCATGGACTGGAGTGATTATTTTGTTCTCATGGGCTACACTGGAAGCTTGAGTAGGATCCCGATACTTTCTGATTCCCTTATCCTGGTGTCATATTTTGCGATGTTTTAATGCTTCAGTGCAATATTTAAAGTCTGTGTCCACACATTTTAGGCATAGCGTGTTGAAATCAAAATAAGGCAAAAGGATCAGGAAATTGACCAACTAGAAACTGTGAGGGGGGTAATTTAGGAACAACATCAGAAAGTTGAACAATTAGAAAATGTGAGCAGGACAATTTAGGAGCAACGTCAGAAAGTTGACCAATTAGAAAATGTGTGCAGGACAATTTAGGAGCAACGTCAGAAAGTGGACCAACTAGAAAATGTGAGCGGGACAATTTAGGAGCAACGTCAGAAAGTTGACCAGCTAGAAAATGTGAGCGGGACAATTTAGGAAGAACGTCAAAAAAATAATTCCTAGAAAATGTAAACTGAATTTCTGATCAAGATTACTCAGTGCACTATTTTCCCAATCATCATGTAACGTACCAACAGCATTCCAGAATTTACAATTCGTACAAGTGCCTGTTTCAGGTTCAGACTGTCGTTTACTATCCTGGCAGTTTAGGTCAGACTGTCGTTTACCATCCTGACAGTCTAGGTCAGACTGTCGTTTACCTTCCTTGCAGTTTAGGTCAGACTGTCGTTTACCTTCCTGACAGTCTAGGTCAGACTGTCGTTTACCTTCCTGGCAGTCTAGATCAGACTGTCGTTTACCTTCCTCGCAGTTTAGGTCAGACTGTCGTTTACCTTCCTGGCAGTCTAGGTCAGACTGTCGTTTACCTTCCTGGTAGTTTAGGTCAGACTGTCGTTTACTATCCTGGCAGTTTAGGTCAGACTGTCGTTTACCATCCTGACAGTCTAGGTCAGACTGTCGTTTACCTTCCTTGCAGTTTAGGTCAGACTGTCGTTTACCTTCCTCGCAGTTTAGGTCAGACTGTCGTTTACCTTCCTCGCAGTTTAGGTCAGACTGTCGTTTACCTTCCTCGCAGTTTAGGTCAGACTGTCGTTTACCTTCCTGGCAGTCTAGGTCAGACTGTCGTTTACCTTCCTCGCAGTTTAGGTCAGACTGTCGTTTACCTTCCTGGCAGTCTAGGTCAGACTGTCGTTTACCTTCCTGGCAGTCTAGGTCAGACTGTCGTTTACCTTCCTCGCAGTTTAGGTCAGACTGTCGTTTACCATCCTCGCAGTTTAGGTCAGACTGTCGTTTACATTCCTCGCAGTTTAGGTCAGACTGTCGTTTACCTTCCTGGCAGTCTAGGTCAGACTGTCGTTTACCTTCCCGGCAGTCTAGGTCAGACTTTCGTTTACCTTCATGGCAGTCTAGGCTAGACTGTCGTTTACCTTCCTGGCAGTCTAGGCCACACTGTCGTTTACCTTCATGGCAGTCTAGGCTAGACTGTTGTTTACTTTCCTGGCAGTCTAGGTCACACTGTCGTTTACCTTCATGGCAGTCTAGGCTAGACTGTCGTTTATCTTTCTGGCAGTCTAGGCTAGACTATCGTTTATTTTCCTGGCAGTCTAGGTCACACTGTCGTTTACCTTCATGGCAGTCTAGGCTAGACTGTCGTTTATCTTTCTGGCAGTCTAGGCTAGACTGTCGTTTATCTTTCTGGCAGTCTAGGCTAGACTGTCGTTTATCTTTCTGGCAGTCTAGGCTAGACTGTCGTTTACTTTCCTGGCAGTCTAGGTCACACTGTCGTTTACCTTCCTGGCAGTCTAGGCTAGACTGTCGTTTATCTTCCTGGCAGTCTAGGCTAGACTGTAACATATCTTCCTGGCAGTCTAGGTCAGACTGTCATTTACCTTCCTGGCAATTTAGGTACATTTACCTTCCTTGGAATCTAGGTCAGACTGTCATTTACCTTCCTGACAGTCTAGGTTGACTGTCATTTACCTTTCTGGCAGTCTAGGTCAGACTGTCATTTACCTTCCTGGCAGTTTAGGTCAGACTGTCATTTATCTTCCTGGTAGTTTAGGTCATTTACCTTCCTGACAGTCTTGGTAGACTGTCATTTACCTTCCTGACAGTCTAGGTCAGACTGTAATTTATCTTCCTTGCAGTCTAGGTCAGACTGTCATTTACCTTCCTGGCAGTCTAGGTCAGACTGTCATTTACCTTCCTGGCAGTTTAGGTCAGACTGTCATTTACCTTCCTGACAGTCTAGGTAGACTGTCATTTACCTTCATGGCAGTCTAGGTCAGACTGTCATTTACCTTGCTAGCTGTCTAGGTCAGACTGTCATTTACCTTTTTGGCAGTCTAGGTCAGAATATCATTTACCTTCCTTGCAGTCTAGGTCAGACTGTCATTTACCTTCCTGGCAGTCTATGTCAGACTGTCATTTACCTTCCTTGCAGTCTAGGTCAGACTGTCATTTACCTTCCTGACGGTCTAGTTTAGACACTCATTTACCTTGCGGACAGTCTAGATCATATTGTAGTTTACCATCCTAGCTATCCAGGTCGGCTTGTCATTTATCTTGATGGTAGCCTTTGTCTGCCCACAGCCATCTATAGATTTACATTAGTCTGTGAGCTGAGAGAGAATTTCTGGAAAACAATCAACTAACGTGATGTTATCACTTCTGTAAGCAGGGGTGGTTTGTGCATAGAGAGGTCAACTGTCTATATCTCATATATTTGAACACGTCATGCTACTTGGTTGATTTTCTGGTTTTATTTTTTTCTAGCTTTAATAATCTAGTTAGATGTGGTCAGTCTGTTATTTACCTTGCTGCTTGTCTAGGTTAGTATGTAATTTACCTTGCTGTTTGTCTAGGTTAGTATGTAATTTACCTTGCTGTTTGTCTAGGTTAGTATGTAATTTACCTTGCTGTTTGTCTATCTCAGTCTGTCAGTTACCTTGCTCCTTGTCTATGTCAGTATGTCATTTATCTTGTAGCCTGTCTTTATCAGTCTGTCATTTAACTTGCTGCTCGTCTATGTCAGTCTGTCCTTGCCATTTGTCTGTCAGTCTATGATTCACATTGTCACGTGTCTGTGTCAATATGTTATTTACCAAACTGCTTATCTATGTCAGTCTGTCATTTACCTTGCCGCGTGTCTATGTCAGTATGTCATTTACTTTGCCGCTTGTCTAGGTCAGCATGCCATTTAAATTGCTGACTACCTTATTTATTACAAATTACTGTCTGAGCTTGCTTACATTTTAAATTGCTCTCTCTCTCATTTGAAACTAAATTATTGTCTGGATATGACTATAACTTAAATTACTCACTGACTTTTTATGAAAAGTTAGTGTATAATTTGTTGCTAATCGTAAACTTCTAACTTTGTTGTTACAACAATGAAGCGTATCAGAGGTCTTTCTAGGAAGAGATAATAGCATTGGCGTAACGCAGACCGAATTACGTCATAACTTTAGTGATACCGAAGAAATGTGTGTATTACCAAACACATTCCATATACGCCACAAAGAAACAATTATCACAATCTTGCAGCATAAAAATAAACAGGGCCAATCTGAAACAAGTGCAACGCGTCAAATACTTGAGCACAATAATATCAGTTGGAAGATGCACCACAGAAGTAAAAAGCAGAACAGCTCAGGCAAAAAAGTAACATTTTAAAAAATGAAACACGTCTTGTGCAATAAATCTATGTAAATAGAAGCAAGAAAGAGAGTTCATCGGTGCTATATAGAGCCAATTCACGGGCGCATTACCGACCACATTACCCCAAAAATCATGTTCCGATGGTCTCTAAATTTATTATCACTAACACCATATTCCCTATACGCCACTTGGCGTGACGGGGGTACTCTACTTACTTACTTTATATGGAGCCAATTCTGATTTATGGAAATGAATCATGGACAGTAAGCGAACAAATGAAAAAAACGATTAGAGATCACAGAGATGCGATTTCTCAAAAAGAATGTTTAAAGTTCCCTGGACAACTAAATAGACCAACGAGAAAATTCTCAAAGAGACCAACACAAAAAGGGAGCTCCTAGAAAACATCAGAAAGAAATAATCAACATTTTTTGGCCACATCATGAGAAGAGGAAAATTGGAAAATTGTATTTACAACTTGCAAAATACAGGAAAATAGAGATCGCGGACGACAAAGAGAGAAAATACTAGAAAGCTTTGTGTCATGGCATGGAAAACAGTCAACAACAGAAATGATACGATGCATGATATTTTGAAGATTGTTGAAGGACATGATCGCTTACGCCAACCGGTATGGCACATGATAATGACGATTACTGCATCTGCTGTTTATGTTTGTTTTTATTATAAAATCAATTTTATCGTTTTCATTGAATGTAACTAAAGATAAAAGCCTATTTAATAAAAAAAGAAACTCAATTTGACATATTTTCGACATTTCGTCTAAACCCACATTTTTCATCTATAATCCCCCCGGACGATAGCCAAAAAAAAAAAGGGTATGTGTCACGTTGTCAAAAGATAGGAGAAGGCTGCATTATAATTCATTTCTGCTTTTTTTCAGTCCATTTTTTTGTTGTTGCTTAAATTACTGAATCCCAACAGTGTCCCATAATCCGGTGCCAGGTATTTTTTTTACAATCTCCTCTAATTAAAACTTATCATCCCTTGAAATCTCAATCATTTTTAATGGCTCCCCAAAACCCCATAAATCTAAAAATAAAAAAATAAAAACGTGTCCTGAAATTCCTTATTTTCTAGCCAGGTCAACATATTTCCCATAATTGATGAACGGTTTTCTACGCCAACGGTTGGTCCTTGCGTTTAAGGCGATTACTTCATTTTCAAAAGTGCCACGTTCATTATCAATTTCATTTAAGTGACCCTTGAGCCCAAAAATAGTTGAGACCGGAAGTGCTTAGTGTATCGTAGGGCTACGTGGTTTTATTCTTTACCAGACTCAACGCAAGTGACAGATCAAATTTGATTCAAACATGACGTCATTGACGAGTCATCATTTGCTTAACCATAGACATCTACAGTTTTCTAAAAGCACGCGAGCTGGCAATAAAATATGAAAACCGTCCAACTAGTGTGACGTTGTCAGCTCTAGAAGCTATAGACAGCTGACTGCCGCTGCTCGCAAAGATGGAAACGTCACGCTAGCTGGAGATTTTCCTGGAATTTCCTGTCATCTCATCTGCATTTGGAAATCTGACGATGTTAATGTTCCTAGACTTTGTAGGCTCATTTCATGACTCTCTTCGGATTCGTACTTCATCCCTAACTCCTCGGTTACCTTCTTAGACATTTTGGTGTCTCTCCATCCATTAAGTTTGCACACCTACATGTTTTATAAACCTGCGGATGCCCACCCTTGCCTTCTGTTGTCACCACCACACGTGTCGCGACTCTAAATATTTTCTAAAACCTTCGCCTTAGATGACTCTTTGATCACGATGTCATTCCCCTTCAAGCCCACCTTTTACTGGACTTCTTTCGCCGTCGTCTTTACCCCGAATTTGTCCTGCAATCTGTCCTCCAAAGAGTTCTCTCCATTACCCGCACTCAAGCTCTTACCCCCACGATCCCCCCACCTCTTTTTTTGCTAACAGAACTGTTCTCTCCTTTACCTAGCACCCTCACAATCTGGCTACACTTGTACTCAGGGTTTTGAAAAGACACCTACCTTCCTACACTTAGATCCCACCTCTCGCCTTCTAGTCTCTTACCACCCCCCCCTCTCCCCGCCACGCCTTCTGGTGGTCTTTGAGCGTGACATGAACCCGTGGGACATTTTTGTTAGAAGCAGCTTTCCCAAACCATGCCAGGGCCTGAGAAGCACGTCCCGCTGCAACAGGTCATGCAGTACGTGTCCATTTCTACTACAAGCTCATCAAATCCTTTTCCCATTGGCTCATTTGAGATTCATGAAAGCTTCACTTGCGTGTCTAGAAATCTTATTTGAGCTCTTCTCTGTCAGCGCTGTCTTAAAACGTATATTGGACAAACGGGTAGATGCTTATGAGATAGGGTCCGGGAACACCTGTACAACATTGAACGCGAATCGGGAATTCCTGTCTCCTCCCATTTCATGTCTCCAGGAACGGCATCTCCGAAGACTTTCGTCTCTTGCTCCTCAGATACCCACGATCAGTTCACCTTGGAGAACAGACAAATAGCCCGCTTTGGCACTTTCCGTCCAAAGGGACTAAACACTTTTCACTCTTTCCTTTAATCGCTGACCTCCCCTTTCACTTTCGTATCTTCTACCCTTCTCTACTCTTGCCACCCCTTTCTTCTCTTTTTCAAGGGATTCTTACTTTGTTTGGCTGTTTTTTTTTGCCTTCTGTTGGCCTATTGACCACTTATCAACAGACACTTTTGTCTTGGTCACTTCCTCTTCCGGTCACACCTTTACATAGCCATTTTCAAATAGATATGTACCTGCTTTGTGTTTGTATTTGTATTAATATATGTTACATTTTACCCGATGAAGACTTTTGCCGAAACTTCGTAGTTTGTCTCGTCTCTCCTTAGGTTCAGCTGTTTAATACCATTTTATATTTTTTATGGTCATGGGACGCACCAAGATGGAAGTTCGTCCGAGTTCTAGCCGTGGTGTATACAATGCTGATCTTGAACATCGCGCTGTCTGTTGTCACAGCGAGTTGGCGGATTGTTAGAATTCTAACCACGGGTTTGAAATAATTGTTTGTGCACATTTCGTTAACCACCGCTGTAGATCAAGTCTTTATTCTGCTGGCTTTGTTTGCCACATTGGAAGCTAATGACCTAACTGCCTAACTTGTGTAGACTGTTGGTTCGGGGCAAAATTGTGTTCGTTGCAGTGTCACTGCTAAAATCGCTCAGTTTGTGACAGGGCTACAGGGATATGCACAAACGGACACAGTTGTCGGCGAGAGCATTTCGGACCCCAGTGTCAGTACTTTGATCTAGTTTGCAAATACGCCTAGGGATCTGGACCTACAGATCCGGACAGTTTCATGGTCTAATCAACAAGTTACGGATTGAAGGGGCGATAGTTGCAAATATCTGCTCCATCTACATTGGCGGGGGTCGGAATGTGGCTCTCAAACAGAAGGCAAACCAGATCGACACATTTGATGCTTGATATACAGTGGACGGATGTGGACCAGAGGCCGCAGTTAATGGCAAAACAAAGTCCAATCTTTATGACAATGACTGCACACACGCACAATTGAGAAGTGGAACCAATTCTGTTTACTGGTATCTGTACTTTGACACGTTCCAGAAGACTCACATCATTCGAATTTATCATTGAGCTAGCACTATGATTAGGATAAAGAATGACACTCCAAAGGCTTTCTCTGACAGTGGCGGTGTAGTGTTCCAGTATAATGATATATCATACCCAAATATTTCTGTGAACACTATTGTAGTCACCATACAAGCGACAATGGCACATAGTAAGTTTGAGTTCTCACCGACCTTTTCGCAGGACGAGAGTGCACTGACGGTGTGGTGTGTGAGGTGCAAACATTTACAGACACTTATTGTCTGGACGGGCATTCTTGGTCGTTTTGTACAGTGTGTAGTGGGTGTTGCAAAGGCTGCACCTGCGTCATCATCGGTACGTGGCACGGCAATTTTTCACATGGGATCTATGCTCCGGGAAGACTGCTCCGGGTCTTGTCTTAGTGTCAGTTCTTTATGTGAGGAAAATCCGGAAAATGCCAACATTGCAAACACCCTGGCTATACCTGTGATGACACTTGTCCTGATGGTAGTTTTGGACTACAGTGCGAACAGACGTGTTCTGATGGCTGTGACATCATATGTGACACAGAAAGAGCAGACTGTACGCGCAAGGAAGCGTACTACGGGCCAGACTGCACTCTCAAATGTCCTGACCACTGTTTCAACGACACCTGTGAACAGTCAACCGGGATCTGTTCATGCAAGGGAACGTTCTACGGGTCAGACTGCACTCTCAAATCTCCGTACAACTGTTTGGACGATATCTGTTAACAGTTCATGGGGGCCGGCGTCTCGTATGTCGATGATTCCCACGTTAGAAGAGTCTGCCGACTACAACAAACCCAAGCATATGAATACCTTAATGTGTACTGGATATTTTCTTTCTGTGCTGGACATGGTTCATTTCTTGGTGTGTTTCATTGCTAGCCAAGGCTCATATCTTGGCTTGTGTGTGTGTGTGTGTGCTGGCCATGGCTGATATCTTGGTGTGTGTCATGTTAGTCATATCTCATATCTTGGAGTGTCCGTGTTAATCATGTCTCATATCTTTAAGCGTGTATGTGTTTAGTCATATCTCATATCTTAGTGTGTATCTGTGTTAGTCATGTGTCATATCTTTGTGTGGGCACGTTTGGGCTAGTGATATCTCATATCTCTGTGTGTATGTTTATGTTAGTCATATCTCATATCTTTGTGTGTGCATGTCTCTGTATGTCACATCTCATATCATTGTGTGCCTATCTATGTTGGTCATATCTCATATCTTTGTGTGCATGTCCATGTTAGACATGTGTAATTTCTTTGTGGGTGCATGTCTATGTCAGTCATATCTCTTATCTTTGTGTGCATGTTTATGTTAGTCATATCTCATATCTTTGTGTGTGCATGTCTGTGTATGTCACATCTGATATCATTGTGTGTGCCTATCTATGTTGGTCATATCTCATATATGTGTGTGCATGTTAGACATGTGTAATTTCTTTGTGGGTGCATGTCTATGTCAGTCATATCTTTATGTGCATGTTTATGTTAGTCATGTGTCATATATCTTGATGTATGTCAGTGTTAGTCATGCCTCGTATCGCTATGTGCATGTCTGTGTTAGTCACATCTCACATCTTTGTGTGTGTATGTCTGTGTTAGCCACATCTCACATCTTTGTGTGTGCATGTCTGTGTTAGTCACCTCTAGTGACTCGGGCAGATGGTGCTCGTAAACCTGGGAGGGCCGACCATCTAAGGGCAGAATCCCCCTACAGAAAAGATCACCTGCTGCCTTGCAGGAAGATTGGGGACAATCAAAGGCTAGGGAAAGCAAACCTGAATAAAATGCTGGCTGAAATCGGATGCACTGGGCCACTGGCGCAGAACACAGTGCAACGTTTTTAACGGGTGTTCAATCAGAGTGGATCTGGCAGACTCTAATTGTGATGTTCTGTTTGTAACACACCTAACCTGACAGCTGAGTTCATGTGAGGAGCTGGAATCCTACTCTGATTGGGTCCTGATCGCAGAGAGAGAGAGAGATATTTTTTATATTTTAGGTATTGGTTCGTTCTTTGTGAAAAATTGTAAAAAAGTATATAAAAACATCGATTAGGAATGTAAGGAGATTAAATATCATAAGATAAACCAACGTTGCATTAATTAATGCGATAGTTCTCTTGATAGTCCTGCTCAGAGCTAAGAGCTTTCGGCAAGAGTCTTGGTCCGCGTGTTTTGGTTGAACGGTCTTACACTTACGCAGCTTTCATGACACTTGTGTGGGGGTTAAGGCACTCTACTATAACCAAGAATACATAGTCTGTGGTTGAACGGATCATGCCTTGCTAAGGAGAAGGGAAACCCCTAAGTCAACCAAAACAGGAGCGTAACGATGTCATCAGTGTTATTAAAGTGACCTCGTGCGAATGAATTATTCAATAACATTAAGCCTCGGTTATTGTTGTAGCTGAGTGACGTACACATTTTTCAGTTTGCTCTGGTTGGGCCATCAGACCCATAATGTCCGATCCTCTGAAACATGTCAGCGCTTTGAATGAAACAAAAAGAAAAGAAAAAAATAACGCAAATCAACAGCGTGGTGTGTTCATTTCTGCAACAACAAAAATGTGAATGTAAAAAAAAAAAACATATTTTTTCCCCGTATTATCGATGCAAGAATTCATTTAATATAGTACAAATTATTATAGAGATAAATGTATGAAAAAATTAATTGCGATGTGCAAGATGAAGATTGCGCTTGTATTTGTTGTTTCCACTATGGAACGAAAGTGAGTGGGCGCAGAGAAGGAAGTGTGGTCTATACAGGTTTTATAATGTATTTTTAAGAAAATCAAAATAGTATGATCTGCTTTTAGAGAAGAAACGATAAGTTTGAAATGAGTAATGAATGCATCGAACTATGTCAAAGTTCATTTTAAGTCAGGTTCACATTTGGGCTCCTTTGGGTTTTTCTTTTGTGGGCCTTGCGGCAATATATGTGCCGATTTATGCTTGTACGCATGCATTGTTACATACACATGCTTATGTTTACACATCGGTTCGGGATGCATACACAGAGTTAGACGTGCATAGTTTACACATATCCTGTACCCACCTCCCCATATTTTTAGAACCCCTCCGTTCCGTCTTCTCACCTGACCTCCTGGCTAGAGAGATTTATAATCGGTCCTGTCGTATCAATTCAGTCCATTTGGAGACTGACCCAGCTCAGGAACACATAGAAGTAACAATTTTTTATTTTTCCTCTCTTTAGTATCTAGCATATTATCGCCATGTAGTTAGATTTGTTAATATATCGTTATATATAATTTGTTTGTGTTTGTTGTTCATCCAGATGAAGGCCTACTTGGCCGAAACGTCGACTTTTGTTTCATCCATTACCACGTAAAGCTGTCACCATACCACTTTTTTTTCTTCCTTTTTTTAGTATCGCCATTATAATCAGCTTTACAGCAGCTTCGCATCTCTACGCATCTTGGTGCATCGTGATGCCTTTACCTCATTTTAAAAACGTTAAACTTAACTTTATATGTTAGAAACGTTCAAATATGTGCATTTTTGCAACGCGATGACAATCGAAGGGGAGAAGTTATGTTAAATTAGGATCATCATCACAGTACTCCGGTAACATAAATAGTTTATCTGCTCTTTTCCTCGAAATATTCATCAGCATACGGCGACTAATTGTGTCAGTTGGTCGTCAAATCCTCTCATCGGTCCAGAATATCGCTTTATTTTGTCAACATAGGTCTTCCCTCCCAGTTAACACACTCTAGAGATAGCCATGTATTTGTACTTCTGTCAACATATGTCTTCCCTCCCAGTTAACACACTCTAGAGATAGTCATGTATTTGTACTTCTGTCAACATATGTCTTCCCTCCCAGTTAACACACTCTAGAGATAGTCATGTATTTGTACTTCTGTCAACATATGTCTTCCCTCCCAGTTAACACACTCTAGATATAGCCATGTATTTGTACTTCTGTCAACATGTCTTCCCTCCCAGTTAACACACTCTAGAGATAGCCATGTATGTGTCCTTCTGTCAACATATGTCTTCCCTCCCAGTTAACACACTCTAGAGATAGCCATGTATTTGTACTTCTGTCAACATATGTCTTCCCTTCCAGTTAACACACTCTAGAGATAGTCATGTATTTGTACTTCTGTCAACATGTCTTCCCTCCCAGTTAACACACTCTAGAGATAGCCATGTATTTGTACTTCTGTCAACATATGTCTTCCCTCCCAGGTAACACACTCTAGAGATAGCCATGTATTTGTACTTCTGTCAACATGTCTTCCCTCCCAGGTAACACACTCTAGAGATAGCCATGTATTTGTACTTCTGTCAAGCTATTTGTTATACCTATATCACGTTAGTTGGTAATGATATCTGCCCTGTCCACTGGCAGTCCACGTTGCTTAACCGGCCAATCTACCTGCTCTGATTTTGTCCTTACACCAGCATGGCCTGTGACATACATAAAGGTGATTCTGCAAATCTTGGATATCTGTATCGACAAATTAGGCCTGAATCTACTTTGATGATCATTTTCATTGAGTCACTGAGCACACACACGCAGCCGCGCGAGCACATACACACACACCCACAAACTCGCACATACGTTCGTTCGTTCGCTTTCGTCAGCTTTGACCTCTGACGAAGTCCCACCCACTCAATTTTGTGGGACTGAATTTTGCGTGTAAAGTCTGTTTTATCCCATTACAGGATGCCCCTCGCCATGCAGGCAGATTTACTCCGACTTCAGAGGTACTAATTTTTAGGGAATTAGTAAAACCCAGGTGTCCTCGCCAGGGTACGAACCCCGGCTGTTGCCGTGGTAAGCCAACCGCCTATCGATTGCGCTAACCGGACACCCACTCGCACATACAAAAATGAGCACACTCTAGAGTCTCCAACCAATCAAAAGCCTTCATCACTGCCATTAATTCCATCGCCAAACTATTGGTCGCCATTGCGTAGGCTCTACTATCCTCTTGAATCGTCTGCCATTGGATCGGGCGGTGAATGCCCAACCACTCTGTTGACGGTGTACCGCATCTGTGTAGATTCATTATCATCGAGTGCCATCTCCGCATCGAACGTTGGCTACAATAGAGCGCCATTCAGCTCTGTCTCTTGCTTTGATGGTGCAGGTTGTCATAGGCTGGTTTGTCCATATTTTAATGTTGCTCGTCCATGTTAGTCTTGGTCTGCCTCTGCCTCTTTTACCTTGTATTTTCCCCTCCAGGATTACTTTTAATAGAATGTTGTGTCTTTTAACATAGCCCAAAAATTGCATTTGCCTTGTTTGAATTGTGTTTAGTTGTTCTCTTTTCATTTTATAGTGTTGTAAAGACTGAATCGTTTGGTTTCTTTTCGTTCCACCCAATTCTACCTATTCTTCTGTATATCCACATTTCAAAGGCTTTAATTCTCTGTTCTGTTTTCTTGTCTAATGTCCATGTTTCTGCACCATATAGGAATGTTGAGAAGATGTAACATTTTGCTATTCTTAGTTTTAGCCCTGGTGTTATTTGTTTTGATGTTAGTATATTCTTCATGACATTAAAATTACTTTTTGCCATTCCTATTCTTTTGTTTATTTCCGTTTTACATTTTCCATCACTGGTTATAGTATGCCCAAGGTAGTTGTAGCTCTAAACTGTCTCCATGTCTATTCCTTCAATTGTGATATCCACTTGTGTAGATTAGTGCATCCATGTCACTGCAGTTATCCCAAATGACGTGAAAAGTACATGTCGTTAGTCGTAACGTTACACCTGAAAAGGTACAAAAGAGAAGCACAGTGTGGGGCAGACTTAAAGCACTTCTACATCACAGTGATTGCACAGAATGATGTGTTATATTATGCTGTCTTGACTATGTATGATACCTTGGCCTGTCACTCACTGATTTCTTGATCAGTGACAATGAAAGAAAATAAAAGAATATAAACACTCATATTGCTACAATCTATTTTCTCTCCTCCTTATTCACTCTTCTCCTCATTTTCTCCAGCTCATTTTGTTCCTTATCTATTTTTCTCTTTTTTGGAGTTCGCTCTGGCTTTCTTTCTCTCTTTCTTTCTCTCTCTCTCTCCCTCTCTTCCTCTATCCCTTTCTCTATTTGTTTTAATTTCTGACATTAATATTTTTCTCTGTGCTCTCTACTCAGTCTCTCTCTCTTTCTCAACAAATGTGATCCCAAATATTAGCAGAAAAACAGGTAAATAAATCTGAAAGACGTTCCATTTGAAAGCTTCAGTAGCACCATTAAAAAAAGCTTCACTTGAAAGTTCATCTCCAGGCATTGTTGTAGAGACTTGTGCGGCTAGAGATCTTATAATGATGAGGTTTTTTTCCATCCTAATTTAAAGTTCAATGGATGATTATTTTTGTTTTCGGAAGGAGGTGGATACGTTGTTAAAATAGCTGGATCAGTTTGTGAGTAGCCCATCATGTAGCGACGAGATTAATGGCAACTTAATGGCACATTTTTTTTAAAAAGCTAAGATTAGCCAACAATTTACCAGATTCGTCGAAGCTAGAAAAGTAACAAGACAATATATGCAATGCATTGATAATGGTTACTTGTTGCACTTTGGGAAATGTCATTTGTCTGAAATTTGGAAACTGTCAACTTTTGTTTTCATAATTACCATGTTAATGTTGACATTCAAATCAATGATATTACTTTGTGTTAAGATATCGAATTGTATTCGCTTCTGAGAACAAAATATTATGTTGCACGTGGGCTACATGGAAGTAATTTTTCCTTTACATTATTAATACGTTCCATTTCTTCGTGAAAGCTGCATTGCATTAGTCCTCTTGTTTGCCTCATACTATTTTACAATCTGCTACTCGCTCTTTTTATCCGTCTCCTTTTTTCATCCTAGCCCTTCATCTAACTTTTATCATATCTTTTCGATACATACTCACATTCATTCATTGGGTGCCGTCTCCACACCGAAGGTTGGCCACCATGGATCGTCATTGACTCTGTCTCTTGTCTTATTGGTGCACGTTAGTAGTATACTAGGTTTCATGTGTGTCGCATTTGGCCCGTAAATTAACAAACATATATATAGCGCGGCGCGCAAGGCGCCTAACACGCGAGCAGCGCAGCGGGAGTTAACCATGAACTCTCGTGTAAGGGTGTTGACCACTCGTATCGGTGACCCCGGAAGTGACCTGTTTATGTCTGGTGTGTGCTGACTTTGGAATTCTTGATGTACTTGTGCTGATTTCATTCTTATGGAAATATGTTGTCTGCTGACGTCGTGTGTTATTTAATTATTTTTAAATGGAGGAAAGTATCTTCCGGTACTCCTTTCCTCGGTATTCTCTCCTCATTATGGCTGGACCTTTCTTCTTCCTCAGTGTTATTTGCACTCTCTAGCTCTCTCTCTCCTCGTCGTTACGCCAATCATTTCTCCTTCCCTCTCCTGATTTCTTTTTTCCTCTCTTTCTCTCTCTCTCTCTCTCTCTCTCTCGTTCTCTCCGAATAGTTAAAAAATATTCCAACTTACAGCGTAAATTACACTTTCAACAACCATATGTAGTAGATCAAATAACCCTTTATTGACAATACTTAACATACCTAGTTTTAAACACATTAATAACATTGAATAACAATCACAGCAAGACTTAAAACATCTACTTTTTAAACAACCAATAATATAAACATATGAAAAAGGAAGGAATAATACTCTCAACAAGGCTTAACATACTGACTTTATACACATTACCATTAATACAATTGAATATCCCTTTAGCAATAACCCTTATCGCATCGTTATGAGAAAAGAGAAAATCATTAAAATATTCCAACTTACCGCCTAAAATATACTCTTAACACAGGCCGCTAGACTGAGCATTAGTATATAAAAATAAGCTTCAGTGAATCAATAATGCTTATAACACGAAGTCACACATGCGACTAGTTTAAATATAATCTGGTAAATAAAGTATTTCTATAGGACCCCGAACAACGAAATGAATGACCTCTAGATTAACCAATCAGAAAATAGGATTACTGTTATCATGATAACTGACCTCATTTTCCACTTGAATTAGTGTCGAATCTAACTCATTAATGGGTTACTTTAACTCAATTCGGTCCATGATACAATCCACCTGTGGGGTCATCTGTGGGGGAGATAATACGGGTGGTGGGTTACTTGAACGGACTTTGATCCCTGATGCAATACCCGTGGAGTTCCGTGACATCGATTTGACCTCTGAAGGAGGCAATACCAATGTTTCCCACCCCAACAGATGACAGGAAACATTAAAATTGATTATTACAGGTCAGAAAACTTACTGCCAAACCCAAAAATTTCAGCTCATAGTCACAATCTTGGACTTAAAATCATAAAAATCTGCTCCCATATTCATTATATTTAGATAAAATGGGCGGAAAGTTATATTCAAGATAAAAAAGTTAGGCCAATTGGCAAAAATGTTACCCCCAAAAAAACCAAAATTCAGGCTCGTTAGCAAAATGTCGATCTTAAAACCCTAAAAATCTACTCCCATACTCATACTAGTTAGACACAACGAGCAGATAGTTACATTCAAAGTCTAAGAAGTTAGGCCAAATTGCAGAAATATTACCCCCAAAACACAATCACTTAGGCTCATAAGCAAAAAGTCGATCTCAAACCCCTAGTAATCTACTCCCATACTCATACTAGTTAGACACATTGAACAGATAGTTATATTCAAAGTCTAAAAAGATAAATCAAATGGCAACAATTTTACCCCCAGAACACAAAAAAAATAGGCTCATTTTAAAAAAGTCGACCTAAAAATCCTAAAAATCTACTCAAATAGTTATAATAGTTAGACACAACGAGAAGAAAGTTATATTCAAGGTCAAAAAGTTAGACCAAATCGCACAATTTTAGCACCAAAACACAAATATTTAGGCTTATAATCAAAAAGGTGAACTCGAACCCTAAAAATCTAACCCATAGTCATAATAGTTAAACAAAAAAAGGTCAAAAAGCACCCACACATAAACACAACCGCTCACACATCTTTTTACCCCCAGCCAGTATGTATTTTTTTATGAATACGCCTATGACACTGCTATGAAAAATAAAATTTAACCTCTAGGCTTACCTAAAACTTTAATTTAGACATCTCCATATATCAAATTCCCATTTTATAAAAACAACGAAAAGCTAGTAGTAAGGATAACCTGACTTAGAAAAAAACGTGCAGCCACATTATTATAAAATGTGCAGACATGTTTTATATAGACCTTATAATAAATGTGTCTGCACATTTTGGCGTATGTGTTCAAGAATTCCATACTACTAGCTTTTTGTATTTTTTTTATTGGAATAAGATATATGGAGATGTTTAAAAAAGTTTTAGGTAAGCCTAGAGGTTACATTTTATTTTTTTAACAGTTTCATAGGCGTATCCCTCAAAAAATGGCCAGAGGGTAAAATTCAAAGAAGCGATTTTTATGCAAATGTTTGCTTTGGGGATGTCTAATATGAAGTATATGGTAAGCCTAGGGTTAAATTTTATTTTGTTAACTGTTTCATAGGCGTATCCCTAAAAATGGCAGGGGGTGAAATTCATAAAAGTGCTTTTTATTGAAAATCTTGCTATCGGGATGTCTAATATAAGTTTAAGGTAAGCCTAGAGGTTAATTTTTTTTTAACAGTTTCATAGACGTATCTATCAAAAATGGTCAGGAGGTAAAATTAATAAAAGTAATTTTTAAGTAAATTTTTGCTATGGGGATGCCTAAAATAAGAGTTTGAGGTAAGCCTAGAGAATAAATTTTATTTTTTTTTAGTTTCATAGGCGTATCCCTCAAAAATGGTCAGGAGGTAAAATTAATAAAAGTGATTTAAGTAAATTTTTCCTATGGGGATACCTAAAGTAAAGTTTGAGGTAAGCCTAGAGGCTAAATTTTAATTTTTTTTTATTTTCATAGGCGTTTCCCTCAAAAATGGTTAGGTGGCAAACATCATAAAAGTGATTTTTAAGTAAATTGTTGCTATTGGGATGTCTAAAATAAAGTTTCAGGTAAACCTAGAGTTTAAATTTTTATTTTTTCAGTATATATTATAGTTTCATAGGCGTATCCATAAAAAAATGGCTGGGTGTAAAAAAGATGTGTGAGCGGTTGTGTTTATGTGTGGGTGCTTTTTGACCTTTTTTGTTTAACTATAATGACTATTGGTGCAGATGTTTAGGGTTCGAGTTCCCGTTTTTTATTATAAGCCTAAATATTTGTTGTTTTAGTGCTAAAATTTTGCGATTTTGCCTAATAATTTGGACCTCTAATTTAATTGTTGCTCGTTGTGTCTAACTATTATGACTATGTGAGTAGATTTTTAGGACTTTTAGGTCGATTTTTTAAATATAAGCCTAATTTTTAGTGTTCTGGTGGTAAAATTGTTGCGTTTTGACCTAACTTTATGGACTTTGAAATCTTTTCGATGTGTCTAACTAGTGTGAGTATGGGAGTAGGTTATTAGGGTTTTTAAATCGACGTTTTGCTTATAAATTTGTGTGTTTTGGTGGTAAAATTTGTTGCCATTTGGCCTAACTTTTTTATCTTGAAATTAACTTTCCGCCCATATAATGACTACGGAAGTAGATTTTCCACACATTGTGTCTAAATATAATGAATATGGGAGTAGATTTTTATGATTTTGAGTCCAAGATTGTGACTATGAGCTGAAATGTTGGGGTTTTCAGTAAGTTTTTTGACCTGTAATAATCACTTTTAATGTTTTTAATGTACCTGTCATTCGCTGAGGTGGTAAACATTGGTATTGCCTCCTTCAGAGGTCAAATCGATGTCATGGAACGCCACTGGTATTGCATCATTGATCAAAGCGCGTTCAAGTAATCCACCACCCGTAGTATCTCCCCCACCGATGACCCCAGAGGTGGTTAGTATCAGGGACCGAATCGAGTTAACGTAACCCAATAATGAGTCAGACTCGACACTACTTCAAGTGGAAATCGAGGTCAGTTATCACGATAACAGTAATCCTCTTTTCTGATTGGTTAATCAAGAGGCCATTCATTTCGTTGGTCAGGGTCCTATAGAAATACTCTTTTCTGATTAGTTAACCTAGATGTTAACCGATGGAGGAATAGTGTCGTCCAACTTTTATTTACCAGATTTTATTTAAACTAGTCGCATGTGCGACTTCGTGCTATAAGCATTATTGATTCACTGAAGCTTATTTTTATATACTAATGCTCAGTCTAGCGGCCTGTGTTAAGAGTATATTTTAGGCGGTAAGTTGGAATATTTTAATGATTTTCTCTTTTCTCATAACGATGCGATAAGGGTTATTGCTAAAAGAATATTCAATTATATTAATGGTAATGTGTATAAAGTCAGTATGTTAAGCCTTGTTGAGAGTATTATTCCTTCCTTTTTCATATGTTTATATTATTGGTTGTTTAAAAAGTAGATATTTTAAGTCTTGCTGTGATTGTTATTCAATGTTATTAATGTGTTTAAAACTAGGTATGTTAAGTATTGTCAATAAAGGGTTATTTGATTTTCTACAGATAGTTTTTGAAAGTGTATTTTACGCTGTAAGTTGAAATATTTTTTTGTTTCTCTTAGAGTAGGTGTGATAAGTTTTATCGATAAAAGATTATTCAATTGTATGAATGCTAGTGTGTATAAAGTACGTATTGAGACTTGGCGATTGTATTATTCCTTCGTTTTGCATATGTTTATCTTATTGGTTGTTTAAAAAATAAATATTTCAAGTCTTGTTGTGATTGTTATTCAATACTAAAGTGTTACACTGGATGAAAGCTAAAAATACGAGGGTGGGCGGAACGCTAGGAGAGGGAAAGAAAGAGAAGAGAGGGTAAAATGGTAGGCGAGATGTCTAGGAGGGGTATGAGAAAGGGAGAGACAGATTGAGAGTGAGGAAAGATAAGTCTAGGAGAAGGAAGGCGAGACGATAGCCATAAATGGAGAGAATGAGTAAATGTTAGAGTAGAGGGAAGCTGCAAATACGAAACGGAACGTTAGGAGAGAGAGAGAATGGAGGATGTCATGGTAGGAGATAAGTCTAGGAGAGAGAGATAGAGAAGTCTAGGAAAAGGAAGGGGAGAGGATAGGTTTAAAAGGTGAGAATGGGTAAGTGTTACAATAGAGGGAAATCTAGGAGGGAATAGGAGAGAAAGAGAGAGAGAGATGCGAGATAGAAAGAAGTCTAGGAGAGGGACGGAGAGATGCTTGACGAAAATGGAGAGAATGAGTAAGTGTTACAATGGAGGGAAGTATATGAGGGAAGCTAAAAATACGATGGTGGGCGGAATGTTAGGAGAGAGAGGAAGTAGGATGGAATGGTAGGAGAGAAGTCTAGGAGAGAGAGAGAGAAAAGTCTAGGAGAAGTAAGGGAAAATGATAGGCTTGAAAGTCGGGAATGTGTAAGTGATACAATGGAAGGAAGTCTATGAGTAAATGAGAGAGAGAGAGAGAGAGAGAGAGGAGAGAAAGAAGTCAGGAGAGGGAAGGAGAGATGGTAGACCAAAGAGGATGAGAGAAAGAGATATAGAGAGTACAAATAACACCGAGGAAAAAGAAAGGCCCAGTCCTACTGAGGAGAGATAATACCGAGGAAAGGGCACATGAAGATACTTGCCTCCATTTAAAAATAACTAATAACACACGACGTCAGGAGGCAACATTTTTCTGTAAGAATGATGTCAGCACAAGTACGTCAAGAACTCCAAAGTCAGCACACACCAGACTTAAACAGGTCACTTTCCGGGTCACCGGTACGAGTGGTCAACACCCCGACAAGAGAGTTCATCGTTAACTCCCCCTTCGCCGCTCGCGTGTTAGGCGTGTTGCGCGCCGAGGTATATATCTTTGTTAATTTACGAGCCAAATGCGACACAAATGGAACCTTGTATACTACTACTCACGTTGTCATATGTTTATCTGACCACCTTTTAATGTTTTCAGTCTACTTTTGTCATAGTCTGCCTTTACTTCGTCTGCCCTGTACCTTCCCTTCCAATATGACTTGTAGATGTGTATTATGTCTCTTTACAAGTATACACATTTCAATTGTCTATTTTAGAATTGTTCTAGGTAGTTCCTTTTTTCATTTTCAGCTGATTCAACATTTCCTTGTTTGTCTTGTTTCCTTCCACCCAATTCTCCCCATTTTCATATAGATGCACATTTCAAAGGCTTCAATTTTCTTCTCTGTTTTCACATTTTACTTTTCATGTTTCTGCATAGTACATGAATGTAGAGCAAATATAGCATTTTGCTATTTGTGGTTTTACTTATGACTTTATTTGCTTTGATGTGAGTATATTTTTCGTGATATTTAAATTTTTAAAATTGTCTTTATTTTGCTATTTATATTACTTTGTTTATTTATATTTTACATTGTCCATCTTTTAATATAATATGTCCAAGATAGCTATATTCTTGAACTCTTTCTATGATTTTTCTATGTACTTCAACATTCCCTTGCATATTGTGTGCCCTTTCTCTGCAAATAATAATAGTTTTAGTCTGTTTTAATATTCATTTCCAATCCATCTTCTTTGCTTGTCTTCTTTATTTGTTCATTAGCTGTTATAGGTCTTCTGGGTTTTCTGCCCTCAATATGGTACCATCACGTCGGTTATTGATTATACATCATTTGCTGTTTAGTCCAGGCATCCCATGATGTCTTTGAAGATCTGCTTAGTGTATAAGTTAAATAAACTTGGTGATACTCTCACATACCCCTACACTTCATTTATGATCAGAGGTTACAACTTTTGCGTCATGATGAAACTCTTTCATCTCTTACTTCTCACTCTATTCCTTTTTTGTTTTGTTTCAGACTCCAATGACGTCATCCTGTTTAACAGGTCCCACTTGAGTGACATAACTAGAGCATGTAATTCTGACGTCACATAACATATTTTTTAGTCTAGCACTATTGGCCGCTTTCAATTAATCACAATACCTTTAGTAGCCTCAAAATTGCCGGCAACTTTACTATTGTGCTTTTTCCGTTTATTAATTAGTAGCAACCTGATATAAGAAATAACAAGTAATAAACGCAGAATGGTCGCCATGTTGAATGTACATTAATGAATTGCTTCTGTGAAAAAAAACAGCTTCAACGCAAAAGGTGATGCTTTCATTGAGGGTGCTAAAATAAATTGAGGATTACAACGGTGTTGACGATGGGGGGAAGTTAGAGGGCTGCTGCTGTAGTCCAACAATATCAATTAGTTCACGAATGATACCAGAATAAGCTTTAGAGTAATTGATAAATATAACCGCGGTCACTTCAAATATACGAGGCAAAAAGATGGCTTCTAACTTAGTATATCGGTAATAATAAATCAAAATTGTCTTGGTTTGTTTTATGAAAATTTGGAAATTACAACATATAGCGCCCAGGGGTGGCAGCGCCCCCATTACGGCAGCGGCTTTTACTGGCCGGCTAAACTACGGAGGTAAAGTTGATAAACTATGGAGGACAAGTTGATAAACTATGGAGGACAAGTTGATAAACTATGGAGGACAAGTTGATAAACTATGGAGGGCAAGTTGATAAACTACGGTGGACAAGTTGATAAACTATGGAGGACAAGTTGATAAACTATGGAGGACAAGTTGATAAACTACGGAGGTAAAGTTGATAAACAATGGAGGACAAGTTGATAAACTGTGGAGGGCAATTTGATAAACTACGGAGGACAAGTTGATAAACTATGGAGGACAAGTTGATAAGCTATGGAGGACAAGTTGATAAACTATGGAGGGCAAGTTGATAAACTATGGAAGACAAGTTGATAAACTATGGAGGACAAGTTGATCAACTATGGAGGACAAGGTGATAAACTATGGAGGAGAAGTTGATAAACTATGGAAGACAAGTTGATAAACTACGGAGGACAAGTCGATAAAGTATGGAAGATAAGTTGATAAACTACAGAGGACATGTTGATAAACTATGGAGGACAAGTTGATAAACTATGGAGGGAAAGTTGATAAACTACGGAGGACAAGTCGATAAAGTATGGAAGACAAGTTGATAAACTATGGAAGGCGAGTTGATAAACTATGGAGGACAAGTTGATAAACTATGGAGGGAAAGTTGATAAACTACAGAGGACAAGTCGATAAAGTATGGAAGACAAGTTGATAAACTATGGAGGGCAAGTTGATAAACTATGGAGGACAAGTCGATAAACTATGGGGGACAAGTTGATAAACTATGGAGGACAAGTCGATAAAGTATGGAAGACAAGTTGATAAACTATGGAGGACATGTTGATAAACTATGGAGGACAAGTTGATAAACTATGGAGGGAAAGTTGATAAACTAACGAGGACAAGTTGATAAACTATGGAGGGAAAGTTGATAAACTAACGAGGACAAGTTGATAAACTATGTAGGGCAAGCTGATAAACTACGGAGTGCAAGTTGATAAACTACGGAGGACATGTTGATAAACTACGGAGGACACGTTGATAAACTATGGAGGAGAAGTTGATAAACTACGGAGTGCAAGTTGATAAACTACGGAGGACACGTTAAAAAACTACGGAGGAGAAGATGATAAACTATGGAGGACAAGTTGATAAACTACGGAGGACAAGTTGATAAACTACGGAGGACAATTTGATAAACTATGGAGGACAAGTTGATAAACTACGGAGGACAAGTTGATAAACTATGTAGGACAAGTTGATAAACTATGTAGGACAAGTTGATAAACTATGGAGGACACGTTGATAAACTATGTAGGACAAGTTGATAAACTATGGAGGACACGTTGATAAACTATGGATGACAATTTGATAAACTATGTAGGAAAAGTTGATAAACTATGTAGGACAAGTTGATAAACTATGGAGGACAAGTTGATAAACTATGTAGGACAAGTTGATAAACTATGGAGGACACGTTGATAAACTACGGAGGACAAGTTGATAAACTATGTAGGACAAGTTGATAAACTATGTAGGACAAGTTGATAAACTATGTAGGACAAGTTGATAAACTATGGAGGATACGTTGATAAACTATGTAGGACAAGTTGATAAACTATGGAGGACACGTTGATAAACTATGGATGACAATTTGATAAACTATGTAGGAAAAGTTGATAAACTATGTAGGACAAGTAATAAACTATGGAGGACAAGTTGATAAACTATGTAGGATAAGTTGATAAACTATGTAGGACACGTTGATAAACTACGGAGGACAATTTGATAAACTACGGAGGACAAGTTGATAAACTATGTAGGACAAGTTGATAAACTATGTAGGACAAGTTGATAAACTTTGGAGGACAAGTTGATAAACTATGTAGGACAAGTTGATAAACTATGGAGGACACGTTGATAAACTACGGAGGACAATTTGATAAACTACGGAGGACAATTTGATAAACTACGGAGGACAATTTGATAAACTATGGAGGACAATCTGATAAACTACGGAAGACAATTTGATAAACTACGGAGGAAAAGCTGATAAACTATGGAGGACAAGTTGATAAACTATGGAGGACAAGTTGATAAACTACGGAGGAACAAGTTGATAAAGTAAGGAGGAAAAGCTGATAAGCTATGGAGGACAAGTTGATAAACTATGGAGGACAATTTGATAAACTAAGGAGGACAAGTTTCCTGTTCATTTGGGGAGACAAAACAGGGCGGAGAGTGCAGACTCTGATATCGCAACAATGCATTCAACCAAATGGTATAAAGTAAATAATAGTCGCATTATTCATTCATTCAAATACGCACTCATCCATCGGCCTATTTTGATTGACAGTTCCTTAGTGTCAACCAGTGAGTCTATTTTCCTCTCTGTTTGTCTGAGTACTTTGTTTTATGTCTGTTCCTCTCCTTCTCCAGTTATAACATTTCATAATTGTCTCTCACACAATTGTCTGTCTCTCACGCAATTACCTCTCACACAATTGCCTCTCAAAATTGTTTCCCTCACAGTTATACATCATTCATTCCTTCACCATACAATCTCTAAGAAATAAACAAATAACCGCGTGCCTTATTTTTGTGTCTGGTCTGTCCGACTATGCCCCGCAGTCCCCGGGATTATTATAGACTCGCGACCTTCTCTAGACCCATCGACTACATTTCACAGTGACCTCTTGCACTATTGGAAAAAAAAGGTGATAATGTAAACCGATATTATTTACACATCAATGGTCATATTATTGGTTGAGAGTGTCAATGACATTCTAAAACTGTTTGTGTTAGATCCAGTTTAAGACCTGGCTGCTTCAGAATTATCTGATTTTTATCAATGTTCTTTATAGAGATCTAGTTTTATTAAATACGTTTCCGTATTTATTTAAGAGAGATAGACGAAAGCAAATAAAAGATGTCAGACAGCTTAAGAGAATGGCTTGGCAGAAGGTCAATAACGGAAATGATAAATAACTGTCGAGATCGAGAGTTGTGGAGAAACATGATCACCTACGCCAGCAGTCATGGTACTTGAGGATGATGATGATTTATATTACCCAGCTCCAGCATCAACACTCTCAACCAGGTCCCCTGTCAGCCCTCGCACTTTGAGCTCAGTTAGAGCAATGCCTATATTTGTGCGTCCAGGAAGTTTTACTTTTCCGTACTTGAATAGACCTATGGCCCTTTTGTTAGGATTGTGTTTTATAGCGTCATTTCATACCGTAAATATGTTACTATACCTGTGTGTATATATGTGTTGAGTGTATGTATGTTGTTTTAAATAAAGTAGGTACATGCTAAGCTGCGCCCAAATCTTCGATTTGTAGACATGTGTAAACATGACATGAAGACTTTGAATATAAACCCTGCAGCTTGGGAAGAAATAACTGCAGACCGCAATCTTTGGAAACACCGTAAAGCTCCAACTGAAACAAGAAGTAGGCTGATTCATCATCATCATCATGCGCCATACAGGTTGGCGTAAGCGATCATGTCCTTCCACAATCATCTATCAACAGTGTATCGTATCGGTTCTGTTATTGACTGTTTTCCATGCCGTGACACCAAGCTATCCAGTATTTTCTCTCTTTGTCGTCCGCGATTTCTCTTTCCTTTAATTTTGACAGATTCATAGTAAAAGAGAATACACGGCGAAAAAAAAAATCTAGGGGCACTGCAAAATCCATAGTCAACAATGAATGACGGAGGCTCCTACTAGGCCCATGCTGCCTGTTTGTGCGTTTCTATATTTGGAAATATCATGTTTAACAATTTTTTTCAGGACTGTGATGCGTAACTTCTTAAAGTTCTACAACTACCTTTGACATACTATAACCAGTGATGGAAAATTTAACCTGAAATAAACAAAAGAATAATTTAAAAAGAAATTTTAATGCCATGCAAAATATATTAACATCAAAACAAATAACACCAGGGCTTAAACTAAGAATAGCAAAATGTTACATTTTCTCAATATATTTATATATGGTGAAGAAACATGGACATCAGACAACAAAACAGAACAGAAAATTGAAGCCTTTGAAATGTGGATGTACAGAAGAATATGAAGATGTGTATAGAAAGAAAAGAAAACAAATGATGAAGTCTTAAAATATAAAAAAATTAAAAGAGAACTACTAAATACAATTCAAACAAGGCAAATGAGATTTTGGGCATGTCTACACAGCAGTCTACTAAAAGTAATCTTGGGAGGGAAATATAAGGTAAAATATGCAGAGGCAGACCGAGACTTACATGGATGTGAAACATAAAAAATATGGACAAATCAGCCTTTGACAACCTGCACCATCAAAGCAAGAGGCAGAGTGGAATGGCGCTCCATGGTAGCCAACCTTCGATGCGGAGACGGCACTCAATGATGATGATGTGACGTATAACCATTCTGTTACTTATCATTCATTGTCTATAGAGGTGCTACACTTCCATACTGGCCCTGGTCTTTATATATTTGATAGGAGCCGCGATAGCGTGGTGGTTGGTGAAATGGACTACAAAGAATAAATAGCTTCCAGGTTCAGCCTTAAATGGGTATCGGATTTTTACTCGGAAAATAAAGCGGCACGGGCATAATACCGACCACATTACTACAAAAATCATGTGCCGAAGAATCAAATGGCCACTAACACCATATTCCCTATACGCCACTTGGCGTGATGGGGCTCTTTACTTGCTTTCTTTTTATTTGATATGTACATCATGCACGTTAAATGTAAATGTTAAAAGTCATCTTGGAGGGGAAAGTGCAAGAAAGACGAGGCAGAGGCAGACAAAGACTAAAGTGCACTGATAGTATAAAAAGACGTACAGGTGAACCTATGACAACGTGCAATATCATGGGAAGACACAGTGTACAATGGCGCTCCATGGTAGCCAACCTTCGATATGGAGACGCAACCCCCCCCCCCCTTTTTTTTTCCTCATAAATTATACTTATTTCTTAAATCGTTCAGATTGTATGTTTGGAAAGTTGACTAACATGGAGCACAATATCACTTTCTTTTTTGTCATGAAACACGCAGTATCGTCCAGTCTGTCTCTTTATGTTATCAGCCCCTTTGAGTGTTTGCATTCCTCTGCATTGTTTACCCTGAATTTTCCCTTCTGTAATAATTTTCAAAATGTAAGGATGAAGAGTAATGAAGATGTTCTGAGAGTGGTCAAAGCAAGAAGAGAGCTAATTTCCAATATTAGGAAGAAACAATCATCATTTTTTGGCCACGTAATGAGAAGAGAACAGCTAGAATATATTGTAACAACTGGAAAAATTGAGGGATGAAGAGATAGAGTGAAGCAAAGAGAAAAAATAACAGACAGCTTAAGAGAATGGCTTGGCAGAAGGTCAACAACAGAAATGATAAATAGCTGTCGAGATCGAAAGTTGTGGAGGGACATGATCATCTACATCAGCAGGCCCGGTACTCGATGATGAAGTATGTCTCATTATTGCTTGTAAATATTGTTTCGTGTAATAATGATTTCATTGAATCTTCTTTATCTCCTGTTCCCGTAACCGCGGTAATCGTCACTGACAGAATTTGTCAACCTTCTCCGTCTTCTTTCATTCTTTTGGACTCTACAAAATCGAGGCCATTTTGAAGCTATTCATTTATGTTAACTTCTCGGCTCTGTCTCTGCATACCTTTCCTGCTCGCCCTTCTTGCTGTTACTTGCAGAATGGTATTTCCTAGATCAGAAGATAGAGATACGTGGCCAAACTCATTTTCATTTTTAAAAATCCTAATACTTGTCGCTTGCCACCTCTCACCCCGGGACTTCACAAGCTTTTAGTCAAAGAAGGAGTCAATTCCTGGAGTCATCTCTCAGGTGGGCCTCTTCCGCTCAGAATGTCAAGATCAGTTAAGGACCAAATTATTTACTAGAAATAAGATAAGCACAGGTATGAAAAATATTAATATTTTTTTTTTAACCCGATTTTGTTGTCTTGTCTTTCTGTTAGTTTAGCTGTTCAATACCGTTTTATGTTTATTTTCTTTACTTGATAGAAAGGAGAGTGTGGTTTTCTTCTTATTAGATTGCCGCTTGTTATCAATCACTATACATTGAATATTCTTATGTTTCACGTAACTAAGACTTATACTTCAATACGATTAATAGTATTTTAATTCCATACTAATGTAAATAGTCATTCCAATAAAGCTCAACTTAATTGATAGAGAAGAATAAACTTATTGATCCAAAATTAGGAGTAATGGTAATCGAAATGACTGAAGTATTGTTGCGTTGACCTGCTGTCAAATATGCATGCAGCGTCCTAAATTAGAAACCAGTTTTACAGAAATTAGTCATTATTATAGTTTACTCTTTCCTTAGGTTTTTATCAATTTAGCTGTAGAGATTTAAAAGACAACATTTTTATTGTTTTTAATAATTAATCTATGTTTATATTTATCTAACGCTTAACATATTATATAAATAAATCTTTAGATAATTAAATAAGGAATAAGATTGCACCAATACCAAGATGATATAACATATATAAAAAGAACATGGTTTGATGACATTTTACGCTAATCAAATTGAGAGTGACGCACTGTGCGGCTAAACGTATATGACCGAAATTGGCAAGGCGCATTGTGCGTCGCAACGTGCAGAAAATGTTAAGTCAGTGTTCACACTTTGAGACTTTATCGCGGTCCAGAGCTTGATCGACAAGACGCTATTTATGTTAAGAATAAAATGCAGTCTAAGCTTAGTCTAGTTTATATTACGGATCATCCATATTGCACATCGGACACGCCCATAAGTGCTCAGATCTCCTCCCCAGTATGTCCTTCAGCCTCTGGAAACTAACGATTCCAGTTCTGTGCTTATTTTATATTATTATATATTTTATACTATTCTATATTATATATTATTCCATAATTTAAAATATTCTATAATATATACTATTCTTATCATCATCATTGAGTGCCGTCTCCGCATCGAAGGTTGGCTACCATGCAGCGCCATTCCACTCTGTCTCTTTATTTGATGGTGCAGATTGTCATAGGTTGACTTGTCCATCTTTTGATATTACTCGTTCATGTTAGTCTTGGTCTGCCTCTGCCTCTTTTTCCCTTCCAATGTTACTTTTATTAGGCTGTTGAATCTTTTAACATGCCCAAAAAATTTCATTTGTCTAGTTCTAATTGTGTTTAGTAGTTCTCTTTTCATTTTTAGTTGTTTTAGAACTTCATCGTTTGATTTCTTTTCTTTCCATTCAATTCTACCTATGCTTCTATAAATCCACATTTCAAAGGCTTTATTTTTTCAGTTCTATTTTCTTGTCTAATGTCCATGTTTCTGCTATTCTATATGTTATATTATTCTATATTTTTTTACTATTCTATATTTTATATTATTCTATATTTTATATTATTCTATATTTTATATTATTCTATATATTTTACTATTCTATATTTTATATTATTCTATATTTTTTACTATTCTATATTTTATATTATTGTACATTTTTTTACTATTCTATATTTTATATTATTTTGTGTCTGTCCGCGTAGCGCTCCTATCTGTACTCGGTTTTGACCTGATGTTCACTTTGTCAGGATATAGCTGTACATTGATGATGGCCCTTTTAACCATTAGCTCCCCTTGCCTGGCATTCAAAATGTCAGCCCGACCCAGATATTTAAAGTTAAAGAGCCAGTGGTAGGGTGTGCTAAACACTCCAAAGTATGATGACAGTTTTACAAGGAAGGAACACAACACAAAGCATGTGGCCTTCTTCAGAATACAAGGACAACGACAACAAACGGTGAAGCACAATTATCTATAACTACATGTTAGATGATCAAGTGGAGGGCTAGGAAAGTAGGATGTAGAAATAAGAAAGGAGAGAGAAATTAATACTACACGAGGAGAGGTAGGATGGGTGTCAAGATATATAAAATGGAAAATGAGAAAGAGAAAAAAATGTATCATAAAATGCATTTAGCTTCGAGCAGCAAGTCAGTCCTCCGTGCTGAAACAAGTGCTGACTAGGAGCGTTACTTAGCCTGTTCTCTATTTAAAGTTAAAGGCTGCAGTAATGGGACAGAATAATTCGACTGTCGACCTGACCTGTCAAAAACATCCGATAATTTCCTTTGCTACCAGCATGTAGGTGAAACAAAACCGCTACCTCCGAGCATAGCAGTGGGGACAAAAGAATCATGTTGTACCCCTATATATTATAGTCTAATAAAGTGGGAAATATATCAAACTGTATTTTTTTGCTTCATTATTTGTACGTTCTTAATCAAAGTTTTAACTGTCCTAACTGCTGATAAACAACAACAACAACAACTTATTTACTCTTCTTTCATCTTTATCTTCGTAGATGGGGCACAGCTTGACTGTTAAGTACATGACCATAAATGTATACATACCTGATGAAAGTAGCCTAAAAAAAGGTATTTTCTTCACCATATATTAATCTACTATTACTCTATTACTAATCACGGACAGTGCCTTATCGTGGTGGACAATAAAAACGATCACGCAGTCAAAATAAAAAAGTCTGTAATTAATCGCAATGTCCTTAATTTTTCGAAGCATTAGACAATATTTTTTCGACTTGAAGTAATGTACTACAGAAGTCCCTCATTATCTTGTTGTCCAGACGTGACCAGGAAAAGTCTGGGAAGATTAACTAGCCCGTCTCACAGGGACTACAGCAGCGCTTCAAGCGGGGGACAAGTTTAAGCTCAGGACAAGACACAACTGTTTATCACTGCTACTTTAGTTGTTTTACTTTTAACAGGCGTAAAATTGTATACAATTTTTTCTGCTACATTAAAGTTGATTATTGAAAGTTATAGATTAAATGTTAATAATAGTTGTGATTGATTATCTCACATCAGTAAGTTAAATGGTATAATGGTTGTGATTGATTATCTCACATCAGTAAGTTAAATGTTATAATGGTTGTGATTGATTATCTCACATCAGTAAGTTAAATGGTATAATGTTTGTGATTGATTATCTCACATCAGTAAGTTAAATGTTATAATGGTTGTGATTGATTATCTCACATCAGTAAGTTAAATGTTATAATGGTTGTGATTGATTATCTCACATCAGTAAGTTAAATGTTATAATGGCTGTGATTGGTTATCTCACATCAGTAAGTTAAATGTTATAATGGTTGTGATTGATTATCTCACATCAGTAAGTTAAATGTTATAATAGTTGTGATTGATTCTCTCACATCAGAAAGTTAAATGTTATAATAGTTGTGATTGATTCTCTCACATCAGAAAGTTAAATGTTATAACGGTTGTGATTGATTATCTCACATCAGAAAGTTAAATGTTATAATAGTTGTGATTGATTCTCTCACATCAGAAAGTTAAATGTAATAATAGTTGTGATTAATGATCTCACATCAGAAAGTTAAATGTTATAATAGTTGTGATTAATTATCTCACATCAGAAAGTTAAATGTTATAATGGTTGTGATTGATTATCTCACATCAGAAAGTTAAATGTTATAATGGTTGTGATTGATTATCTCACATCAGAAAGTGTCAGCTTGTTCAAACCAGAAAAACTCCAAAAAAATATAAGTTTTTAGAGACGGGAGAATGTAGCAGGTTCAGAGAATCTTCATCCACGAAAACTGAACAATTTCAAGTATTGGATCTAAAATGCCACTATGTCGTTAAAACAAACATCCGTGTAGAGAAACAATGAACACGAGATGTCTCTAATATTCTGCGCCCTCAAATACATTAACGTTTCTTACAATGTTTTAAACAGTTTACTATCACTTAACGAGATGTGGAGTAATAGAACGACATCTTCAAATTGTTACTATTATTCTTATCACTTTAGTCATCATAATCGTACAAGATCTCACGTCTAGTGTCCTCAACGATTTTATTTAATCAGCAGTTAATCATTCGGAACCAAGATAGCTCAGTGGTTTGTGAACTGGACTACAAAGGACTAGACGGGTGTGATCCTGATCGACGGCTTCCGGGTTCACCCAGCCTTAAATGGGTCACTGATTTTTTCTGGGAAAGTAAAGCGGCACGGGCGTAATACCAACCACATTACATCAAAAATCGCTGGTGGTCGCTGACACCATAATCCCTAAACGCCAGTTGAGGTGACGGGCTATTTTCTTCTACTTCACTATGAGCTAACTTGTGCTTAACTCTAAGTAATTTCAGCATCTCTTGTGGTCACAGCATCAAAGATCGGTTATCGTGGAACGCAATTTCACCGTTTCTTGTCTTGAGGGTGCACATTGCCAAAGGTATTCCTATCTCTTATTTTTGCTAATCCCATTTTAGTCTGTGTCTACCTCTTATGTGTTTGCCTGGTATTTTCTTATCCAAGATGACTTTCAGTAAGTTATGAGTAATTTACATTGACTATCTATCTATCTATTGACCTTTCGAGCAGTAGCCGGCCCATAGGGCATAGACCCAGATACTCCTTCTGTAATCTAAATATTTTTTTTCCAGCAGTTTTTCATCCTTCTAAAGATATTTGATCAAATCTCGCCATTTGTCTCTTCTGTGCAGGCAACTCTATCTCATTGAGGGAGCCGATTCCTGCTGCTCTTGCCTCTCTGATCAATGTTCTTCTCAGTGTCTCTCTGGGTAGGCCTCTTTTCCTCTTGCCTGTTGTTTCCCACATGAGGTCTTGCTTTATTATTCGGTTAATATCTCTCCTTATCGCATGACCAACATATGACCATCGTCATTTTCTTACTGAAAATATTAGTGGTTCCTTGGACTTCCGTTGTAAAGATGATGGATCTTGGTCACGTTCTCTCGATCGCTGCGGAAAGTGCATTCGGAATCTGATTAATTTCGGTTCTCTATTGCACTTTTCTGCGTTAAAGTATACATGATGATCTACTTATTACATCTGCACCGCTAAAGCGAAGTCGTACGCCGGCAACAGTCCCTTTTTGACAAATCAAGTGTTGTGAATGTGACCTTCGTCTAGACTTGATCTGCGCTTTACGTCACATTGGTGCTGTTCATGACCGTTGTTGGAATTCCTTGACGCAAGTTATTTCCATGTTATTCATTAATGTAAACTATTTCGTCAGCCGCAGTTTTATCTCTTTAGGGAATTTGCACCCTGTTTTGTTCGTCGTAGGCGGCTTTCACTAGAGTAATCAGGAATCTAAAGTGAGCGAAATTGTGTATACGACATTGTTGTGTGCTACGTCATCGTAATGGCTCATCATACATCACTAGACCGGCCGTACGCTAATCTTACGGTCTGTTGTTTGATGTTCGATGGGGATAATCTGACGACTAACTGTGTGTCTATATGTTCGGAATTGGAGTCAACAACGATGGCCTAACATAATCAAGCGCTATACATTAAAAAAAAATACGACGATCATCATTTTCAAGAGGACGTGAACTTCCGGTATATGGTGGATAGACGGCGGGAACAATTGAAGGCTATGCATGCAAAAGTGTTCCTTGTTACTGTTTCCTCATATTCCAAGTCCGGCTTGTTGCAGGAGCTACTGAGTTAAGTGTTCTATGCACACCGTGAGCTGTGTGTCTCATTCGTTTTGATCATGTTTCGATATTCCAATTGTTTACGATGAATGATGATATCGTATGACAGGGAACAGTTGGCTGTGTTCAATTTCTGCGCGGTTTCGCCTTATGTCTTTTGGCGTGTGCTGAGACTGCTACGAGGGGACCACAGTTACCTTTCTTTGTTTGGGAGCTGAGATTTGGATGATTACGCTGGCACGGCGGTTCAGCAATTATGGATTTTAATTCGTTTGCAGTGATACCGGTTGGAAGGTCTCATTCACAACACTGCAACAAGGAACCGAATAACCAAATTAGTAGTTTATTGGCGATTTATCTAATTTTACATTAACTATATTGAACTAATTTCTCTGTGAGCTATCTTGAAGCAAAGAGAGCATCATCAGTGCAATTTAAATGCTTTCATGAATCCTTTTCGTTTCACATAGTTGGAGTTCAGTTATTGTTTTAGACTGTTTCTAAAATTATGTTAAATGTTTCAGAAATGGATGAAATACGGCATTTATTTATCAAATAAACATAAAATGGTTTGGAGCGGCTAAACTACAAATAGGACAGGTAGGACTTAATCAGACCAAAAGGAACAAAACATTGAAACATTGGAAAAATTAAAGAAGGTGCCCATAGGGTACGACGAAACCGAGAAGAAGAGGAAAAGATAGAGGGGATAGGGGTGAAAAGGGGGAGAAGAACAAAAGAGATCATGAAGATCACGCTGAGAGGAATAAAGATATGACACTGGGAAGAACAGGAAAGGAGACCCGTGATTAACAAAAAGAGTGAAAAGAGTTTAAACCTCTGGGTTGGAGAGTGCCAAAACGAAAATATGTTTGTTAAATATGTTGTTTCTTCATACAGTAACAATAGCCACAAGTGGAACAATATTAAAACAGGTAAATGCATTTAAACATTTGGGAACTTCGTTAACCTCAGACGGATGATGTACAACTGAGGTGAGATGCAGAATGGTTCAGGCAAAAGCAGCTTTACAAAAAATGAGGAAGACACTATGCAAACCATTTTTGACAATAGAAACAAGAAAAAGAGTTCTTAAATGTTGCTTAGAGCCAGTCTTAACATATGGATGTGAATCATGGACAATGACAACAGACAAGAAAATCACTGGAGGCTATAAAAATGTGGTTTTACAGAAGAATGTTGAGAATACCATAGACAGCTAAGAAGAGTAATGAAATCGTTCTGAAAGAGGCTAAAGCAAAAAGATAACTAATTTCCAATATTAGGAAGAAACAAACATCATTTTTGGCCATGTAATGAGAAGAGAACAGCTGGAATATATTGTAACAATTGGAAAAATTGAGGGATGAAGAGATATAGGGAGGCAAAGAGAAAAAAATACCAGACAACTTAAGAGAATTGCTTGGCAGTAGGTCAACAACAGAAATGATAAATAACTGTCGAGATCGAAAATTGTTGAGAGACATGATCACCTACACCAGCATCATGGTCTTTGATGATGACTAATTTGCAAACTATTATCCTTAATACCGAATGCGCGTGCAGAGACGCCAGCAGGCATGGCACTTGATGATGATGAACAATAGCTACATTCTCAAACACCGATCCGTATTCCTTGATCTCTACCAGATTCTGTTTTCGATGTTATCTTTACATTAATTCATTAATGGTCCATGCCTCGGATATCATATCCTCCATTATCCTCGATCTTGCTGTGCAACAGTTCCACAGCTGATATTTCTCCGTGCCACATCATCAATCCATCAATCATCTTTTCCTTTTCTCTATCTCTCCGACCTTTTACTTTTCCTGTTGTCCATACATACCTCACATATTCGCACTGTCTTTTACTAATTTGTGTTATAATCGTCCTCCTTTTATCTGTCTTTTTTTTAATACCCTCTCTTTGCATATTTTTTGTTGTTCACGGTACCGTTAGCATCTGTCTAAAAACAAAAGCACAACTTAATTGATTCTATCCGCGCTATATGTCCATATCGGGTTGCATGTCTTTAACAGAACGATGCTCTCATCACAGTCGTTCTGGAACAATATCTGTCTCAAGCCAGACCTTTCCTTTCTGTTGTCACGTTCAAGGTCTCCTATGTATATATGTCACCTTCTTATTGATCTTTCCCTGCCTCGTATTTCTGTAACCATGCTTCCTATTATTGTTATTACCAACTTGCTGTGTCTAACGTGCCTGTAGTAATGTCATGTTATCTGTAAAATTATCTTTATCAGCTAAATCCTTTCTATATTTCATCATCATCATCATCATTTGCCGTACCGGTTGGCATGGGCGATCATGTTCTTCCACACTCTTCCACAGTGCATCGTATGAGTTCTGTTGTTGACTGTTTTCCATGCCATGACACCAAGCTATCCAGTATTTTCTCTCTTTGTCGTCGCGATCTCTCTTTCCTTTTATTTTGCCAGTTGTAACCAAGTATTCCAACTTAGCTCTTTTCATGATGTGCCCAAAAAGTGTTGATTGTTTCTTTCTGGTGTTTTTTAAAGAGCTCCCTTTTTGTGTTGGCCTCTTTCAGAACTTTCTCGTTGGTCTTTTTAGCTGTCAAAGGGAACTTTCAACATTCTTCTGAGAAATCCCATCTCTGTTGCCTCTAATCGTCTTTTCATTTGTTTGTCTATTGTCCATGATTCGCTTCCATTGGTCAGAATTGGTTCTATATAGCATGGAGGAACTCTCTTTCTCATCTTTATTGACATAGATTTGTTGCATAAGATATTTTTCATTTTCTGAAATGCTATTTTGGCCTGAGCAATTCTGCTTTTTATTTCTGTGTTGCATCTTCCATCTGATGTTATCAATGTGCCCAAGTATTTCAAACGTTGCACTTGTTTCAGATTTGTCTTGTTTATTTGTATGCTGCATGATGGTGATGATTGTTTCTTCGATATAACCATTACTTCTGTCTTCTTACTATTCAGACTGAAACCTTTCTTGTTGCTTTCTTTTACTATTATATCTATCATTTCTTGTAGCTCATTCTCTGCCTCTACTATTAAGACTGTGTCATCCGCATGTCGTAAATTATTTATGTTGTGACCGTTGACTTCAATTCCTTTTTTGTCTACTATTGATCTCATAATATGTTCACTGTAAAGTGAAAATAAATCTGGCGACAGAACACAGCCTTGTCTGACTCCTTGTTTTATAAATTGAAATTGCCCTTTCGTTGTTAATTTGTATAGCTGCTGTTTGTTGCCAGTACACATTTTTTATGATTCGCTGATCCTTGCCATCAATATTTAATTTCTCCAGCATATTATTTCCATATGCTTTACTTTGTCAAATGCTTTCGTGTAGTCTATAAAGCACATATATAGATCTTTCTTTACCTCTATGGATTTTTCTATCAATGTTCTTCAGGTTTGTGTCCAGTGTTATATATGTCATTGAGTAGTTTTGTTATGACTTGTACTCCCAGCTCTCCTATTGCATTTATCTCTTCGATTGTTATATTGTCGAGACCTAGAGCTTTGCCTCTTTTCATGTGTTGAATTGCGTCCTCCACTTCACTCTGCATTATTGGTGGACCTGTGTCTTCATTTGAATTGTTTAATTCTGGTCTTTCATCATCATAGAGTTGACTGATATATTCTGTCCATCTTTCCATTGTCTTCTCCTGTCCCATTATTATATTTCCTTCCTTTGATTTCACACATCCTGAAACTTTGACTTCTTTTCTTGCTGTTAATTCATTTAACTGATTGTGCATAAATTTTGAGTCTTTCTTTTGTTGTTTTTCCATTTCTTCACATTTCTGTTTTAACCATCCTTCCTTTGCTTCTCTGCACTTGTTTTGGATCTCTTTGTAAATATAAAGTTGTGGTTTGTCATGATTATTTCAGGCAATATATGAAGGTAGTTTTCCATTCCTTTCCTTCTTGGTAGTGACTGTACTATATTTACCTCTCTTAATAGTATAATGATGATATTAACAATTATAATAATAATGATGATAATAATAATAATAATAATAATAAAGGTAGGCCTTCTGAAACAGGCGTTTTTCCTTTCTTTTTTTTTCTTTTTTTTTCTATTTTTTTTTTTTTTTGGTAGTGGCAAGATCGGCTTTGTGACATCAATAATTGCTGACTTTTGAATTGATCGGTTGCATTTCTACAGAGTGACTTCTAAAACAGAAATGTACAAATATACCTTCTGGCCCTGATTTTAGTTCATTGTTTATAATTATTTTCCTCCAAAGTATGAAAAGAGGAAAATGAATCCAGGTACCTAGGTATGGTAACAGTTGCAGACGGTAGATGTTCAGAAGAAATGAAGTGTAGAATAGCTCAGACAAATTCAGTACTTTGAAAAGTTAAGAAAAAAAAACAACAAATCTTTGGTAACGAAACGGCTAAGAATATTTTTTCAGTGATCTTTAGAAATAATAACGACATTATGATGTAGATATTCTAAAAATGTATCTATTGTTTTTGATTCAGCACCATACACAGCTACATCACCTTCCTGTTATCATTGCACACCTCTTCTTGATTAGTATCTTGTGTAGTTTTTGCTGCTGGTTTTGTTTAGCTAAAAAGAAAATGTGAAAATCTTCGCCAGTGTCCATGCTGTAGGGGCCAGGTTGCAGGGGCCAGGCAGTAGGGGACAGGTATTAGGGGCCAGGTAGTGGGAACCTGGTAGTAGGGACCAGGTTGTAGGGGCTAGGTTGTAGGGGTCAGGCAGAAGGGGCCAGGTAGTAGGAGCCAGGTAGTGGGAACCAGGTAGTGGGAATCAGGTAGTAGGTACCAGGTAGGAGGGACCAGGTAGTAGTGGCCATGAAGTAGGGACCAGGTAGTAGGGACCAGGTAGTAGGGACCGGGTAGTAGGGGTCATGTAGTAGGGACCAGGTAGTGGGGGCATGTAGTAGGGACCAAGTAGTAGGGGCCATGTAGTAGGGACCAGGTAGTGGGGGCATGTAGTAGTAGGGACCAGGTAGTGGGGGCCATGTTGTAGGGACCAGGTAGTAGGGACCATGTAGGAGGGACCAGTTAGTAGGGGCCATGTAGGAGGGATCAGGTAGTAGGGGCATGTAGTAGGGACCGGGTAGTGGGGTCATGTAGTATACGGACCAGGTAGTAGGGGCCATGTAGTAGGGGCCACGTAATGGTGCGATGTAGTAGGGACCAGGTAGTAGGAGCCATGTAGTAGGGACCGGGTAGTAGGAGCCATGTAGTAGGGGCCATGTGGTAGGGGCCAGGTAGTGGGGCCATGTAGTAGAGACCAGGTAGTAGGGGCCATGTAGTAGGGGCCATGTAGTAGGGGCCACGTAGTAGGGGCCATGTAGTAGAGACCAGGTAGTAGGGGTCATGTAGTAGGGACCAGGTAGTGGGGGCATGTAGTAGAGACCAGGTAGTAGGGGCCATGTAGTAGAGACCAGGTAGTGGGGGCATGTAGTAGGGACCAGGTAGTCGGGGCCAGGTAGTGGGGGCATGTAGTAGGGACCAGGTAGTGGGGGCATGTAGTAGGGACCAGGTAGTGGGGGCATGTAGTAGGGACCAGGTAGTGGGGGCATGTAGTAGGGACCGCGTAGTAGGGTCCAGGTTGTAATTTCAGGTTGTAGGTGCCAGGTTGTAGGTTCAGGTTGTAGTGTCAGGATGTAGGGGCCAGGTTGTAGGATTAGGTTGTAGGGTCCAGGTTGTAGTCTCAGGTTGTAGGTGTCAGGTTGTAGGTTACGGGTTGTAGTGTCAGGTTGTAGGTGCCAGGTTGTAGGTTCAGGTTGTAGGGGTCATGTTGTAGGGGCCAGGTTGTAGGGGATCAGGTTGTAGGGGCCAGGTTGCTTTTGTCTGGTTGTAGGGGGTCAGTTTGTAGGGGCAGGTTGCTTATGTCAGGATGTAGGGGTCAGGTTGTATGGGCTAGGTTGTAGGGTCAGGTTGTAGGGGCCAGGTTGCTTTTGTCTGGTTGTAGGGGGTCAGGTTGCTGCGATCAAGTTGTAGGGGGTCATGTTGCTGCGGTCAGGTTGTAGGTCCATGTTGTATGAAACTATAACAGTCACGATGTATCCTTTTCCATTGATCTTCAGCATTCCGAAGTACTGAAAGTACACACCTGCCATTTATCATTATTTGTCTTGCTTTTGAGCTTTACGGGGAGAGGAAAATGGGGAGGGGGGATCTTCTTCCTTAGCTTACACTTGCAGCTGTTCTGAGTTTTTTCTCCCATCCTATTATTGATATCCTGCTGTTGATAACTTACTGTTGATATCATACTGTTGATATCATACTGTTGATATCATACTGTTGATATCCTCGTTGGCTCCCCCATCTAGAGTTACAAGCCTCTATGACAAATGAAAGTGTTCCCTGTTTCAATCTCCAGCTTTTTCGTTATTGACTGCGCTGTGTTCTTTAAATGTGTAGCCATGGCGTCTGTTTTTACATTTTTATTTAAATCCAACTTGCTTGTTGTATTTGTACAATCTGTTTTCTTCCTTGGATCTTTTAATATGCGTGGACTAATAAAAATCTCTCCTTATGCTTTAATTTGTTTCACTCATGGTATGTGTTAGTTTCTTTAAAATACACTTTACTTTAAACAAACGTTGACTATTCCAGATTTTTTTTTTGTTCTACGTTTCTCTCATTTATTCAAAATTTCTACTTCATTTCCTTTGAGACAAGATTTATTGATGGATATATGATTTAAACATAAAGTTAGTAATTTTTTCCTAATTTTTATTCTGTTACGTTGACTAGTCGTTTACCTTTGAAACCTTGTATTCTTCATAGAATTTTGGGAAATATAGACAAATTAGGATTGTGGAGTGAGCAAAGGAGAGATTATGGAAGAAAAGGAGAAATGGAAGGTAACGAGAAAGGTAATGAAGACTTTCAAAAAAGCTTGTAAAAAGGACATGTGATAATGTGTATGTATACGTATATCATATGTGTATTGAGTTATTATGGCAATTACCCATTATCATATCGTCACTTAACAATACCCTGCTTCATATCTCCCGGGTTAAAATAAATAATTGGAGAAATGCATTACGAGCCTCCTGTTTAAACAATGCATGTAGAGCAGATAAGCTGTGGTTTGGGATATAAAACACATGCTGCTCTCTTCGAGTTCTCTTATCACGAGCGACGTTTACATATGTCGTCTCTTCTAATGCCGAACTATCTTCTTCTTCTTTCCTTTCTCGGTTGAACCAAACTAATGGCGAAAAAAACAAGACAAGACAAACTACGGCAAAAGCCGAAACGTTCTAGTTTGTCTTGTCTTTCTTTTAGTTTAGCTGTTCCCTACCATTTTATGTTTATTTGACATGTTCCCTGTAGCTCTGCTCGCGGCCCCACTGAACATTGCCTATTTTGTACATTTGATATTTGAATTATGTCTTTGCAAATATCAACCTCTACAAGATAATAATTACCCTGCGTCTACATTCAGCTACATAAGGGCTCTCCACTCGGGTATTTCATATTGAAGTTGCAGTTACACATCTTTGTTCAATTCCCTGTCCCTTTAATACCTGCAAAGGAAGTTTCCTAGTCGAATACTGTCTCCTATATTCAGCACTATTTTCGTGGCGTGTGAAGTTATCACACAATATTTTCGAAGATTTATTTCTTGTGAAAATTATTTATGGGCTAAGCTATTGAGGTTGATGTTACTTGAATCCCAAAAAATAGGACATTTTAGAAAATAAAGAGCTTCTTTTACCAACTTCAAGTTGATCATTATCGCGAAGCTCGTTCCCGTGTCCTTTTATCTTTAGTTCTCGTTAGAGCAAAGAATCCTGAAATGATCTACAATGAAGATATCTTGGCATCTCCTAAATCTTCACAGTTCTGGTAAGCTGGTTTTACAGATGACTCTGGGTCAGTAACTTCATGTTTAGAATTTTCGGTAGGGGCTTCAACGAATCCACCGTGTTATTTCACGGGCATTATTGTCTCTGGTTATTCACTTGAATACACATGATATTTTGGGTGGTGAGTCTATTTTTTGCTGTTTTTTTGTTTGCACTTCAATGTTACAACTATCTTCATCACATATACCTTTTTTGTAAACCTGTCACTAAACCGTATAAGTGTGTACGTTACACCTCACTACTTGCTCCTATCTTCATCACAACATCTACGTTCAGCTTTGCCGAGAACTATGTTCTTTACGTTTCATTATTTGAAAATTGTGTTTGGGATTCACGAAATCGCGATGTTTTTGACTCTTTCAATCTCTCTCTGTAACGCACACACTCTCCCCTTCTCTCTCCTGATCTCTCTCTCTCTCTCTCTCTCTCTATCTATCTATCTATCTATCTATCTGCCTCCTCCTTCCTCTCTCTTTCACTCTTAGAAATAAAAGACTCCACCTCTGAACGCCAGACTTATGTTTATAGTTTGAATCAGACATACACGTATAGACAGGTTCTCATATACTAGTAAATAAATAAATGCGATATAAATATTAGGGCAGTGCTGACTATTGATACGAAATATATCTATCGAAATTCATCTGAACAAACTTATAATACTTCACAGCAAGAGGTCTATTTTATTACATTGTTTGCAATTTTGATATATTTGTAATTGTTAAACAGTGAAATCAGTCAAGACCAAAGACTTGATTAATGATATAACTTGAAAGTGTAGATCAGCTGTGAGTTATGTACTATTATTTATAGTCAAATCATCATTTTATAAGAGCCTCTTTCCTTGTAACATTATAATTGTGTTAAGTTTTATTTTGTCAATTTGATCCTCTTAAATAGTCAGGACAAACCTCCAATTCTTAAGGAATTAATTTTTAACGCGATTTTAAGAACAATGAACTAGATGACTTGAGAACAACCCCGGACCAACTATGCAATAACTTCCAGAGAGTAGTCATTCAGTGAATACCATCACACTGTAATATACACGGGAACGAACTCGGAGACAAATTAGCTAGAGAGGGAGGAAGATTACCACAAGAGAATCATCCGCTCAGTTATGATGAAGCCAAATTCATCCTCAAAAGTCATCTCCTTGAAAAATAGAAACGAGAACACCCAAAGCATAACGAGAGTGACGGATACCACCAACTCTCAAGGAGAGATCAAGTCATCATACTTTGCCTACGCACTGGCAACAATAGAATGAGAAATCACATGTTCACCAAATTGAAAATAGGTACAACCAGCATATGCGAAGATGGAAGTTCGTCCGAGTTCTAGCCGTGGTGTATACAATGCTGATCTTGAACATCGCGCTGTCTGTTGTCTCAGCGAGTTGGCGGATTGTTAGAATTGTAACCACGGGTTTGAAATAATTGTTTGTGCACATTTCGTTAACCACAGATGTAGATCAAGTCTTTACTCTGCTGGCTTTGTTTGCGACACTGGAAGCTAATGACCTAACTGCCTAACTTGTGTAGATGGTTGGTTCGGGGCAAATTGTGCGTTGCAGTGTCACTGCTAAAATCGCTCAGTTTGTGACAGGGCTACAGGGACATGCACAAACGGTGACAGTTGTCGGCGAGAGCGTTTCGGACCCCAGTGTCAGTACTTTGATCTAGTTTGCAAATACGCCTAGGGATCCGGACCTACAGATCCGGACAGTTTCATGGTCTAATCAACATGCTACCGATTGAAGGGGCGATAGTTGCAAGTATCTGCTCCATCTACATTGGCGGGGGTCGGAATGTGGCTCTCAAACAGAACGCAAACCAGACCGACACATTTAATGCTTGTTAATACAGTGGACGGGTGTGGACCAGAGGCCGCAGTTAATGGCAAAACAAAGACCAATCTTTATGACAATGACTGCACACACGCACAATTGAGAAGTGGAACCAATTCTGTTTACTGGTATCTGAACTTTGACACGTCCCAGAAGACTCACACCATTCGAATTTATCATCGAGCTAGCACTATGATTCGGGTAAAGAATGACACTCCAAAGGCTTTCTCTGACAGTGGCGGTGTAGTGTTCCAGTATAATGATATATCATACCCAAATATTTATGTGAACACTATTGTAGTCACCATACAAGCGACAATGGCACACAGTAAGTTTGAGTTCTCACCGACCTTTTCGCAGGACGAGAGTGCACTGACGGTGTGTGAGGTGCAAACATTTACAGACACCTATTGTCTGGCCGAGTCTTGTCTTAGTGTCAGTTCTTTATGTGAGGAAAATCCGGAAAATGCCAACATTGCAAACATCCTGGCTATACCTGTGATGACACTTGTCCTGATGGTAATTTTGGGCTACAGTGCGAACAGACGTGTTCTGATGGCTGTGACATCATATGTGACACAGAAAGAGCAGACAGTATGCGTAAGGACTGCACTCTCAAATGTCCTGACCACTGTTTCAACGACACCCGTGAACAGTCAACCGGGATCTGTTCATGCAAGGGAACGTTCTACGGGTCAGACTGCACTCTCAAATCTCCGTACAACTGTTTGGACGATATCTGTTAACAGTTCATGGGGGCCGGCGTCTCGTATGTCGATGATTCCCAAAGTCGATGATTCCCGAAGAGTCTGCTGACTACAACAAACCCAAGCATATGGATACCTTAATGTGTACTGGATATTTTCTTTCTGTGCTGGACATGGTTCATTTCTTGGTGTGTTTCATTGCTAGCCAAGGCTGATATCTTGGCTTGCGTGTGTGTGTGTGTGTGTGTGTGTGTGTGTGTGCGGGTCATGGCTCATATCTTGGTGTGTGTCATGTTAGTCATATCTCATATCTTGGAGTGTCCGTGTTAATCATGTCTCCTATCTTTAAGTGTTTATGTGTTTAGCCATATCTCATATCTTAGTGTGTATCTGTGTTAGTCATGTGTCATATCTTTGTGTTTGGGCTAGTGATATCTCATATCTCTGTGTGTATATTTATGTTAGTCATATCTTATATCTTTGTGTGTGCATGTCTGGGTTAGTGATATCTCATATCTCTGTGTGTATGTTTATGTTAGTCATATCTCATATCTTTGTGTGTGCATGTCTGTGTATGTCACATCTCATATCCTTGTGTTTGCACGGCTATGCTAGTCACATCTCATATCATTGTGTGTGCCTATCTATGTTGGTCATATCTCATATCTTTGTGTGCATGTCCATGTTAGACATGTGTAATTTCTTTGTTGGTGCATGTCTATGTCAGTCATATCTCATATCTTTATGTGCATGTTTATGTTAGTCATGTGTCATATATCTTGATGTATGTCAGTGTTAGTCATGTCTCGTATCGCTATGTGCATATATGTGTTTGTCACATCTCATATCTTTGTGTGTGCATGTCTGTGTTAGTCACCTCTAGTGACTCGGGCAGATGGTGCTCGTAAACCTGGGAGGGCCGACCATCTAAAGGCAGAATCCCCCTACAGAAAAGATCACCTGCTGCCTTGCAGGAAGATTGGGGACAATCAAAGGCTAGGGAAAGCAAACCTGAATAAAATGCTGGCTGAAATCGGATGCACTGGGCCACTGGCGCAGAACACAGTGCAACGTTTTTAACGGGTGTTCAATCAGAGTGGATCTGGCAGACTCTAATTGTGATGTTCTGTTTGTAACACACCTAACCTGACAGATGAGTTCATGTGAGCAGCTGGAATCCTACTCTGATTGGGTCCTGATCGCAGAGAGAGAGAGAGACCAGCATATGCCACTGTACACTGGACAATATGACTACAAAACATGTTCTACAGGATTGCCCCCAGTACACAGACCTGAGAAGAGCAATGTGCTCCACGCCCACCTCCCTGGAAGAAAAACAATATGGGGACATCGATTCGCTTAAACAGACAGCTGCCTTCACGAGAGAGTCTGGAATCCTACTCTGATTGAGTTTTGATCGCAGAGAGAGAGAGAGAGAGAGAGAGAGAGAGCGAGCGAGAGAGAGAGAGAGAGAATCACCCCGTATACAGGCGTGGGAGTAGTCTTTCGACTGAACCATATAAATGCCATAGTCACCGCCATCAGCTCCATCGTCATACATATGTCTATGCATGTATTATTCACGTACGTATGTATATAAATAAGAAGTGGAAAAGATATTAATTAGTTGATTATGATAATGATTATACTGATAATGATGATAACGACGATATTTTTTATAAAATGATAATTCGGTTCTGTCAAGATTAAGAAGATTACTAAAGTTGGATCAATTCGCCTCCTCCACAGACTGTCTGAGCAGCAATAATTCTAAAGCTTCTATAAATGGAAGTCTCGCTAGGTCTTTTACATTAATTGCTACAGAGAAAGAAATATGTAGATAAATCAAGAACTAAATGGTGAACAGAAATTACTAAGCAACTTTTGAAATACCAAAAATGTAAGCTCTGGCCAGACTAAACAAATGTTTCACTTATTTATTTTGGTTGACACGTGTTGCAGTTTTTACATAGACCATAAATAGTGTAAAGAAAATCTAAGAAGATCATTAAAACGAGAGGCAACAACAGCAAGCATTAACTTCGAGATTGAACAACTCGCCAAGAACAGAGCCGTGAAGAGAGACACAATGTAGGTCCTATGAAAGGTTAAACAATTGAAAGTTCGTCGAGCAGACATTTTTAGAACACCTGCCTTATGTGCCGTCTTCGGTTAAAAAAGGCAATAGATAGATAGATAGATAGATAGATAGATAGATAGATAGATAGATAGATAGATAGATAGATAGATAGATAGATAGATAGATAGATAGATAGATAGATAGATAGATAGATAGATAGATAGATAGATAGATAGATAGATAGATAGATAGATAGATAGATAGATAGATAGATAGATAGATAGATAGATAGATAGATAGATAGATAGATAGATAGATAGGTAGATAGATAGATAGGTAGGTAAATATGTAGATAGATAGATAGGTAGGTAAGTAGGTAGGTAGGTAGGTAGGTAGGTAGGTAGGTAGGTAGGTAGGTAGGTAGTAGGTAGGGTAGGCAGGTAGGTAGGCAGGTAGGTAGATGGGTAGATAGATGGGTAGGTAGAAAGGTAACTAGGTAGGTAGGCAGGCGGGCGGACGGACGGACGGACAGAAAGACAGACAAGAATGGTGCGTTACACGAGGTGCTAGGGAAAATAGGTATATACACATCGAACAATGGTGAAGGGAGATGGTGCGGTCAAACAAAACGTAGATATCTTATATTTCAACGATGTATTTCAGAAAATCACATTAATGTCACTTCTCAACCTTTCACTAATATAACCATGGTTCATTTCTAAATTTGAGGTTAAGAAAAATGATATTTATGCAAATAACTTAATGTATCTAAAATGTAGGAGGTTGTTATAAAATCTATCTAACAACGAGACTGCAGGCACCACGTCTATCTAATAATGAGACCGCAGGCACCACATTTATCTAACAGCGAGCCTCCAGACACCACGTTTATCTAACAACGAGACTGCAGACACCACGTTTATCTAACAACGAGACTGCAGACACCACGTTTATCTAACAACGAGACTGCAGACACCACGTTTATCTAACAACGAGACTGCATACACCACGTTTATTTAACAACGAGACTGCGGACACCACGTTTATCTAACAACGAGACTGCCGACACCACGTTTATCTAACAACGAGACTGCCGACACCACGTTTATCTAACAACGAGACTGCCGACACCACGTTTATCTAACAACGAGACTGCCGACACCACGTTTATCTAACAACGAGACTGCCGACACCACGTTTATCTAACAACGAGACTGCCAACATCACGTTTATCTAACAGTGAGACTGCGGACACCACGTTTATCTAACAACGAGACTGCAGACCACGTTTATCTAACAACGAGACTACAGTCCCCACGTTTATCTAACAACGAGACTACAGTCACCACGTTTATCTAACAACGAGACTACAGTAACCACGTTTATCTAACAACGAGACTACAGTCACCACGTTTATCTAACAACGAGACTACAGTCACCACGTTTGTCTAACAACGAGACTACACGTTTATCTAACAATGCGACTACAGTCACCACGTTTATCTAACAACGAGACTACACGTTTATCTAACAACGAGACTACACGTTTATCTAACAACGAGACTACACGTTTATCTAACAACGAGACTACATGTTTATCTAACAACGAGACTACAGTCACTACGTGTATCTAACAACGAGACTACACGTTTATCTAACAACGAGACTACATGTTTATCTAACAACGAGACTACATTCACCACGGTTATCTAACAACGAGAGTACAGTCACCACGTTTATCTAACGAGACTACAGTCACCGCGTTTATCTAACAACGAGACTACAGTTACCACGTTTATCTAACAACGAGACTACATTCACCACGTTTATCTAACAACGAGACTACAGTCACCACGTTTATCTAACAACGAGACTATAGTCACCACGTTTATCTAACAACGAGACAACACGTTTATTTAACAACGAGACTACAGTCACCACGTTTATCTAACAACGAGACTACAGTCACCACGTTTATCTAACAACGAGACTACAGTCACCACGTTTATTTAACAACGAGACTACAGTCACCACATTTATCTAGCAACGAGACTACACGTTTATCTAACAACGAGACTACAGTCACCACGTTTATCTAACAACGAGACTACAGTCACTACGTATATCTAACCACGAGACTACACGTTTATCTAACAATGAGACTAAACGTTTATCTAACAACGAGACTACACGTTTATTTTACAACGAGACTACATGTTTATCTAACAACGAGACTACAGTCACCACGTTTATCTAACAACGAGAGTACAGTCACCACGTTTATCTAACAACGAGACTACAGTCACCACGTTTATCTAACAACGAGACTACAGTCACCACGTTTATCTAACAACGAGATTACAGTCACCACGTTTATCTAACAACGAGACTACAGTCACCACGTTTATCTAACAACGAGACTACAGTCACCACGTTTATTTAACAACGAAACTACAGTCACCATGTTTATCTAGCAACGAGACTACACGTTTATCTAACAACGAGACTACAGTCACCACGTTTATCTAACAACGAGATTACAGTCACCACGTTTATCTAACAACGAGACTACAGTCACCACGTTTATCTAACAACGAGACTACAGTCACCACGTTTATTTAACAACGAAACTACAGTCACCATGTTTATCTAGCAACGAGACTACACGTTTATCTAACAACGAGACTACAGTCACCACGTTTATCTAACAACGAGACTACAGTCACCACGTTTATCTAACAACGAGACTACAGTCACCACGTTTATCTAACAACGAGACTACAGTCACCACGTTTATCTAACAACGAGACTACAGTCACCACGTTTATCTAACAACGAGACTACAGTCTCATATCTTCACTTCCCAAAAACAATCTACGCCAATACTTCTTGATTAACGAGTTGAGAATATCCCTGATCCACGCCTTGGTGAAGTCTATTGGTGTAGAATACCTTGTATTGCAGTGTTGGTTAGAAAAATTGAACATTTTAATTGTATCCAACAGAAACCAGGAAAGAACTTCATTGTTTTCCAAATCTTCATTGTTGTTGAATTCTTCATGGTTCTCCATTTGTCTAATGTTCACCAATTCTCCAATGTTCTCCTATTCTCTCTTGTTCTCCAATTCTCCTTTGCTCTCCAATTCTCCATTGCTCTCCATTTATCCATTGTTCTTCAATTATCCACTGTTCTTGAATTCTCCATTGTTTTCCATTTCTCCATTGTTCTCCAATTCGATATTGCGCTCCAATTCTCCAATTTTCTCCAATTCTCCATTATTCTCCATTGTTCTCCATTTCTCCAATGTTCTCCAATGTTCTCCAATCCTCCTTTGATCTCCAATTCTCCATTGTTCTCCATTTATCCACTGTTCTCCAATTATCCACTGTTCTCCAATTCTCCATTGTTCTCCATTTATCCACTGTTCTCCAATCCTCCATTGATCTCCAATTCTCCATTGTTCTCCATTTATCCACTGTTCTCCAATTATCCACTGTTCTCCAATTCTCCATTGTTCTCCATTTATCCACTGTTCTCCAATCCTCCATTGATCTCCAATTCTCCATTGTTCTCCATTTATCCACTGTTCTCCAATTATCCCCTGTTCTCCAATTCTCCATTGTTCTCAAAGAACATCAGAACTCCAACTCTGTCTTCTCTTTTTTTCCATTTCTCCAAAGAACTCCACTGCAGCCCCGCCATATCAACTTCCTCACTTATGATCTGACAGCCGTCGTCCGCCAACCTGACACTTATTGAGCATCAAAACCTCTATCAAGTTCAGATAAAATATAAGCAGACCACAAACATCAAATTAAAGAAAGAAATCATTGTTGTGGATGCTCTTTTTCTAAATTAATGTTTGTGATGGAATAGCAGATTTGCCAGATTTTTCCGAATTATTTCTACAAATAAACAAATAATCTATTTGGCTTTTGTGAGAATAAAAGGTAACTTTACCCAAAAAATCGTGATGATGAGACGAAAAAAAAGGACAGAATGACAGATGTGTGGTTTGTTTTATCTTCATGGCGAATTATAGAGAAATGTTATTAAATTGTCAGTTTTTGTTCTCTGACGTGTGTAATATGGTGTGTGTGTGTGTGTGTGTGTGTGTGTGTGTGTGTGTGTGTGTGTGTGTGTGTGTGTGTGTGTGTGTGTGTGTGTGTGTGTGTGTGTGTGTGTGTGTGTGTGTGTGTGTGTGTGTGTGTGTGTGTGTGTGTGTGTGTGTGTGTGTGTGTGTGTGTGTGTGTGTGTGTGTGTGTGTGTGTGTGTGTGTGTGTGTGTGTGTGTGTGTGTGTGTGTGTGTGTGTGTGTGTGTGTGTGTGTGTGTGTGTGTGTGTGTGTGTGTGTGTGTGTGTCTGCTATAGTGCACAAGCGTTGTTGAATCCCTAGTGTATGTGAGGAAAAAAGTTTGTTTTTTTTTTTTTTGGGGGGGGGAGAAAAGAAATGAATTAATTTTTTATGCGGTTTGAATTTGCCAATATTCTAAAACTGTGTTTATCTCTTTATCATGCGTTCACTATCTTTCTCGCTCTCTACTCAATTTCTCTCTCTCTATCTATCTATCTATTCTTCTTTCTCCTGCTTTGCCTCTAATAATTTTCTCTATGTCTCTATTTCTTTCCTCCACCTCCATTTTTCTATCTTTTACTCATTGTTCCATCTCTCTATTGTTCTCTCTCCCTCTCTCTCTCTCTAATTATTTACACTATGACCATGCACTTTTTTAGAAAAAAAAATTAATTAAAAAGAAATCGTGCTAGCTATAAAGCAAAATATTTAGTTTCCACGAATAAAAAAAAATAAAATAAAAAATAAACATGCGAAAGCGAATCGAAATTTCTGTGGAAGATCATATCTGACATTATTACTAGAATCAGAAAGTATGGAAGTCATGATAATAAAGGTCAAGAAAAATGTGGTAACGGGTACATGAAGTGATCTGTCGATGTCATCATCTTTAACCTTTCGTTTGTGAAATAAAAAAGATATACGAGTATGTGGTCTTTGGCGCCTTGACAGATTTGTTGGTGGCAAGCACTCATGATTAGTCGGTAGTTTGGTAAAAAAAAAACTGAAATTATTGTTTGCTTGCTATGCCTGGGCGAATAATATGGAGATAGTCTTCTTCGTCTTCTTTCTTTCTTCATTTGTCTTTCAGGAGAGAGAGAGAGGATATAATTTGCAGTCTTTTTTTCTGTTCGCTTCTGTTGCTTTTATGTTTCCAAATGTTTCTAATATTCCGTCAATCCATCTTTTTCGTGGTCGGCCGTTGGGTCTGGTGTTCTCGCAATGTTTATTGAAAGCTCGCTGTGTTTAGAATGTTATGCCTTGTCACGTGGCCAATCCATTTTATCTGTTGTTTCTTTATATATTCTATGGCGGGGGTTATTCCTAGTTTTTTTCTCAGTTCTTCATTTCTGATCTTATCTCTCAGGCTGTTTTCTGTCATTCGTCTAACACGTTTCATCTCGATTGTTGTTATTTTTCTTAGTGTTCTTGCATCTGTGGTCCAGAACTGGCATTGGTAGCACAACTTTGGGATGAAGATTATATTTTACAGTGTCCGCTTTTCCTCTAGAGTTAATTCCTTGTTGGACAATAGTGGTGATAGCTGTCCAGTCATATGACAAGCTTGAGTCTATTTCGGCTGTTTGTGAATTGTCGTTTGTCACTAGACCTCCTATGTATGTACATTCATCTACTTGTTTTAGCTGTCTGCCATCTATAGTTATGTCGATGTTCTGCTTCTATTTTGCGATATTCATGATTATGTTTCTTAAATTTTATGTTGTATGCCTTAAGGGATTTTTAAAATGTGAAAGTAAAAGGGGACGGGCGTAGTACCGACCACATTACCCCAAAGTTATGTCCCGACGGTCTGTAAATATGATGGTCACAAAAACCCAAATTCCCTATATGCCACTTGGCGTGACGGGGTACTTTACTTTTATTTCTCTTACTTCCTGTTGTATTTTGTGCCTGTGCTGTTGATTCTATTTAAGTGTTCTTGTAGGTCTTCTATTTTTCCATGTTTTAGTGCCTGATCGTCTGCGGAAAGAAGCTCATTGATCTCCTCTGTCTCTGATGGGTTGGTTAACTTGCATATACAGCACATGTATGTTTTAAACAATTGGGGGGGGGGGGGAATAGTACGCACCCCTGTATTACACCAAGTCTAACTTTGCCCAAAACGCACTAGCCCCTCTCGACATCTCTTTGAATCGTTCTGAACGTGGGACAAGGTCCTTACGTTATAAGACATGCGTTGTAAACAAACTTATTTATTGCTCGTCTGTTGTGAGATGTCTATGTGCTATCTCTTTTTTCTTGATGTGACATCCACCAATATTTATATAATATTTTGGGTTTATTTCTGAAATATGTCTTCTTATGATTTGTTCACATATTAAATATTTTCTGCAAAGCTCATCATCATCGAGTGTCATCTCCGCATCGAAGGTTGGCTACCATGGAGCGACATTCTGCTCTGTCTCTTGCTTTGATAGTGCAGGTTGTCATAGGCTGGTTTGTCCATCTTTTGATGTTACTCGTCCATGTTAGTCTTGATCTACCTATGCCTCTTGTATCTTGTATGTTCCCCTCCAGGAATACTTTTAGTAGGCTGTTGTGTCTTTTAACATATCCCAAAAATCGCATTTGTCTTGTTTGAATTGTGTTTAGTAGTTCTCTTTTCATCTTTAGTTGTTTTAAGACATCATCGTTTGTTTTATATTCCTTCCATCCGATTCTACATATTCTTCTACATATCCACATTTCAAAGGCTTTAATTCTATGTTTTTTTGTCTTATGTCCATTTTTCTGCACCATTTAGGAATGTTGAGAAGACATAACATTTTCTTGTTCTTAGCTTTAGCCCTGGTGTTATTTGTTTTGATGTCAGTATGTTCTTTATGACATTAAAATTATTTTTTGCCATTCCTATTGCTTTGTTTATTTCAATTTTACATATTCCATCACTGGTTATAGTATGTCCAAGGTAGTTGTAGTCTGAACTGTCTCCAGTTCTATTCCTTCAATTTTGATATTCATCTGTGGGTTTTGTTAATATTTTCTTTGTTTATGATCATAGTTTTAGTCTTTTTGATATTCATATCTAGTCCATTTTTTTTGCTTGTCATGTTTATTTCATTAAGTAACTTGTGTAGATTTTTAGGATGTTCTGCTAGTAGTACAGTATCATCAGCATATCTTAGGTTATTGATTACCTTTCCATTAATTTGTAGGCCTGGCATCTATGTGATGTTTTTAAAGATTTGCTCAGTGTATAGATTGAACAAGCTTGGTGATAAGATGCATCCCTGTCTTACTCCTCTTTTTATATCAATGTGTGTATAGTTGTCTTTGTTTTATTTTATTATTGCTGTTTGCTCCTAGTATAGATTACATATTAGTCGTATGTCAGTGTCATCTATATGTATCTCTTTTAGGCATTCTATAAGTTGTTTGTGGTGTACTCTATCAAAAGCTTCGGTGTAATCTATGAAGCAGGTATATATTGGTTTGTTTACTTCTGTGTACTTTTCGATTAATGTTCTCATGCAGAATATGGCTTCTTTTGTCCCTCTGTTTTTCCTAAATCCAAATTGCTGCTCATCTAATTCAGTATTGATTTTATTCTGAATCCTTCCTTGAATAACTTTTAGCAAGATTTTTGTAACATGGCTCATTAGGCTTATTGTTATAAAGTCACTGCATTCAAATTGCACCATTCTTTTTAGGCAATGCAATGAAAGTTGATGTTTTTAGTTCATTTGGTATGTATCCTGTGTGGTGTATGTCGTTGCATATGTCTGTAATAACTTCAATGTCAAAATCCTCTAGTGCCTGTATCATCTCTATCTGTATGATGTCAGGCTTGCTGCATTTCCCTTTTTCATTGTTTTTATAGCTTTTTCCAAAAAGTTCTGAGAGAGATTCAATGCAAAAATAGAGTTAATTTCCAATATAAGGAAGAAACAATTATAATTTTTTGGCCATGTAATGAGAAGAGAACAACTGGAATATATTGTAACAACTGGAAAAATTGAGGGACGAAGAAATAGAGGGAAACAAAGAGAAAAAAATAACAGACAGCTTAAGAGAATGGCTTGGCAGAAGGTCAACAACAGAAATGATAAATAGCTGTCGAGATCGAAAGTTGTGGCGAGGCATGATCACCTACTCCAGCAGGCCCGGTACTTGATGATGATGATAATGATAGCTTTTTCCACCTCAGATTTTAAGATTTTATAGCCTGATGTACATTTTATGATTGGTTTCGTGTCACTTTGATCATGAAATAGTTATATTATATATTCATGCCATATATCTATTATATCTTTATTGTCTGTTAGCATTTTTCCTTTTTTGTCTGCAATGCATCCACCTTCTGTGGCTTTTTTTTTATTTTTATTAGTCATTATCTTTATTTCTATGTGCTAGAGCTGTCGTAACTAATTTTCGTATCGTATCTTAGTCTATTGTTTGTTTTCTAATATTATGTTTTTTTTAATTGTCTTGCAGTATGGAAGAAAAAATGCAGGTGTCAAATTGGACCTAAGACTTTTGACTTGATCACCGACCCAGTTCACTCAGTAATTTCTCATACTTTCTGTCACGGTGTGCATTAAATCAAATGAACGGAAATCACAAAGGGCAGTACCATTTTACGTAACTAAAATTAGCAGCAGAGGGGCAGTCAAGATGAAGAAAGGTTTGTCCAATGATCGGACACATGTCACCACTATCATTCAACACGGAAATAAGATTATAAGCAAAAGGGGCGTCGTAGACTCTAGACTGAAGAACAATAATAATAATAACGACTAGAAAAATTAATTAGGCTGCGCTCATGGCAAAAAATAGTCTAAGAGTTACGATTAGAAGTGAAGAACTGAGAAAAATATATGAATAAATTCCCGTAATTGAATACATAAAGAAACAAGAGCAGTTAATTTTACCATCCGATAATACAGAGAAACCAAAATACAATACAAGTCTTCAACAAATGCTTCAATAACACCAGATCCAAGAGTTGGCTTCCAGCACGAAGGGTTGGAGAAATAATAGAAAACATTGGAAAAATAACAATAGGAGAGGTCAAAAGAAAGCAAAGGATCACAGGTACATTCACTGCACAAAAACTCAAGTAGCATCAAAATCACAAGAATCAAGTGTGACGATAACTGATGGCACAACCTCAGAGAAAAAACATTAGGAAGGAAATCATCATCATTATCATGTACTGTGCTTGCTGGTGCAGTTAATCATGGCTTTCTATCTCTACAGCCCTTTATCAATTGTGTTTTTGACTTTCATTGAGTTGTATCAATTAAATTGTATTGTTTTTGGTTATTTCTGTTTCCCTCTAACTCTATTGCTATCAGTTTTCACAGTTGTCACAAAAGCTGTTCCCTTCACATCACACAACTTCTCATCACACAACTTCTCATCACACAACTTCTCCTCACACAAGTTCTCATCACATAACTTCTCATCACACAACTTCTCATCACACAAATGTCTCATCACATAATAACAAACAATCTATCTATCTATCTTTCGTTCGCCTGAAGCATTGTCTATATCTGCAATGTCGTTTCCTGTATAAATGTTACTGTCTTTTGTAATTCTTGCAGTGGCCCATATAGTTTTGTCTGTAGTGTTGTATCTATGGGCCAATGGATTTTCCTCAGTCTACTATATTCAGTGCAGTCTTGAAGTATGTGTTCAGCAGTCTGGGGCGCCTGTCCACATGTACAAGTAGTTGAGGTGCCGATCTTGAATTTTGTATACATGTGACTATGGAGTCGATTGTGTCCTGTTCTGAGACGTATAATGATAACTTGTTTATATCTATTCATATTATAAAAGGCATCCTGATTTGGGGCTTGTGGTCCTCTGATTGATTTGATTATCTGTTTCTTATGATGGTATGTAACAGGTGTATCTAGTTGTGTGCCTGTTGAACCTTCCTTTGCCAACTGATCTGCTTTCTCATTTCCTGGTATTCCACAGTGAGATGGGATCCACTGCAGGGCAACCCTGTGGTGCTTGCAGAGTTCAGTCAATAAGGTCTGCAGATGTGGTAATTTTCTGGATTGTAGTGCCTGGAGTACTGATCTTGCATCTGTCAAAAACACTACAGGCTGCGGGCTAAGATTAATGTTCAGCAGTTTTTCTATTGCTAACTTTATTGCTTGTATTTCTGCATCATAATTGTGACAATATTTCCCTGTTGCTATTTTATTCATATCCCTAGTGTTATTTGGGTATTCTATATATGCACCTGCTCCCCCATTTTTTACTGCATTCTGTGCTGATCCATCTGTATACACACGAATCCATAGGTCTTGTGGGTATTCTTCATCCAGGAAACTGAGAGTTATTGTTTTTCGCTGTAGACTATTCTGTTCCTCTTTATCAACTATTCCTTTCACTTCTGTCCGTATTTGAACTGATAATCCAGATTCCTCTGTCCAGGGAGTCTGTTCTGGTATGGGCAGTAGGGGGTTAACAGCTCTTGGCATGTCTGGTGTTTGTCTACTAATACGCTTGGCTTGGTGGATAAAACTGCTTCTCTTAAGTCGTCCCAATGCAAGATTTTGGAATCGGTCCTTCATTGGATGTCTCGGCATGCAAGCAAATTTTTCTGCCTGTATCAGCACCTTTGTGTCCCTCCGTTCTCTCAGTGCTGGTATCCTCCACAATTTCTCCATCTCTAATATTGGTGTTGATTTCATTGCTCCTGTGATGACCCTAAGTGCCTGGTTTTGTACTTTATCCAGTTCTTGAAGTGTGGTGTTTGATGCTGAACACCATGCAGATGATCCATATTCTAAATGTGGGCGTATACTCTGTTGGTAAACTTTACTGAGTATTTTCCCACTCGCACCCCACGTAGTTCCACACAGCTTTCTTAGAATAGCCAATTTTCTCCTTGCTTTTTGGGTTGCCTTATTTATCTGCTGTTTCCAAGATAGTTTGTTATCAAATGTAACTCCGAGATACGTAGCCTGTATGTCTTCTTTCACAGGCTCATTGTTTATATAGATGGCTCCTGCTTTTTGTTTTGGGGAAAGAGTGAAAAGTGTAGTACTGCATTTGTCTGTATTGATGCTGATACACCATCTATTTGTCCATGAATTCAGTGCATTCATAGCTCTTTGTAACAATTTGGAGGCCACTGTTGCATACTCCTCTGTGCACCACATTACCAAGTCATCTGCATACATTGCCACTTTGATACCATGTGGTAGTTCAGTAACTAGGTCATTGATGTAGATCAGAAAAAGTGTTGGAGATAGTACCCCTCCCTGTGGAACGCCCTGGCGCAGTAAGACCTTCTTACTCTTAAGACCATCCAGTTGCACTCTGGCTCTCCTGTTATGCAGGTATGCTTTGACCCATTTGTACATCCTGCCATTTACTCCATAATTTCTCAGTTTCTTCAAAAGCCCTTCCTTCCATACCTTATCAAATGCTTTCTTTAGGTCTATCCATGCTGCTAGTACCAGTTTCTTTTCTTGAAACGCATCCTCAATTTCCTGGGAAAGATAGGTTGCCTGATCTTCGGTAGAGTAACACTGTCTAAAGCCTGCTTGTTGTGGGACAAGGAGATTTTCACTTTCCAGGTACCACTGCAGTCTGAGATTGATTATACGTTCCATTGTTTTACACAAACAGCTTGTAAGGCTGATTGGTCTATAGCTGGATGTCATTGAACCATCTTTTCCTGGCTTTAGTAATGGTATCATAATTGTTTCTCTCCATGCCTGTGGCACTTTACCTGTGATCCAGCAAATGTTGTAGATCTGCAGTAGTTTTGCTTTAGCTGCAGTTCCCAAGTTCTTAATCATTTCATTAGACACTCCATCACTACCTGGTGACTTTTTCATTTTTAATTTGGATATTGCCAGCTCTAGCTCTCTTTGTGTAATGGGTATTTCCATGACTTCATGTGCAGTCTCTTCTTGTCTTGCATTTTGTTGTTTTAGACGGGTCTCTTGACGTTTCTCTAGGCTAATTTCAATATTGTTGTCATTTGCAAAGGAGTCTGCAAAGTGATTTGCTGCATGTTTACCTGTTAGAATGTTTCCATCCTTCTTCAGTGTAATTTTTGTGTTCCCTTCTGTACCCTCATCATTCAGCTGTTTTACAAGCTTCCACACTTTTCTTGTGTCTCGTTCTAGATTCATGTACTCTGTTTTCTCTTTCCAACTTCTCCGTCTGGCTTGTAGTTTAGCCCATTGAAATTTGGCTTTAGCATGCTGATAGTTATTGTGGTGTTCCTGGCAGGGGTTATTTTCTGCTTGTTTTCGAGATGTTTCCATGTCATTGTGCAGTTGCTCTAGTTCACTATTCCAGTATGGTTTGTAGTGTTTCCGTGCCCCTCTGGGTATTGTTTCACTGGCAGCTTGTATTATTAGTCTACTGAATTCATCAACTATTTTGTTGATGTCTCTGTCTGTATTTAGATCTTTAGTCAGTACACTGGTGTAATGTTGATACATTTTCCAGTCTGCCTTTTTGTAATTCCATCTGTTTTTGGTTATTTCTGTTTCCCTCTAACTCTATTGCTATCAGTTTTCACAGTTGTCACAAAAGCTGTTCCCTTCACATCACACAACTTCTCATCACACAACTTCTCATCACACAACTTCTCCTCACACAAGTTCTCATCACATAACTTCTCATCACACAACTTCTCATCACACAAATGTCTCATCACATAATAACAAACAATGATTGTTTCTTTCTAATGTTAGAAATTAGCTTTCCTTTAGCTTTGGCCTCAATTAGAAAGTTCTCATTACTCTTTTAGCCTACCATGGTAGCGTCAATATTGTTTCTGCACAATCACATTTCTCTGGTCTCAAACGATTTTCTTGACTGTTGTGCCATTGTCCAGGATTTATATCCACGCGTCAAGACCGGCTCCACATATCATTGGATATCCCTTTCTTCAATTTATAATAATTGATTGCATTATGTCTTTCTCATTCTTTGGAGTGCCGACTTTGCTTGAGCTATTCTACACCTCACATCTGACGTACATCTACCATCCGAAGTTAACATCGTCTCCACATATATAAATTTATAGATCCGTTTTACTTTTGTCCTGTTTACTTTAACTTTATTTTACTCTACGACTTATATTGAAGGAACACATTGAAAAGCAAAAACCTTTTGTACCTAACTTCAGTGACTTAAAAACAAAGCATTTGACAGCATTCATAGAGATTCTTTGTGGAAAATTCTGAAGCAATATGGCTTACCATAAAAAATCATAAATATTATCAAAGACATGTATGATGGTTACACATGTGCAGTTCGAACAGAGGAAGGACTGAGCGAATGTTTCCCAATAGAAACCGGGGGGATTAAACAAGGATGTATTTTATCGCCCTTGTTATTTGGAGTTGTTAATGACTTCATAATGAAGAAATGCTGCACTGGTAACAAAGGCATCGAATGGATACAAGGAGACCATTTGGTAGACCTAGACTTTGCTGATGACATAAGTTCTCATCAGCAGTCAGATAAAAACGATGCAGGAAAACACAAATGAACTATCATCAACAGCCAGTAAAATTGGTCTTGAGATCAATCATGAAAAGACTAAGGTCATGAAAAGCTTAATTCCAACAGATGACAGAATATACATGGAAAACAAACCAGTGGAAGAGATCGACCACTTTATCTATCTTGGAAGTCACATTGATCGGGAAGGGGATACAAGAAAAGAAATTAGAATCAGAATAGCTAAAGCAGATATGTCTTTCAGAAGCCTTGAAAAGTTGTGGAAATCAAAACTCATCAGCACAAACACAAAATTTAGACTATTCAAATCAAATGTACTATCAACCCTTATATATGCGAGTGAGAGCTAGAAAACAACAAGAGACATGGAAACAAAGTTGAACGCATTCGAAAATAAATGTCTAAGGAAAATACTTGGTATAGCGTGGAACGAATTCAAAACAAACGAGGAAATTAGAGAAATCGCCAATCAAGCACTAATATCTTCAGTAATAAAGAAAAGACGATGGTCATATGTTGGACATGTGATGAGAAGAGATAATAAGCGAATAACAAAGCAAGCCCTCATGTGGGAAACAACAGGTAAGAGGAAAAGAGGAAGACCCAGAGCGATACTGAGAAGAACATTGAGATAGGCAAGAGCAGCAGGAATCGGCTCCCTCAATGAGATAGAGTTGCTTCCACAGACAGAGAGACAAATGGCGAGATTGGATAAAAGATCTTTCTATTTATCTATTGTCTTTTCGAGCCGAAGACGGCACATAGGGCAGAACCACAATCTCAAAAACAGAAACCTTGCGTGCCAAAATGGCACATATTGCAGAGATCACTGCTTCTAAAATCTATGGCTGTTTCCATAACAATACTTTTCACAATGACAGCTTGTCAAGCCATCGATCAACCTCCTTAGTTGCCTCTTACGACATGCCTGGAAGGTCACAGTGTCACTATTCTTTACTTTCCTCATAATGAGGCCCCGGTAACACACAGGAACAAAAAGATCTTTACAAGGATTGAAAACTGCTAGAATACAAATTTAGATCAGAGAAGGAGTATCTGGGTCTACGCCCTATTGGTCGGCTGTGGCTCGAAAGGTCAATAGATAGATAGATAGATAGATAGATAGATAGATAGATAGATAGATAGATAGATAGATAGATAGATAGATAGATAGATAGATAGATAGATAGATAGATAGATAGATAGATAGATAGATAGATAGATAGATAGATAGATAGATAGATAGATAGATAGATTTACTTTGACTGTGCATTTAAAAGATGTCCTATTTTCTTTGTTGTAACCAGTACTTAAAGTTTCTTGCATTTGAGTCAATATGGAAACGATATCCATTTAAGATGTGTGAATCATTCCTAAAGCGAGGAAAAGTTATCACAATGGTCCTTGTTAGTCTTGACATTGGGCTCCGGGATAGATGCAAGTGAAGAATAGAGCTTCCAACCAGTTAGTAGTTGACGACCCTGAAGAGGGCCAAGTTCTAAGATAAATATTCGGGTTTATTCTGCGAGGTAAGAATTCGGGATAGTATTTATAAGCAAGAATCAGGATAGTGTTTAGAAGCAAGAATCGGAATAGTCTTTATAAGCAAGAAACCGGATAGTATTTTTAAGCAAGAATCGGGATAGTGTTTATAAGCAAGAATTGGGATAGTGTTTATCTGCAAGAATCGGGATAGTGTTTATAAGCAAGAATCGGGATAGTGTTTATAAGCAAGAATCGTGAAATATTTTATAATCAAGAATCGGGATAGTGTTTATAATCAAGAATCGGGATAGTGTTTATAAGCAAGAATCGGGATAGTGTTTATAAGCAAGAATCGGAATAGTGTTTATAAGCAAGAATCGGGATAGTGTTTATAAGCAAGAATCGGGATAGTGTTTATAAGCAAGAATCGGGATAGTGTTTATAAGCAAGAATCGGGATAGTGTTTATAAGCAAGAATCGGGATAGTGTTTATAAGCAAGAATCAAAGCTGATAGGAGATTATTGTGCAACAGCCTTTGGTATGAAATGAGATTGCCATGGAAGCAGTTACTTGTGCCGGCAAGAGAAATTGAAAGGTTAAATGGCGCCATTTTTGTGACGAACTGTTCGTTTGCAAGTGACGAGAAGAGACTTGTTACGTGGGGTGTTTGGTATCTGCTTAGACTGGACCCAACTACGGAGGTAGTGGGGGGAGGCGGAGACAAACACGCACTCTAACGATCTGGCCCAAGGGACCTCAGCTATTGTATGTTGGGTATCGATACGTCAATCATTGGCGTTACCATGTCAGGACTTGAACGATTGGTAATGCATTGTGGGATAATTAGAAATGACAGTCTTGCGTCTTCGCTATCAGTTGGCAAGGAAATAGTCAATTGTCTGGTTTCTTTTTTATGTTTCTCTGTATCTCTTCTTCCCTCAATTTTCTCCAGCTGTCACAATATTCTCCGGCTGTTCTCTTCTAGTTAAACAGGAAAGTATAAATAATTTTTTTTCTTCAAAATTTTGGTAACTTCCTAATTAATTTTTCCTTGTTGCTTTAACCTCTTAACGAACGTTTATTTTAGCTGTTCGTTGTACTCTCAACACCCTCTGTGAAAGCACATATCTGTGGCATGGAAAGCTACTTGTTTAACAACTGTTATGTTCTTATTGTCTAGTTTTATATGATTCTCTTCTATCTGTCTATTGGCACTATACAACATCAAAGAACCTTATCTTCATTGTCGAAGACTGGTGATACTGTACAGCTTTAATCTTTGAAATGCAATTTTTGCCTGGGGTATTCTGCATCACAACTCTGTTGTATATCTACTACATGGTCTTGTCACCGTTGCCAGGTTTTAAATTTCTTTTCTTATTTTTCATCTTTTCTTCTTTAGTCATAATCTATTCAATGCTACCAGTTGTGGCACTATTTGTAGGGGTTAACTCGCTGCTATATCATCGTGGCTCAGTTTCGTTATTACACTTTCAGTCAATTAAGCATTAACATGAAATGAACGAGTATTTGGCCCACTGAATTGTTCATTTTAAGAAGCACCGAGAAAGATCACTGCCGATCCTTTCTCCCAAACTTTGTGGCCTGGTTTAATATTTTGATTACTCTCAATTGTAATACTTCATTATGAACTACTACTTATGTTACTGGGCAATCACACTCTTAACATCAAATAAAAGGATAAAATGTACTACCTATCTATACATAGATATGTCTAATTAAAGACGGTCGTTTAATTCAGCCAATAGTAGTCGGTAATTAATTTGTACAACATATTGATATGAATCATGGACAAAAGTACAACAGACAAGAAAATCACTGGATGGTGTAGAAATGTGGTTTTACAGAAGAATGTTGAGAATACCATGGGCAGATAAGAAGAGTAATGAAAACGTTCTGAAAGAGACCAAAGAAAAAAAAAGAGAGCTAGTTTCCAATATTAGGAAGAAACAATGATCATTTTTTGGTTGTGTAATGAGAAGAGAAAAACTGGAATATATTGTAACAACTGCAAAAATCGAGGGACGATAACATAGATGGAAGCAAAGAGAAAAGATACCAGACAGCTTAAAAGAATTGCTTGGCAGAAGGTCAACAGCAGAAATGATAAATAACTGTCGAGATCGAAAGTTGTGGAGAGACATGATCAACTACACTAGCAAAAATGGTACTTGATGATGATGATGAAGTAATTTGAAAATCATTGCCAACAAAAGTAAGTCAAACAACCGCTTCTTCTTTATTTTATTCGCTATTAAAATGTGTTTGTTACTCTGCGGCTTCACCTATACATATTCAGAATTTATTTGTCCGGGACAAACTTTCTAGCTTTTTTAATTCCTGCGATACAACTATTGCTTCTTATCACAGACGTATGTCGTCATCAGAGAACAATCTTTGCAAAATAACAAGTCTTTCCACTAAACTTGTGTTGTTCAATCATTTACATTAATTTTCAGCCAGAACTAAAATTATCGGGTTGCAAATTGTTTCTGTTTTCTTCCCGACCCTTGATTTTTACCAGGGCGTGCATCTAATCATTTCAACAGTACACTTCATTATTTGCATGTCCCCAACAGTAAACTTCATTATTTGCATGTCTCCAACAGTAAGCTTCATTATTTGCATGTTTCCAACAGTAAACTTCATTATTTGCATGTCTCCAACAGTAAACGTCATATTTGCATGTCTCCAACAGTAAACTTCATTATTTGCATGTCTCCAACTGTAAACTTCATTATTTGCATGTCCCAAAGAGTAAACTGTATTATTTGCATGATTCCCAACAGTAAACTTTATTACTAGCATGTTTCCAACAGTAAACTTTATTACTAGCATGTTCCCAACAGTAAACTTTATTGTATGCCTGATCCCATCAGTAAACTTTATTGTATGCCTGATCCCAACAGTAAACTTTATTGTATGCCTGATCCCAACAGTAAACTTTGTTGTATGCCTGATCCCAACAGTAAACTGCATTGGTTTTACGTAGAACAAAGTAGTTGACTTTTCCACATGTACACCATGTTGACAACTCCAATCGTCTGTTTAGTCCGACTCATGTTCCAGCTTGGTCCTGACTACAAGACTTCGACATCCTCCAAATTTGCTCTCGGCTTAGGCTCCACAGATAGCTCGAATCCAAGACTACCCAAACTGCTACGTAAACACGAGATCTTGGTATGTGTCGGTATTGTTCACGAGAGATAACACTTGTCCTCCGAGAATCAGAATGTTCAATTATTTCTGCTTGTAGAAAATCGATCTGTTAGTTCCGAAGATTCTGCGCAAATCTCTTGAGGCTGTGCTCCTGCAAATTTACTACCAAAGCACCTACCAATGAATATCGTGTATGAATTTAAAGTAAGATTTTTTGTTTTTTACGTTACACGATTGCCGTTCAACTTTGTTTGCCAGCGTTAAGTCAGAGCTGTAGAGTATAAGTTAACCATTTTGGATAAAATCCTGTTTTGATATACGATTTTTTGTGAAACAATCAGCAATAGTGGCTAACGCTGAATTGGAAAAACAATAAAAATGAAGTCAAATAGCCAAATGTGTAATACGTGAGAACTGAGTCGAATATGTGGATGAGATGAGTTAATGATGTGTCGAATTTATGGGATAAAGTATGGTGTATATGTGGAGTATGGTAAAGATTGTGTCTAATATGTTTGTTTCAATAAAATGTACTGCATATGTGGAGTAGAATACAGACGTTGTTGACATATACAAGTAAGATAGCCAAAATAAAAGATATGTTGAGATCGGTTATCGGGAGTGTTTGCAATTTTATGTTTAGTCGAAACTAAAATTGTTTTGTAAAAAAGATGAAAAAGATAAACTTAAATTGAGGTAAGGATAGAAGGTAGGTGTTGAGCCCTGTCTTCACCTTCTTATTACTGCATCCATACTGAATCTTAGTTTCTTCTTCTAACAATGAGAATCAGTGAACAATTTAGCAATGAAACTCTTTATCCGAAGATCTTGCAGCTATTATACAATTATTGTCTACATGTTCACAATACCTAGTACCAATTTGTGGTCGTTAATATAATATGAAGACGCAGAAAATGCTGCAATAAAAGTGGAAGTGACCAGTATTAAAATAACAGACAATGGAACAATGGACAATTAAACTAGTTCAGCTCTCACGAGATAAACAGGTAGGAATGCGTTATGCCCCTAGTTTAGAACAGGCCGAGGTATTTGCGTCTTCGGCATTGGTAGATTAATAATTTTCCTGAGCAACGGACTTGATGGTATGCCCTTGTCGGTCTTTAATTGCAAACGTTTCTTCAACATGCGCAGTGCGAATAACGGTCCTCCTGTTTTTGCCGTTATCCGAGAAGGTTAGAGATCTGGCCTCACTACACCCAGACAAAATGGAGGATAAAACCACGATAGAGACACATTCCCACCTCTTGTGGCGCAATTCAAACACAGGACCTTGTTCCTAGGCCGACGTTTTCCATCTAGACCACACAGCTACCGACAATTAAGCTAAACCAAGAACAAACAGCAATTAAACAACATCGACTTATATACATTTAGACCAATTACATTTAGTTTAAAAAGTCACCTTTTGAACCTTTAACATTATAGCTCGTTTCAAGATGAACTATATCATTAATAGAACAAAAGAACAAAATGTGAGCAATACAATAATTATGCAGAGAATATATTCATCCAAGTGGATAATCTGTATGGGCATATATAACCATATAACTGTAATTTTTGAATACGTAATTAAATGCTTATTTAGTTAATTATATTTGTTGGCTAATTAGCCAGTTATTTGTTTATTTATTTCGTTTCATAGTTAGCTTTGTTAATTAGTTTAGTTAGTTAATTGGTTGGTTGGTTGGTTGGTTAGTTTAGTTAGTTAATTAGATAGTTAGTTAGTTAATTAGTTAGTTAGTTAATTAGTTAGTTAGTTCATTAGTTAGTTAGTTAGTTAGTTAGTTAGTTAGTTAGTTAGTTAGTTAGTTCGTTAGTTAGTTAGTTAGTTAGTTAGTTAGTTAGTTCGTTAGTTAGTTAGTTTAGTTAGCTGTTTAGTTAATTACCTTCATAGTTAATTCTAAAATTCTATCTCATTTTACAATAGAAGTACTACCAAAAATGTTGAAAACCATAGCAAACGGCTCCGCTTTATGTACGATTGTATACTGATGGTCTCTTCATTTGTATCTGTTATAGAACACATTTCATCCTTCTCTACTTGTACCACGCTTGATTCAAGTGTACTTTTTTCTTAGACTTTAATTTTCATCGATATATTTGTCTCGTTCAAATGTATATACACACAGATAATTCTATTAGATCTCTCCCATCGACTTGCGCCATCTTGCCTCGAAATTCCCATTATCGAAATTGTTGTTTCATAATTGTCGTGTCATCATCGAAATAATCACCATATTGTAACTTCAGTATGTTTCCCTTGTCCATATTAAATGTCTTCAAATATGTGTACTTCAGAAGCCAATCTGACAATACTTTCGTTATCATGAGTTCTCCCATCTTCTGGAAGCCAGACTCTCACGAGTGCCCTAACGTTTGAGACCTCTGTATAATTCATTCACTTATGTCTGAGCGTTTCCATTTAAGATCATTCGTAGCAAGACCGAGAATTCAACGAGAAAGCAGCCCTGTTTATTCTGTTATAATTGCTTCTATGTACACACACACGAACATTAACACTCACACACGCTCTCTGCTATATAAAATCACTCAAATCAGGGATTTGAAACAGTTTCCATAATGTTTACAATATTTGCTTTTCTTTCTATTTAGAAATTCAAAATAAAATCTCAACCAGGCATTTCTTGTAATAATATTTGATCTTTACTCACTCTCTCTCTCTCTCTCTCTCTCTCTCTCTCTCTCTCTCTCTCTCTCTCTCTCTCTCTCTCTTCTTTCTCTTTCTCTACGACATTTGGAAAAGAGGACAAGTAAAGAAGTATAAAATCAAAAACTTGTCTTCAGACTTTTTCACATGCGGATCATGATTCTTTAGTGATCTTGAACATTTGATGGCTGTCTTAAGACCACAATGGATCTTGAGAGGGTTTTGAAATGTGTGGTGGTGTGACCGTCTTAAGGTATGACTTAGAGTTTCGCCGTCTGGCCATATATGGCTGATAGTCTAACCATTCTGTGTAAAGTTTATGAGATGTGACTGCCATTTTGACCAACTTTAAAAAGTCTCGAGTTATGGCTGATAGTTTGGCCGTCCAACTACAGTATAACTCGTGTGAAGTTTATAACATAATTTTGAGATATGTGTGACAGTGTGGTCGTCTTGTACAAATATTAGAATAGTACAAAGTATTGTGTTGAAGGGACTTGTTATGTGATTGGAAGTGTTACCGTCCAGACAAATTAACATTATGCTGTCAGAGTGACTGTTCTATCACAAAGTCGTGAGATTAAGCTGATAGCTTTTATTTTTTCACAAGATCTTGGTGTTGTTGATATAGGCCAGTGGTGAGGAGTGTAGAACACTCCAAGGTATGAAGACAGCTTCACAAGGGAGGAACACAACACAATACTGACGTTTCGGCCAGGGGCCTTTTTCAGAGTTCAAGGACAACGAAAACAAACAATGAAACACAATTATCTATAAATACATGATCAGAAGAAGAGGATAGAAAAGAAAAAAGTAGGATGATGAAAAAATAAAAAAAAGAAGAGAGCTAAGATAAGAATATAGAAAGGATATGAGAATATATGTATAATTAAAATATAAAATACAGAATCACTTAGCTGTGTTCTACACTCCTCACCACTGGCCTCTTGCTACCAGCTTCACCGCAGCATCGCAATTATTTGCTTGTTCCCTGTTGTTGATATGTCCGTCTTTACATAACTTTGATATATTGTTGGTAACAATGAAATGACTGCGATTATCACAAAATTGTTTCATTCACAAAAATTCCTTTTATGAAAAAAGTTTACGAGACAAGACAGAAAATAAATAACAGATAGAGATTTAATGTTTCTGTCCAAAGGTTATATCCAACCAGCTTGAAAGATCGTATAGATTCATGTGATATGTAATATAACGCATCTCCATGCAGACCGATGATATTTCATTAGCTCACATAAACAGTTTTCTTTCTGCTTTGTTCAAAATATGGCTCATATTCTTCTTCATTGTGATGTTAAATGAAATGTAAAGAATTATGACGTGATGTTTCTAAACCAGGCAGTTGTATTTTAATATTTCTGCACGAAAAGAAGGTTTGAGCTGTCAATGTTACCAATGACGTTCACGAATTCAGTTGAGCTGTCAATGTTGCCAATGAAGTTCACGAATTCAGTTGAGCTGTCAATGTTGCTAATGACGTTCACGAATTCAGTTGAGCTGTCAATGTTGCCAATGACGTTCACGAATTCAGTTGAGCTGTCAATATTGCCAATGACGTTCACGAATTCAGTTGAGCTGTCAATGTTGCCAATGACGTTCACGAATTCAGTTGAGCTATCAATGTTGCCAATGACGTTCACGAATTCATTTGAGTTGTCAATTTTGGATGATTTTCAGAGATGGATCTCATTCGTTACTATCATCATCATCAAGCACTGGGCCTACTGCGTAGGTGATCATTTCACTCCACAACTTTCGATCTCGACGGTTATTTATCATTTCTGTGTTGTTCACCTTCTGCAAAGCCATCCTCTTAAACTGTTTTCTCTCTTTGCTTCTCTGTATCTCTTCGTCCCTTAATTTTTCCAGTTGTTACAATATATTTCAGTTGTTCTCTTCTCAATACATGGCCAAAAAATGATGATTGTTTCTTCCTAATATTGGAAATTAGCTCTCTTTTTGCTTTCGTTACTATATCTTGATATTATTGAAGGCAATATTGTCACCTTGGCTAAAACGTGGTATATTGTTAGCGATATGGTCACTTTAGTCCAATTTTGATATATTGATGTGAATTAATCACTTTAATCCAATTTTGATATATTGATGTGAATTAATCACTTTAGTCCAATTTTGATATATTGATGTGAATTAATCACTTTAGTCCAATTTTGATATATTGATGTGAATTAATCACTTTAGCCCAATTTTGATATATTGATGTGAATTAATCACTTTAGTCCAATTTTGATATATTGATGTGAATTAATCACTTTAGTCCAATTTTGATATATTGATGTGAATTAATCACTTTAGTCCAATTTTGATATATTGATGTGAATCACTTTAGTCCAATTTTGATATATTGATGTGAATTAATCACTTTAGTCCAATTTTGATATATTGATGTGAATTAATCACTTTAGCCCAATTTTGATATTTTATTGGTAATTTGGTTGGCTGGTTAAATTTTGAAATATTAATGATGACTTAGTCACCTTGATACAATTTTGATGTTTTGTTAGTGATTTGATCACATTTACCCAATTTGATATATTAATGATGATTAAATCACCTGGACATAATTTTTTTTGAAATATTGATAGTAATTTGATCGTTCTGAAAAAAAAAACATCTTGATATTGGAGGGAGGGAGTAAAACAACTGAAGACCTACAATGGAGATATTGTTGATTACAGACTTCGGTCTAGACTTTCCTTGGCCACATACTCATGAAGCAGTCAATGGCCGGTTTATCTCTAGCGTTTGTACGACAGCTACACAGTTCCATCATCTATCCCAACATGCAGCAGTTCTTCATGGAATGACATATAACTAAAGAAAATAATCATTGCAAACACTGATGAAGTGTAGGCTATTACACCTATAAAGAGAAACCTCAAAACCAGGGGGATCTATGATAACAAAATTAGTGAGAATACATTGGTCATGTGCTGAGAATGAAAGAAAAAGGGCTTCCCCATCAGACATTTACATGGAAACCATCCGGTTAAAGAAAACAAGACAGACCAATAGAATCGCTCCACAGAACAATTACTAGGAAAGGCTCAACCTATGGTCTAAGAAACAACGAAGACCTGTACGAACTAGCTGCAAATAGTCAATCGTGGGAACTGTGACTTCCGCTCAACGTGCTTTCTTCGGATCGAGGAAAACATGAATGAACGAACGAATGAATGAATGAAGTTGTGGAAATGCTGATTCTGGGTTGAGTAGTGATACAAGCAATGATAAAACTATTGACAACATCAACTGTATTTGAAGGCTGTTGCTATTGAAGCAACTAGTACAACAGGTTTGCTTGTCATTTGACGTTTGCTTGTATCACTAAGTCACGTGATATGGATCACCAAATTATTACTGACCCTGACACAATAAGCAGTGAATCATAAACGATTGATGACGTCAGATAACCAACGCTGGCTGCTGGTTTCAACGTAAGATAACCATTAGTGACTTCATGCGTCAGGGTAAGATAACTATATATTACTGCATGCGTCAGTGTAAGATAATATAGATTACTATATGCGTCAGAGTTAGACAACTATAGATTACTACATGCGTCAGGGTAAGATAACTATAGACAACTATAGATTACTATATGCGCCAGGGTAAGAAAATATAGATTATTGCATGCGTCGGGGATAAACAACAAAAACTTACTACATGCGTCAGTGTAAGAAATTCAGGGTAAGATAACTATAGATTATAACATACATCAGTGTAAGATAACTATAACGTAACTATCTATAATTATAGATTAATTAACTACATGCGTCAGGGTAAGATAACTATCGATTACTACATGCGTCAGGGTAAGATATATATTACTACATGCGTCAGAGCAAGGAAACTATAGATTACTACGTGAGTCAGGGTAAGAAAACAATATAAGAACGGCTGGAGTCAGGGTGCGACAGTTATAGTCGACTGCTGGTCCGGTGTAAGATAACTATAGTCGACTGCTGGCTCCAGTGTGAAATAACTAAAGTTGACTATTGACTCCAGTGTAAGATAACTATAGTCGACTGCTGACTCCAGTGTGAAATAACTAAAGTTGACTATTGACTCCAGTGTAAGATAACTATAGTCGACTGCTGACTCCAGTGTGAAATAACTAAAGTTGACTATTGACTCCAGTGTAAGATAACTATAGTCGACTGCTGGTTCCAGTGAAAGTTAACTAAACTTGACTGCTGACTCATGTGTAAGATAAGTTGACTGCTGACTCATGTGTAAGATAACTAAAGTTGACTGCTGGTATCTGGGTAAGACAACCGTTGCCAACAGTTTGCATCACGATCAAATAATTGTAGCTGTGTGCTAGCGAGCGAGTCAGGTAATCAGAGCTGACCAAGATCCTAGTCCACATTCACGTGAAGCTCCCAAATCATGTTGCAGCCTGGCCAAGCAGGACAAATCAACGGGGTAACGCAAACCCATCACCAGAAACATGTTATTGCTGACATTGAACATTCCGTCTCCTTCTTCTTTTCTTTCTCTTTTCTTCCTTATTTCCTTTCCCTTTCAGCGTCAAGTGGAGATATAATGTGCCGTCTTTTGCTCTTCTGTTGGCCTCTCCTGCTGTTATGTTTCATAGTGTTTCTAATATTCGATCAATCCACCTATTTAGTGGTCGGCTCTTGGGCTATGTGTTCTCGCAACGTTTATTGAATGCTCATCGTGTTCTGTTTTGATATTTCTGCCTTATCACGTGGCTTTATTGTTCTTTTTGTACTCAATGGCGGAAATTATTCCTTTCAAAGTGCCCAAAGTCAAAGGGTCCAAATATCACAACAATTTCCATTAAGTGTGACGTGACACAAGCTACATTTCAATGGCTAGCATTCCAACTCAAAATTATCATAGATGCTGCTCGTTGCCATGAACAACCCAACAGGCAAAAGAACGACAAATCAAATGACGTTCTATCTTATAATTGAAACATTGATATAAGTCCCGATGGGGAGGAGAAGCTATGAGGTGCCTACTATAAGAATCTCTGCGCTGTGTCTTCTTCTACCTTTTAGCTCCCGATGTAGCATAGGTCTTCAACAAACACTTTCCAAACTCTGTTCTATTTCTTGCCATTCTTTTAAGATTATTTCAGGTCTTCCCCATCATCTTCATTTCTATATCCATCTGTTTTCTCCAAGAATCCCTTAGTCTTCCTCTTTGTCTTTTTCCCTGTGATTCTAAAAAGGATTTGTTGTGTAATACTCTCAGTTGGCTTCTGCTGTGTGTGTCCTATCCAGCGTCATCGTCTTCGCTGTATCTCTTTATCCACTGGTATTTGACTGATACATTTCCATAATTCTATGTTGGTCATTTTGTCCAGCTATTTCCATAATTTTATTCTGCGAAAGCATCCATTAATGAAAGTCTATATCTTCATGAATGACATTTTTGTTTATTCTCCATGTTTCACAGCCATATAATAAGACTTAACATTGGAGTTGACAATTTCTATTTTTGTATTCAATCTAATTTCTTTGGACTTCCATATGTTTAACATTGCAACAAATGCTCCTCTTGCTTTTGATATCCTTATTTTGGTATCATTTTCTGTTCCGCCTTCTTTGTCTATATTACTGCCCACATATATGTAAGATTGTACATCTAGTAGAGGTATTTCTCCTTTTCATATTTATTTATTACCAACTGCATTAATTCTCATAATTTTTGTCTTATCTCTATTTATTTTCAGTCCCGTCTGTCGTGATCGTTCATCAAGAATGCTCAATTTATCATGCATCTGCTGATGGCTGTGTGATAGGAGAGCTATATCATCAGAAAAGTCTAGATCATCAAGTTGTTTGGTCAGTGTCCACTGCATTCCATTTCTGTTGTTTTGAGTTATTTCCAATTAAACGACCGTCTCCAATCTATGGCCAGTAGAAAGAGAAATGGAGATAGAAGGCATACTTGTCTTACTCTTGTTCTTATTTCAAATGCTTCTGTAAGCTGCTCTTCATGCACCACACTACATTTAATTCCTTCATACATTGTTCTTATCAGGTTTATACGCTTTATGGGGATTCCGTAATGTCTCAGCAATTTCCAAAGCATTGCTCTGTCTAATTATCAAATCATCATCATCAAGCACTGAGCCTGCTGGCGTAGGTGATCATGTCTCTCCACAACTTTAGATCGCGGCAGCTATTTATCATTTCTGTTCTTGACGTTCTGCCAAGCTATTCTCTTAAGCTGTCTGCTATATTTTCTCTTTGCTTCCCTCTATCTCTTCGCCCCTCAATTTTTCCAGTTGTTACAATATATTCCAGTTGTTCTCTTCTCATTACATGGCCAAAAAATGATGATTGTTTCTTCCTAATATTAGAAATTAGCTCTCTTTTTGCTGTGACCTCTCTCAGAACATCTTCATTACGCTTCTTAGCTGTCCATGGTACTCACAACATTCTTCTGTAAAACCACATTTCTACAGACTCCAGTGATTTTCTTGTCTGTTGTCCTATTGTCCATGATTCGCATCCATATGTTAAGACTGGCTCTACGTAACATTTAATAACTCTAATGTATAGAGTGGGGACTGTAGTTCTAAACTTTGTTCAAATAGTATACGTTGGATTGTTATTTGATCAGCACATGATCTTTTTTTCCTAAAACCTGCTAGTTCATCTCTCAAATGTTTCTCTGTGGCCTCTTTTAATCTCTACAGAATGATGCTGCTTAATATTTTCCTGGTACTGATAGTAGCATAATTCCCCTATTATTTGTGCTCTTCTGTTAACTTCCTTTTTTTGTAGTTTGATCATATAACCTTCTTTCCAGTCTTTAGGTATTTCTTCCCTCTCCAAAATTTTATCTAATAGATTATATAACATCTTGTTAGAGGTGTTAATATCTGCTTTTTATGGCTTCTGAAGGAATTTCGTCTGGTTCTGTGGCTTTACCATTTTTAATAGCTTGATGGCTTTCATTATTCCTTCCTTTTTTGGTTTTCCACAATTAACGTGTAACTCTTCTTCTGCTGTTAGTATATCTGAAGGGTTGGTTAACTTACCATACTTCACATTTATATCATTACTAACTACCTTCAAGCTTATTTTACACATACTGTTGATATTGAACTAAAAAAAACGTTTAAGGAATTACCAAATCAACAGTCACAAGAAAGTTCTCAAACAATTAAAAACATCAGAAACGTAAACCCTCAAAGATGCTGCAAAGCTGGATTTTCAGCACAAAAATAACGTGTACAAGAAGTTGGTGATACTGGTCGATGCACTGTCGTGCCTAACAGCAAACCACCAGGAACATCGAACTAGATGACCTAACAACAACTGCATTAATATCCAGAGCGTGGTCATCCAGTGGATTCTATCACACGACCTCCTGAGAAAGCCAATTTGGCCCACACCTACCTCCCCGGTAAGAGAAAATATACGGGACACCTGAATCACTGAAACAGCAGCCTTCATAAAGAGAGTCCGGAAAACCTAGGCTGAATGAGCCATGATCGCAGAAAGAAGAAATACTGAAAGAAAGAAATACTGAAAGAAAGAAATACTGAAAGAAAGAAATACTGAAAGAAAGAAATACTTATTTTAAAAAATGAAGGATCTGCCTGTTTTTGTTGACCAAATATTATTGATATAGTTCACTCGGAGACTCGTTAGAAAGAATGTTTTCTGAGGTGGGGGGAGAGTAACATTCATGGAAATGTGTTTTTGCTTTGAATGCTCCGACTAAATGTGGAAAAAAATAAAAAGTTTGAAGACAGGAAGTCTCTGCTATAACAATTGTCACTAATGAATATTGAAATGATTAAAAGTTGGCTATTTGAATTATGACAGAAGAAGCCAAGCGGGATGAATCGTCACAAGTTTTGACGTCATCCAGGAAAGATATGGGGGAGGGTGAAGTTGTTTATGGAAATTTCTTGAACATCTTTCCCTGCCTTTCACGGGAGAGTTGTTGTTGGTTAGATGGGACGCAGAGTGTGGAGGAACATTGATAGGAGTTTGGTGTGAGAGAGAGGGGGAGTGAAAGAGAGTGAGAAATGGTGGTGGTAAGAGAGAGTAGACAAAATATTAATAGGGAGTGGATTATTTTCTAATATTGTTCACAAAACCACCATCATTCTGCTCGAGTGTTTGAATAATGAAGTATCATTTTGGCTACAATTAGAGAGTAACTGACATTTTTGGATGAAGATGAAATTAGTTGATTACACTCTTCTTGTTTGTTAAAGTGATATTTCATGGATATTGTTTCAATTTGTGATACCACGTAAATACATGGTTTTTCAAGTTTAATTTATGTATGTTTAATGTGGATAAATTGTTAACTTTGTACGTGAAAGGCTCACCTTGATATGTTATAATAATTTGAACTGTAGCTTCTTCTATTCATCTTGAACATAGATATATTAGAACACGCATATAATTTAGAATATTTTTGTTATGAGTCAACTAGATAAATATCTAAATGATCTATGACAAATAGTTCACAGAATCAGAGGTTATTAGCTCAATGCACCAACTCTTTATAAAGGGGACTAACTCTTTAGCCCAGTGCACGTATTTAATAGCACAGACGGGGACTCCTATGGGGATTTCTGAAAGTGGGTCAAAGTATTTCAAAATCATCCTCATTGATCGCCGTCTCCGCATCGAATGTTGGCTACGATGGAGCGCAATTCCGTACTGTCTCTTGCTTTGATAGTGCAGGTTGCCTTAGGCTGACTTATCCATATTTTGATATTGCTCGCCCATGTTAGTCACGGTCTGCCTCTGTCTCTTTTAATTTGTATTTTCCCTACCAAGGAACATTAACTCTAGTAGGCTGCTGTGTCTTTTAACATGGCCCAAAAATCCCATTTGCCTTGTTTGAATTGTGTTTAGTAGTTCTCTATTCATTTTTAGTTGTTTTAAGATTCCATCGTTTGTTTTCTTTTTTTTCGATCCAATTTGTCTTATTCTTTTATAAATCCACATTTCAAATGCTTCAATTTTAAGTGTTCTTGTCGAATGCCCATGTTTCTACACCAGGAATGTTGAGAAAAAATCATTTTGTTATTCTCAGCTTTAGCCCTGGTATTATTTGTTTTGATTTTAGTATATTTTTCATGGCATTGAAATTACTTTTGCCATTCCTATTCTTTTGTTTATTTCAATTTTACATTTTTACTGGTTATAGTATGTCCAAGGCAGTTGTAGTTCTGAACTGCCTCCAGGTTTATTCTTTCAACTTTGATATCCACTTGTATTTTTTTTTAGTATTATCTTCATTTATGATCATAGTTTTATTTTTTTTATTTGTTTTTTTCTGATATGTCTAAAATATTTATGTTTAATCGTTCTGCTTCTAAACTAAGATTTTCAAATTTTCCTTCTTGGTAATGAGTTCTAACATTCCATGTATAAAACCGTAGATCGTTCTTCTGACATAATTTAGAATTTTCTTTCCAGGCTTTCTTTGGAATAGTACATGATGAGGCTGCAATCTCGTTCACGGTGATCAGCCATATTCGTCTTTTGTGCCTTGAATATGCCTCTTGTACATACTTTTCTGTTTTCGCTTTCTGAGCCGTTGATCATTTCTGATTTTTCCGCCCCATCTACCGTCATAGGCTTTGTACATTCGGGACGGACATTCCCGGTAGGCGCCATTGTTATCAAAATAGATGTTTGCCTGTCGAACCGCGAACACATGTTGGCCTATCGAAGATAGGAAAACACGTCAACACAAGAAGAATAAATAATATCCAACTGACATATGATAAAGTTCACAGTACATGCGTTCGTCAGAAGTAAATATAACTACAAAGTGGATTAGCAGTATATAATTGCACAACTAGACTGTCACATAATTCATTTAAACATGTCAGCAAGAGCCGAGTCAGAAAAACCGATCTACACGCAGCCACCATGACACCAAAATACGTTCACATTTTCATCATTTCTATCTTTGTTCACTGGAGTCTGTAGAAATGTGGTTTTACATAAGAATGTTGAGAATACCATGGACAGATTAGAAGAGTAATGAAAATGTTCTGAAAGAGGCCAAAGCAAAACGAGAGCTAATTTTCAATATTAGGAAGAAACAGTCATTATTTTTTCCCCCATGTAATGAGAAGAGAGCCTCTGGAATATATTGTAACAACTGGAAAAATTGAGGGAGGACGAGATAGAGGGAAGCAAAGAGAAAAAATACCAGACAGAGAATGGCTGGGCTTAAGAGAATGGCTTGGCAGAAGGTCAACAACATAAATGATAAATAACTGTCGAGATCGAAAGTTGTGAAGAGACATGATTACCTATGCCAGTAGGCCCGGTACTTGATGATGATGATGATGATATTTCTTTGGTCCTAGCAACGGTATATAAAAAAGCTATTTACAATTTCTAATCGCAGGGGGGTTGATTTACGTGAAAAATGTGAACACGAAACCTGCACTCTATCGTTCAACTCCGATAGATACAGGCACTCAAGCTCAAACATGCTATGATTAGAGAGCGCAAAGATCGATCACAGGATCTGGGTTTCAGGCAGTGTACTTGTGGGTAATGTATCAGATGTACTTGTGGGTAGGGTACTGGGTGTACTCGTGGATAGGGTGTCAGGTGTACTTGTGGGTATGACATCAGGTGTATTTATGGGTATGACATCAGGTGTACTTGTGGGTAGGGTGTCAGGTGTACTCGTGGGTATGACATCAGGTGTACTTGTGGGTAGGATATCAGGTGTACTTGTTGGTAGGGTGTCAGGTGTGCGTGTGGGTATGACATTAGATGTACTTGTGGGTAGGGTATCAGGTGTACTTGTGGGTAGGGTGTAAAATGTACTTGGGGGTAGGGTATCAGGTGTACTTGTGGGTAGGGTATCAGGTGTACTTGTGGGTAGGGTGTCTGGTGTACTAGTTGGTAGGGTATAATGTGTACTCATGGGTAGGGTATCAGATGTACTTGTGGGTATTGGAAAGTGGCCTTACCAGAAAGTCACAGTGATTCTATCAGTTAATTCTTTAGGAAAATTACATTACATTTAAAACGAAGCAACATATATTTCTCACATAAATATTATTACATTGGGACCTCAAGTGTACAAAAAATATATAATTCAGACTAGTTCTCTATCTCTCCTTCTCTCTCACTCTCTCTCTCTCTCTCTCTCTCTCTCTCTCTTTCTTCTTCTTCTTCTTTTATCTCATTCGGGTGTCGTGAATGATCCATAGTTCTTGCTTTCACTCTGTAAGCAGACTCAACAATTGTGCTTTATGATTTATTGTACACTCCGTGACGTCGGTACTTTATCTTAATCTGAGTCAGCCTCGATCTCTGACAGTGTATAGGACTGTACTCCAGAGAATAATATCATATTTTTCCAATGAATTGCCTCGCAGACAAATATACCTACGTATATAATTTTATGTGCCATAGATTTTAGAGCAGTGATCTCTGCAATATGTGCCATTTTGGCACGCAAGGTTTCTGTTTTTGAGATTGTGGTTCTGCCCTATGTGCCGTCTTCGGCTCGAAAGGACAATAGATAGATAGATATAATTTTAAGCAGTCGCAATAGCTCAGTTGATAGTGAACGGAACTACTAAGGACGAGATGTTGGGTTCGATCCTGCTCGGATGGCACGAACGTAACACTGATCACATTATCCCAAAACCAGGAGGCGAAGGCGCGCCTACCAGCACCAGAGCTGGAAGTTGTCAGCGACCCACAGCTGATGGCTTGCGCCAGGATCGGTGAACCAAAACCATCGAGACCCTGCGCTGCCTCCAATAACAGACTAAACTGTCTAGTCTGGCCAAGAGTGCAGGGATCGAAGAGGGAAGACAACCCGGTACTCAAAAATGTCGTTCTGAAGTCGGATGTGTTGGGCCGAAAGGCGCAAATATAACAGTTATACTGCAAACCACAACACAACGCAGACACATCCACTACGTTCATGTATGGGCGGATGATGAAGAGGAATATTCTAGTCTACTACTATACTCTAGAATACTTTAGTCATCGAGCGAACGCAACCAACCATCCCAAAACTGATATGCTGAAAGTCAGTAAAGACTTTTGCTACTGGCAGTGCTTTCTTTTATACAATTTTTGTGTTTGCCTATAGAGTTATGTTAGGAGTAGAAAAAAATATGTAATTGCCTATTTAAAAAAAAAAATAGATGTTATATATATATATATATATATATATATATATATATATATATATATAAGGTAAAGGTAAAGTACGAGACTTGAATCGACTTCATAGCACGCGAGATTTAACACACATGTGCTCAGTCGCCTACTCTGGAGTGTTCGGAGATTTCTTGATTGAGTCGCTTCAAGCATCGAAACTCACGATGCAAGGTGGCATTCCTCACCTTCTCAGAGTAATACCCTGGTACCCATTTCTTCCAGCGGCTGGGTCGACCGCGGGGGTATATTTTCTTTCCAACCACGAGTAGAACTCACACTGTTTCCAGCGGGAATTGAAAGCGGGTTGTCTGAACATTGGAAGCCTAGTTTGGAATATAAATTCCATATAATTAGGTAATGCTTATTTTTGTAATAAACATTTTTCTGTCATGTCATGCAAAAAGAGGGGGAAATGTGAATAGTTACTTAGTTACAACTGACAAAATATACGTAAAGAAAGGTAGCCGACGACAAAGAGAGAAGAAACTAGACAGCCGCATATCTTGGCATGGAAAACAGTCAACAACAGAATTGATGCGATCTGCTGTGCATTGAAAATTGTGGAAGGACATGATTACCTACGCCAACCGGTATGACACACGATGGTGATTTTTCTTTATTGATCGGCATATTTTCTTTGGGAATTGGTACATATAATTTATTATGTGTGTAGTGTGAAGACAGACAGTCTCATATTAGTGATGTTCCAAGTTGATGCTAGTCCCGGTAGAGGTTTAGGGATGAAACTAGATAAAATGAAGGCTCGGTTGACAGAAAAGAGTAGACAAATTAACTTTTCTTTCTGGGATCAGAGAAGACACTTAATCCTTGGAGGAGGACAAAGCGAGAGGCGCTCAATGTCCCGAGAGCACGCACACGCGAGTGAGTACTTTCTCGGCAAATAGAGTGCTGTGAAGGAAATAGCTTGGGCCGAGTGATGGTAGTGATCGATGACACGAGGGAAATTAGTTTAAAGGTTGCGAACAAGGCTATGGGATAGACAGACAGAGAGACAGACAGGTAGGCAGATAGATTGGTGGATATTCAGATAGACGGACAGACAAAGATAGGCTAGTAGATAGTTAAAGAAGTAGGATGCCAGACAGAGACAGATAGATAGATAGATAGATAGATAGATAGATAGATAGATAGATAGATAGATAGATAGATAGATAGATAGATAGATAGATAGATAGATAGATAGATAGATAGATAGATAGATAGATAGATAGATAGATAGATAGATAGATAGATAGATAGATAGATAGATAGATAGATAGATAGATAGACAGATAGACAGATAGACAGATAGACAGATAGATAGATAGATAGATAGATAGATAGATAGATAGATAGATAGATAGATAGATAGATAGATAGATAGATAGATAGATAGATAGATAGATAGATAGATAGATAGATAGATAGATAGATAGATAGATAGATAGATAGATAGATAGATAGATAGATAGATAGATAGATAGATAGATAGATAGATAGATAGATAGATAGATAGATAGATAGATAGATAGATAGATAGATAGATAGATAGATAGATAGATAGATGCTTATTATTGTTAAAACGTAATTTTTTTTTGCATACATTTCTATGTAACTAGTTTTTGTTTAGAGACCACAGAGATGGGATTTCTCAGAAGAATGTTGAAAGTTCCCTGGACAGATTAAAAGACCAATGAGGAAGTTCTCAAAGAGGCCAACACAAAAAGGGAGCTCTTAAAAAACATCAGAAAGAAGCAATCAACATTTTTCGGGCACATCATGAGAAGAGGAAAGTTGGAATACTTGGTTACAACTGGCAAAATAAAAGGAAAGAGAGATCGCGGACGACAAAGGGAGAAAATACTGGATAGCTTGGTGTCATGGCATGGAAAACAGTCAACAACAGAACTGATACGATGCACTGTGGATAGAAGATTGTGGAGGGACATGATCGCCTACGCCAACCGGCAGGGTACATGATGATGATGATGAGTTTTTGTTTATCACATATGTATATGTGATACATGTATACATATGTGATATATATATATATATATATATATATATATATATATATATATATATATATATATATACTATTTGGAAACAAAAAACATTTAGTTAATCTTTTAAATGCAAGGACAGATAATGCACGGGAAGAAAACAAGGTCAGAAAAAAAAGGGGGGGGGGGGGCGCCGCACTGATCTATAAGATGACTAACAACCTCACAGGCTTAAAGTGGAGAGGAAAACTTATTAGAACGGCACTTCAAGCATTTCAAATTTCAATGTGAAATTTGATGTCCGACAATGGCTGCAGGCAGCAAATATTGAATATGATTGCACGAACTGAAATAGCAGTAACGTGTTCAAGGCCAACGTTGAAAGATAAATTTCACCCTCAGTTTCACTGTCTGTATAATGCAGTGGCGGATATTCAGAGAAGGCAACGGAGGCCTCAACTGCTCTAATATATGATCAGAATACAGAACACAACCACATTGCAGCTCATTGAGTTAAATGTCAATGTACAACCAGTCACCGTATTCCCTAGTATAGCCGTGATATAGTTCCAATGTTAACCTCAGACGGAAGATGTACAAAAGAGGTGAGATGCAGAATGGCCCAGGCTAAAGCAGCTTTCCAAAAAAATGAGGAAGATACTATGCAATCCATTTTTGACAATAGAAACAAGAAACAGAGTTCTTAAATGTTATGTAGAGCCAGTCTTAACATATGGATGCGAATCATGGACAATAGGACAACAGACAAGAAAATCACTGGAGTCTGTAGAAATGTGGTTTTACAGAAGAATGTTGAGAGTACCATGGACAGCTAAGAAGAGTAATGAAGATGTTCTGAGAGAGGTCAAAGCAAAAAGAGAGCTAATTTCCAATAATAGGAAGAAACAATCATCATTTTTTGGGCATGTAATGAGAAGAGAACAACTGGAATATATTGTAACTACTGGAAAAATTGAGGGACGAAGAGGTAGAGGGAGGCAAAGAGAAAAAATAACAGACAGCTTAAGAGAATGGCTTGGCAGAAGGTCAACAACAAAAATGATAAATGCCGAGATCGAAAGTTATGAAGAGACATGATCACCTACACCAGTAGGCCCGGTACTTGATGATGATGATAGTTCCAATAACTCAAGCTGTTACTATTAAATAGACTTCAATGTCTATGGAGGTCAAACCTACTAAAACTGTCCAACTGCATCTATCGACATTGCAATGTTTATGAAAACTAGGTACGCAATTTCAACAATTACCTTCCCGTTTTCATGACGCAAAAGAACGACAAATCAAATGACGTTCTATCTTATAATTGAAACATTGAAATGTTACACATTAATGTAAACTACTTCGTCAGCCGCAGTTTTATCTCTTTGGGGAATTTGCTTCGTGTTTTGTTCGTCGTAGGCTGCTTACACTAGAGTAATCACACAGAAATCTAAATGGAATGAGATTTAGTGTTGGGCGACTTTTTTGTGTGCTACGTTATCGTAATGGTTCCCTAAACCGGCCGTGCGCAAATCTTACGGTCTGCTGCTTTATGTGCGGCGGGGATAATTTGACGACTGACTGTGTGTCTATATGATCGGAATTGGAGTCATCAACGATGGCCTAACATCATCTAGTGCTACGACGATCATCATTTTCAAGAGGACGTGACTTACCGGTATATGGGGATAGGCGGCAGGAACAATTGAAAGCTATGCATGAAAAGCGTTCCTTGTTGCAGTTTCCTCACATTACAAGTCGAATGGCTGTGTTAGTCACCTCTAGTGACTCGGGCAGACGGTGCTTGTAAACCTGGGAAGGCCGACCGTCTAAGGGCAGAATCCCCCTACAGAAAAGATCATCTGCTGCCTTGCAGGAAGATTGGGGACAATCAAAGACTAAGGAAAGCAAACCTGAATAAAATGCTGGCTGAAATCGGATGCACTGGGCCACTGGCGCAGAACACAGTGCAACGTTTTAACGGGTGTTCAGACGGAGTGGATATGGTAGACTCTAACTGTGATGTTCTGTCTGTGGGGGCGATCAACACACTTGCCTTGAGAGCTGACTTCATGTGAGAGTCTGGGATCCTACTCTGACTGAGTCCTGATCGCAGACAGACAGACAGACAAACAGTGAAAGAAGTCCCGATGGGGAGGAGAAGTTATGAGGTGCTTACTATAAGAATCACTGCGCTGTGTCTTTATATACACACAAAAAAATGTTAAAACCTGAAGAATAAGACATACAGAATTAGCTGTCGTATATGATCATGTCGGTCCATATCTTTCTATCTCAACGGCTATTTATTGTTTATTTTCTTCGGTTCCTACCAGGAAGCTGCTGTAGTTCAGTGGCTAGTAAAACTAAGGGTTCCATCCTGATCAACGGCTTTTCAGGTTCACCCAGGCTTAAATAGGTACATGATTTTTTTTTTATAGCCAAGTAAAACTGCACTGGCGTAATACTGACCACATTACTTCAAAGGTATTGTACAGAGTGTCTTAAAAGTATGGTCATTGACACCGCATTCCCAATACGCCACGTGGCGTTACAGGGCTCTTTACTTTTTACTTTACTTTCTACCAAACCATTCGCTTGAATGCGAACTGTTGCGCATCTTTTCATTCTGTTTCTCTCTATCTGTTTTCTTTTCAATGTTTCCTGTTGTCATAATACATTTTACTTGTACTCTTTTTCTTGTGTGGCAAAACAAGTCCTGATTATCAGATGAAAGACTTCATCTACCAGGACGGGGTGGGGTGTACAACAGTTGCAACTGTCGCATCAGTTTACAAGAAAACGCCGCGTGTTTTCCGACGACAGGATAGAAATGAGAGCCGCATTTAAAGATCTGTGATTGTGGAAGGACACGCCGGGACTGGATAGAAATGAGAGCCGCATTCAAAGATCTGTGATTGTGGAAGGACACGCCGGGACTGGATAGAAATGAGAGCCGCATTCAAAGATCTGTGATTGTGGAAGGACACGCCGGGACTGGATAGAAATGAGAGCCGCATTCAAAGATCTGTGATTGTGGAAGGACACGCCGGGACTGGATAGAAATTAGAGCCGCATTCAAAGATATGTGATTGTGGAAGGACACGCCGGGATTGGATAGAAATGAGAGCCGCATTCAAAGATTTGTGATTGTGGAAGGACACGCCGGGACTGGATAGAAATGAGAGCTGCATTCAAAGATCTGTGATTGTGGAAGGACACGCCGGGACTGGATAGAAATGAGAGCCGCATTCAAAGATCTGTGATTGTGGAAGGACACGCCGGGACTGGATAGAAATGAGAGCCGCATTCAAAGATCTGTGATCGTGGAAGAACACGCCGGGACTGGATAGAAATGAGAGCCGCATTCAAAGATCTGTGATCGTGGAAGGACACGCCGGGAAACAAAATAACACTGCTTAGCCGTTACCATGGAGAGAAGGAAGAATATGGGAGATCACCCAGACAGAAACCACGGACAGGGTGGCCCCAACAGCCCTGGCCGGCGTCCACCCTACAAGAATGAAAACTCCAAAGTCAAAACAAATTTTAGCCTGCCGAAGACGTAGTATGTCAGCCTGGTTTAGGGGTAAAATCAAGACAAACACGCATATACGAGTACCGACCATATGACCAGCTCAAACTGTGTGATGTTTCTATAACTTCGTCATACAACGAGACAGAGTCAAGTTCGCTAGATCACATGACATGAACGTCGAAGAAGTATCCTAACAAACAGTCATACAATAAATACAAATGTTGGGTGCGCTAAAATAGATTTGTTTCAATGTTGTATGTTTTTGTGACAAACGTCGACCTCTCCAATGGGGTTTAAGAGGATTTGTTTAATTATTATACATTTGATATTTTTTAGTCTAATCAATAAATACTGCATGAGTTATTTCAGTTTAACGATTACAATCTTCTTCTTCTACCTTTCAACACCCTGTGGAGCATGGGTTTTCCTCAAACACTTTCCAAGCCATATGTTTCTTGCCATTCTTTTAAGATCGTTTCTTGTCTTCACCCATCATTTTCATCTCGGCTTCCATCTGTCTTCTCCAAGAATATTTTGGTTTTCCTTTTTGTCCTTTTTCTTTGGGATTTCAACAAAGCACCTATTGTGTGATGCTGTCAGTTGGCTTCCACAGTGTATCCCAATCCAGCGCCATCGTCTTCTCTGTATCTCTTTATCAACTGGTATTTAACTGGTACTTTTTTCCTTAATTGGTTAGAATCTAGTAAAAAAAAAAAGTAAAGAGCATCCGTCACGCCAGGTGGCGTTTAGGGAATATGGTGTTAGTGACCATCAATTTTACAGACCTTCAGCACATGATTTTTTGGTTAATGTGGTCGGTATTACGCCCGTGCCGCTTTACTTTCCCATAAAAAAAAATCCGGTATCCATTTAAGGCTGGGTGAACCAAGAAAAACCGTCGGTTGGGATCGGACCCTACCTCTTGTCCTTTGTAGTCAAGATCACTAACCACTGAGCTATCGCGGCTGTTATAATCTAATATTGAAATAAAACTGAAATTATTGCTAATAACTTCATACACATTTTATTCAGTTAAATATATTATTTTTGCTTGTCGCTGGCTACAGACCCGAAAGTTTCGTGTGTAATTCTTAAGCGTCGCGAATTTTTTTTTCTGATCAAGATAGTTTCGTGGTTCACCCAGCCTCATAAAATAAGTATTAAAGATTTTTTTTGAAAAGCAAGACAGGTCTGGCGTGATACTAACCACATAACCCATATGTTGTATGCTGAATAACGTGAGCATTAATATCATATTTCATGTACGCCTATCACGATGTGAAAGGCATCTTTACATACTTTCATTTTATTTTTATGAATAGTTAGTCAATTTATTATTTAGTCAAATAGAGGACGGGCGAATAAATGCAATGCTGCGGTAAAGCTGGTAGCAAGGAGCCAGTAGTGGGGTGTAACATACACCCCTCAATGTATTGTGGCAGCATTGCAATTATACTATTTAGTCAGTTTGTTAGCTAGTCGACATATATATATTGGGAGCCGCGATAGCTCAGTGGTAAGTGAACTGGACTACAAAGGACAAGAGATAGGGTTCAATCCCAATCGACGGCTTCATGGCTCACCCAGCCTTAAATGGATACCGGATTTTTTCTGGGAAAGTAAAGCGGCACGGGCGTAATACCGACCACATTGCCCAAACAAATAATGTGCTGAAGGTCTGTAAAATTTCTGGTCACTAACACCATATTGTCTTTACGCCACTTGGCGTGACGGTGACTCTTTTTACTATATATATATATATATATATATATATATATATATATATATATATATATATATATATGTAGATATATATATATATATGTATATATATGTATATATATATATATATATATATATATATATATATATATACATATATACATATACGCACGCATACATGTATATATCTGTTTATGTGTCAATAATTTGCTGTTATATTTGCCAATTTGCTTTCAGATTGTCATGTTAACACACGACCACCGAGGTAACAACCCCAATCAGAGAGACAACCCTAGATGAAGCACATAGTCTCCAATGGCCTTCACCTCCAGCTCTAAGTGAGGTCATGTTTCACGCTGGAGGTCACAAAGGCATCAATACACGAGGGCGGTCGAGTGCCTTGAGTCGACATTACCCTCACCTCCTAGAACATCTCGACTGGAAAAGGCCTCTTCGCTGTGGCGTTCTCTTCTGCATCTTCAGTTGTACACTGTTTGTGGTTGGCATCATCTTAACTTCGTTAGGTAAACTTTCTATTCTTCTAGATATACCTAAAGTTTAATTCCCCCTAGGTATACCTGAAGGTTAACTCTCCCGGGTATACCTGAAGGTTAACTCCCCCTAGGTATAGCTAAAGTTTAATTCCCCCTAGGTATAACAAAATTTTCATTCCCCCAAGGTATTCCTGAAGTTTAACTCCCCCTAGGTATACCTTAAATTTAACTCCCCCTTGTATACCTTAAGGTTAACTCCCCCTAGGTATAACTAAAGTTTCTCCCAAAAGGTATACCTTAAGGTTAACTCCCCTAGGTATATCTAAAGTTTCACTCCCCCTATGTATACCTTAAGGTTAACTCCCCCTAGGTATATCTAAAGTTTAACTCCCCCTAGGTATACCTTAAGGTTAACTCCCCCTAGATATACCAAAAGGTTAACTACCCCTACATATACCTTAAGATTAACTTCCCCCTAGGTATATCTAAAGTTATACTCCCTCTAGATATACCTTAAGGTTAACACCCTCTAGGTATATCTAAAGTTTAACTCCCTCTAGATATACCTTAAGGTTAACACCCCCTAGATATACCTAAAGGTTAACTCCCCTGGGCCCCCCAAAAATGATATCCCTTTAATGCACACCAGTCGATGTACATCTAGATGCTGCTGTTGGTTGTTAGTTATTTGTTTGTTTGTTTGTTTGTTTATTGGTTATTGGTTATGGAAGGCCTCGGTATCACTGCAAACGAATTAAAATCCATAATTGTTTATTTGTTTGCCTGTAAGTTTATTTGTTTGCTTGTAAGTTTATGTATTTATTTATTTATTTGTTTGTTTGATTGCATTTGCCATCTTTATATCTCTAGCGAAGACCTGAGGGACTGAATTGTGCGTTATTGTTACCTTTGTTTTCGCTCTGACAACCATGTGCTCATGTGTTTCCCGCCATACAGGCAGATATTCATCGACATCAGAGGTACTCTCATATTTTTCTCGTCGAGAGTTTTAACGTTTTGGGTAGATATTTCGTATTAATTTTGCGACGTTCGTTTTTTGTCCTTCTCTTTTCGATTTCCAACTGTCGAGGGTTTTTTCAAGTGCGCAGAATACACACGGGACCTCCTGTTTCTTTCCGTTTCCCGAGAGGGCTAGACCACGGATTTCACTACCCAGAGAGGGCTAGACCTCGGATTTCACTACCCAGAGAGGGCTAGACCTCGGATTTCACTACCCAGAGAGGGCTAGACCTCGGATTTCACTACCCCGAGAGGGCTAGACCTCGGATTTCACTACCCAGAGAGGGCTAGACATCGGATTTCACTACCCAGAGAGGGCTAGACATCGGATTTCACTACCCAGAGAGGGCTAGACATCGGATTTCACTACCCAGAGAGGGCTAGACATCGGATTTCACTACCCAGAGAGGGCTAGACCTCGGATTTCACTACCCAGAGAGGGCTAGACATCGGATTTCACTACCCAGAGAGGGCTAGACCTCGGATCTCACTACCCAGAGAGGGCTAGACCTCGGATTTCACTACCCAGAGAGGGCTAGACCTCGGATTTCACTACCCCGAGAGGGCTAGACCTCGGATTTCACTACCCAGAGAGGGCTAGACCTCGGATTTCACTACCCCGAGAGCGCTAGACCTCGGATTTCACTACCCAGAGAGGGCTAGACCTCGGATTTCACTACCCAGAGAGGGCTAGACATCGGATTTCAGTACCCAGAGAGGGCTAGACATCGGATTTCACTACCCAGAGAGGGCTAGACATCGGATTTCACTACACAGAGAGGGCTAGACCTCGGATTTCACTACCCAGAGAGGGCTAGACATCGGATTTCACTACCCAGAGAGGGCTAGACATCGGATTTCACTACCCAGAGAGGGCTAGACATCGGATTTCACTACCCAGAGAGGGCTAGACATCGGATTTCACTACCCAGAGAGGGCTAGACATCGGATTTCACTACCCAGAGAGGGCTAGACATCGGATTTCACTACCCAGAGAGGGCTAGACATCGGATTTCACTACCCAGAGAGGGCTAGACATCGGATTTCACTACCCAGAGAGGGCTAGACATCGGATTTCACTACCCAGAGAGGGCTACACATCGGATTTCACTACCCAGAGAGGGCTAGACCTCGGATTTCACTACCCAGAGAGGGCTAGACCTCGGATTTCACTACCCCGAGAGGGCTAGACCTCGGATTTCACTACCCAGAGAGGGCTAGACATCGGATTTCACTACCCAGAGAGGGCTAGACATCGGATTTCACTACCCAGAGAGGGCTAGACATCGGATTTCACTACCCAGAGAGGGCTAGACATCGGATTTCACTACCCAGAGAACGCTAGACATCGAATTTCACTACCCAGAGACCAGATGAGAAGTCACAGATTAGATTTTATTATTTTTCTTTCTCACACCCTGTGGTGGGAATCAAACCCTGGACCTTCTTGTCTGGAAGCCGACGTCTTACCTCTAGACCATCCACTCCCTACCCCCAATCTAGAAGTTAACTTCCTTTAGGGGAACATAAAATTTAACTCAATCGAAGTACATTAGACAGTAACATCATCCACCAAGTACACCTAGTCGTTAACTCCCTGTAGGTTGTTAAAGTATATTGTGCTATGTACTGTTACAGTAGACATCGATTGTGCTATGTACTGTTACAGTAGACATCGATAAATATAGACAAATTGGCGCTGCAAAGTTCTAGTACAGGTCAATCACTTTAATTCTATGTCTAAATGTTGCATCTTGAGTCCATGTTGGATTCATCTCTATACCTAACGTTCCAGTGAGTAAATGGACAACCTTATCTAAAATACAAACTTTAGTTCTGTTACTTTATAAGTCTTTCTCGTGGCTGTTGATTATTACCTACTTCCATTCATTGGATGCCGTTGGTTGGCTACCATGGAACGCCATTTTACTCTATATCGTGTCTTGATGGTGCATGTTGTCATAGGTTCACCTGTCCAGCTGTTATCAATCCACTTTAGTATTGGTCTGACACTGCCTTGTCAACAAAGCACTGTTCCTTCCAAGATGACCTTCAGTAGGGTATTGTCTCTTCATACATCCCAAAATTTGCAGCTGTTCAAATCGTCGCTGTTTGTTTTGTTTTCCTTCCATCCAATTCTCCCTATTTCCTGTAAATCTGCAATTCAAAGGATTCAGTTTGCTTTTCTGTTTTTTTATTTAATATTCATGTTTCTGCACCATACGGGAATGTTGACAAAATATATTTTACTTCTCGTAGTTTTAGTTCTAGTGTTATTTGCTTCGTTGTGAGTGCAATCTTCGTGGTGTTAACATTCCCCAGTGTGGCTACTGTAGCCCCCTCAGTGACGGGATAAAAGAACAGAACAACTATTACCTGCCATGCATATTTTAAGAGGCAACTAGGGAGATTAAGAATCGCCGCCTATGCAGTCGAGCAGGACCCAGAGCGACGGAGCGACCCTGTAAATGGAATTTACTGATACATTTTGGGAAATATTGTTACAAGTGGTGGAGCGGATATGTGAAATTCCTGACTGCAATGAAACTGGCTCCATGGATGTAATAGAATTGTTGTTAAAATTGCCTTTTGTCATTCCTATTCTTTTCCCTATTTCTGTATTACACTTTCCTTCACTTGTTATAATATGTCTAAAATAGCTATATTTCTGAACTGCTTTACATCTTCTATAAAACATATGTAGTATAGATCTATCAACTCATGCATCTTTTTTGTATATCTACTCTTTATAGCTAATCTATCACGTTAAATTTGTCTTTGCTTATCTGAGTCACTGTTCTAGTTTGACTTTCCTAGCCTCTCTTTTCCTTATCTGTCTCGTCGTCCTGACAGACCTGAAATTATGCCCGCCTCTCTTTCTTAGCTCCCTACTAAGTATGCCCACTTATCAGCTTCTATCAAGTCGCTATCTCCATCTACGTCTCCATCTGAATCTCAATCTCTCATTAACTGCACGCCGTCTGATGTTATGTCTTGTTTCTCTCTTAGTCTGCATCTAAGTTTGCTTTCCTTTATGACATCAAAACGAAGTCAAGTGGCGATACAGAGGGTGGGGTGAATTAGTTGCGTGGGGCAGCTCATTCTATAAAATGCCCCAAATGCCCTATGACGTTTTCGTCGGCGAATCGGAGGCGCTCTAACCCCCTCCCCGGGTAGGTGCGACCCGTCAACCTAAAGATGGCAACGCATCTAGGAGAAGATCAACTCCGATTATAAACCCCCGCTGTCTAGCGGGTACCCGTTCACGGAATAGACTTCGGGGGTAAACCCTGAGGAAAAATCCTGAGCTGGAGTCCCTAAGGCAGTCCAGTGTTGATTTCAACATTGCTCTGGCAACTCCTGCGGCGCAGTTGGCACCAAACTGTTCTTGCTCTGCTAGACCTTTGGACCGCTCGGCTGCGTGGAGTGAAGAAACATGTTGCATGGGCAACAACTTGTCTCTTTCTTTTTCTGCTCAAGCTCGCGCCCTGGAGAGGACTCTCCAGAATCACCATTTTGGTGTCGACAGGATACCTCCCATACCTGCCACACAAGTGAAACCAACAATTAAGAAACTCAACCTACGTTTGGGTTGCTGGAACGTCCGCACAATGCAAACTGGCCTATCTGACAATTTGCGTGATATAAACGACGCCAGAAAGACAGCCATAATCAATAATGAACTGAAAAGACTTCAGGTGGATATAGCAGCACTTCAAGAGAAGCGTTTGCCATGCTCAGGCATGCTGAACGAAGCGGACTACGTGTTCTATTGGCAAGGAAAGAACAGCGACGATATCAGAGAACACGGTGTGGGATTTGCCGTGAAAAAATCTCTAAAAGGTCTGGTTACACTCGGTCAGAATGCATCAGAGCGGATACTAACACTTCGCCTTAATACAACATCAGGATCAGTTACTCTTATAAGTGTGTACGCTCCAGTCTTGTGCTCTTCAGCTGAAACCAAGGACAATTTCTACGAAAATTTGACAGAAGTCATGGAAAGTATACCAGGACAAGATCACATTATTCTACTGGGGGATTGCAATGCTAGAATTGGCGCAGACCACAGTTCGTGGCCAACCTGCCTCTGCCGCTTTGTAGTTGGTAAATTAAATTAAAACGGCCAACGACTTCCAGAGATGTGCGTCTATCATAACCTGTGACGTCACAAATACTTTCTTCAAAACCAAGCCTCAGCATAAAATATTTTGGAGACACCCACGATCGAAACACTGGCACCAGCTGGACTTGATACTCGTCAGACGGCCTTTCCTCAAATCTGTAATTCACACACGGTCATACCACAGTGCAGACTGTGACTCGGATCATTCTCTAGTCTGCTGCAAACTCAAGCTACTGCCCAGGAGGTTCCACTATTCCAGGCAGCCAAAGAAGAGACCTCGCATAAACACTAGCAATCTAACACATTCTGGATTGGTCGAGCAGTTCAACAAGACCCTCAAGGAGTCGCAAAGCGCTCATGAACACTAAAACAGCGCTGTGGAAAAATGGGAGCATCTCCGCAACGTCATCTACAACAACGCGGTTAGCATCTTTGGAAAACTTACATTTTTAAGTCTCACGATTGGTTTGAAGCCAACTCCCATGTTATGACACCGTAATCGAAGCTAAACGCGAGGCCTTCTTAGATCACAAGCGCGCACCTAATGCAAATACTCTGCAGACTATTAAAATGACCAGAAACAAAGTCCTGCAAACAGCTTGACGCTGTGCTAATGAGTACTGGCTCAAGATTAGCGCCATCATCCAGACTGCATCTCAAACTGGAAACCTAAAAGTGATGTATGATGGCATAAAGAAAACCCTTGGACCAACAAAATACACAATTCATATTCTTGACATGTGGTGCATTTGGTATGGAGTGAGATTATAACAATTGTGGGTTCTTCCATTCTAGTAGGGATGTTTTTCAGCTAATTTTGCCGGCTTCAAATATTTTGTACGTGTAGGTGCATTATCATTAACGTACGTCTCTGTTAATTTGAACATAGCCTAGAGGAATAGTTTCTTCCTTAGGTTCATTGAAAGGTCAGCTCTCAAATACAACAGAAGTTGTCCCCATTTGTTGTCCTAGAGCCACTCAAGAATTAACTACTATCATATGTTTACTTTCCCCTTTGATCACAAAGATTTTCTTTCAATCTTTATTAGTTTAAATGATTTTAGTTTCTTCTACAGACGCACCTGTCGCTAAAATGAAGTGACAGAGGGATATTGTCAGAAGATTCACTTAGAAGTTAACTGTCTATTTAAGTGCACGTAAGTGCACTCCCTCTACGTGCACGTAATCGTTATCATTATATCTCGCTATGTGCACGTAAATGCTACTCCTGCTCTGTTCTCTGGCCACGTAAAAGTATACACTCCTATTCTGTTCACGTAAAGGTTACTCCTACATTATGCAAGTAGAAGTTAACTCTATCTAAGCAGAAGTTATCTTCTTGAATGTAGTTTAGAAGCTAGTCCCATATATATATATATATATATATATATATATATATATATTCAGATCGCGAGTTATCAATCTGAAAGCACGCCAAAATGTTGGCTTACTCGACTCACACGTAAAGGTTAGTTTTCTCTAAGTACACATTGAAGTTGTTATCTCTTATGGTACAAAGAAGCTAGCCTCCCTTTGATGCTCGTAGAAGCTAACTCCTTCAAAGTAACGGTAATAGGAAACTCGTTATACAGAGCTTCGCAGCAGGAGGCAATCTGATCATCAGAAGGGTTCCCAGTCGGAGAAGTATTTCTCCCCTTTAGCTTCTTGACACTCTAAGGGAGATGGGCACGCTGGATCTGGACTCCCAACCGTCGCTCCTCTGTTTACATTGAACTCGAAGGCTCGCACTATATTTGGCTTATACTAACCAAAACATATTCTTCGCAGCTTTCTGTTCGAATGTACTGTCCATATCCGGTCGCACTATCTTAGCTTTAATCTGGAACATTGATGTCCTCCTTGTGGTGGTGGCTGTCTAATGGTTTGTACTCTGCGTGGCTTTCTTATATACTCGCAGGACCGAATCTCTCCTGAAACTAATCCTCTTCTGATGGAGTAACAACACAGTGATACGGGTCAGCGATTCGATAATAAGTGATACCGATATGTCCGGCTGGGAACTCCACTTTTTTTAACTGTCGGTATTGCAAACGTGCGGTGTGACTCAGGTGCGGTCAATGATGTAAATTCTTATAATTTTCATAAATTGGCTTAATCTGGTTACGTAAGCATTAGCTATCCCAATGACGTGTAAAGTTAGCCTTATATAGATCCACAATATTTTCTCCCTCGGAGTATCGTAAGTTAACGCTGTCTGGATGCATGTAGACATTGTCTTCGTTCAATTAGCAGTATTTCTTTTTTAGTATAAGTGATAATTAGCTCCTTCTAGAAGCATCTAGAACATATTCCTACAATGTTATCTACTCTTGGAGCACGCTCAAAGTGATACACATTTAATAAACCAACCTTGACATAATAGTACATTTCCAGGAGAATTAATAAACACGCAAAATGCTCCAGTGAATTAACGAAATATGATTTCACAGAGGAATATTATTATACCCGTGAGCAAATAACTCCCTTTCTCAGAGAATCATTGCTATCGCCACGCCATCTACAAAATGAGAATAGTCGTTTGCAACGGAAAAAAACAAACAAAAGAAAACCCCAAATGTTTTTTTTGCTCTTTCATAATTGTTTCCTGCGTGCTTTTTTTTCTTTCATATTTAATAACTTTGTTATACGATACACTGTAATAAGATATACTTGCTGAAAAAGAAAAAAATATTGCTGTAAAGAAATTATAACAATAACTAAGTGACAGCTAGGATAAATTATTTCCGACCACAGAAACGAAGAAACTTTAGGACGGTTCTTCTGTTGACTGTTTTAAAAGTGTGAGGGTACTAGATTCATCATCATCGTCATCAAGTATCATGCCATGCTGGAGTAGGTGATCATGTCTCTCCACAACTCGATCCCGACAGTTATTTATCATTTCTGTTGTTGACCTTCTCACAAGCCATTCTCTTATTAAACTGTCTGGTATATTTTCTATTGGCTTCCATCTATCTCTTCGTCCCTCTATTTTCCTGATTGTCACAATATATTCCAACTGTTCCCTTCTCATTATATGGCCAAAGGATGATGATTGTTTCTTCCTAATATTGGAAATTAGCTCTCTTTTTGCTTTGGCTTCTTGCAGAACGTTTTCGTTACTCTTTTTAGCTGTCCTTTGTGTCTCAACATTCTGTTGTAAAGCGGCAATTCTATAGCCTCCAGTGATTTTCTTGTCTGTTGTCCTATTGTTTTAGATTCACATCTATATTTTAAAACTGGTTCTACATAACATTTAAGAACTCTTTTTTTTTCATTTTGTCATTTTCATTGTCAAAAATGGATCGGACAGTATCTTCCTCATTTCTTGGAAAGTGACTTTTGCTTTATCATCATCAAGTACCGAGCCTACTGGCGTAGGTGATCATGTCTCTCTGCAACTTTCGATCTCGGCAGCTATTTATCATTTCTGTTGTTGACCTTCTGCCAAGCCATTCTCTGGTATTTTTGTATTTTTTCTCTTTGCCTCCCTCTATCTCTTCGTCCCTCAATTTTTCCAGTTGTTACAATATATTCCAGTTGTTCTCTTTTCATTTCATGGCCAAAAAATGATGATTGTTTCTTCCTAATATTGGAAATTAGCTATCTTTTTGCTTTGACCTCTCTCAGAACATCTTCATTACTCTTCTTAGCTGTCCATGGTACTCTCAACATTCTTCTGTTAAACCACATTTCTACAGACTCCAGTGATTTTCTTGTCTGTTGTCCTATTGTCCATGATTCGCATACATATGTTAAGACTGGCTCTACGTGACATTTAAGAACTGTTTTTCTTGTTTCTATTGTCAAAAATGGATTACATAGTATCTTCTTCATTTTTGGGAAAGCTGCTTTTGCCTGAGCCATTTTGCATTTCACCTCTTTTCTACATCTTCCGTCTGAGGTTAACAAAAGTTCCCAAATATTTAAATAAATTTACCTGTTTTAATATTGTTCCACTTGTCTTTATTTTGCACTGAGGTGGTGTCTTTTTATTTGTTGTTACCATTACCTCTGTCTTTTTGCTATTAAGGCTGAGTCCTTTATTTTTGCTTTCTTTCACTATAATGTCCAACATTTAGTGAGGGATATAGAGAGGGATCTCACCCATTAAACATCAAGATCAAAGATAAAGAAATAAAACAAGTAGAGAAATTCAAGTATTTAGGCACAATGTTCACAGAAGATGGAAAACTAGACAGAGAAATTGACATGAGAATACAAAAATCAAATGCTGTCACATACCAGCTTTCACCATTGCTAAGCCATCCAAACATTTTTATGCCAGCTAAACAACAAATGATAAATAGTATCTTCATACCAACTTTGTGCTATGAAAGTCAAACATGGACCCTTTCTAAATCACATTTAAGAAAGATCAATATATGTGAGATGCGTTGCTTGAGAAAAGTAACAAACAACACAAGAAGAGATAGAATACCAAATGAAACCATAAGAAAAATAGTAGGAACAAAACCCTGCCAAGAATACATAGAACAACAACAACTTAAATGGTTTGGCCACCTGGTCAGAATGAATCCTTACCAATCACCATCAAGGGCGTTCTTCTCGAGAATGCATGGGAAAAGACCAAGAGGAAGACCCAGAAGAAGATGGATAGATGCAGTGACAGAGACATGTAACAACAAAGGAAAATCGCTAATTCAGACAATTCGAGCAGCTCAAGAACGACAAATGATATAAACCACGACACCTTTTAGGCATCAGTGAGAAGAGAAAAGTAGAAGAAGATAGAGAGGGATATAGAGAGGAACATAGAGAGGGACATATAGAGGGACATATAGATGAACATAGAGGAGGACATAGAGAGAGATATAGAGAGGGGCATAGTGAGTGATATAGAGTGGATATAAAGAGGGACATAGAGAGGGACATAAGGGTGGACATAGAGAGGGCCATAGAGATGGACATAGAGAGGGATATAGAGAGGGACATAGAGAGGGATATAGAGAGGGACATAGAGAGAGATATAGAGAGGGACATAGAGAGGGATATAGAGAGGGACATAGAGAGGGATATAGAGAGGGATATAGAGAGGGATATACAGAGGGACATAGAGAGGGATATAGAGAGGGACATAGAGAGGGATATGAAGAGGGACATAGAAAGGGACATAGAGAGGGATATAGAGAGGGGCATAGAGAGGGGCATAGAGAGGGATATAGAGAAGGATATAGAGAGGGATATAGAGAGGGACATAGAGAGGGATATATAGAGATATATATTGATGGATATAGAGAGGGAGAGGGACATAAATTATTAGAATTTGTTAATGTTTTGGAAGCTTTTCTCTCACATGGATTTAATGGAAGCTACTGAAGGGAGGTCAAAAAGTAATGCACACCAATTTTTTTCTCGGAAACTATTCGGGCAAAATGTGTGAAATTTTCACAGATTGTAGCTGAACATCCCCTTTACACTACCTATTTTTCAACATAATCTCCGTCCAAGCGTATTGCCTTACGCCAACGCGAAACTAGGTCATGAATGCCTCGTTTGTACCAAGTTTTGTCCTGCTCGCGTAGCCATTTTTTAACTGCACGGATCACATCCTCATCATTGTCAAAGTGTTTCCCACGCAGGAATTTTTTGAGTGGTCCAAACAGATGGAAATCTGAGGGAGCCAGATCAGGGCTGTAAGGAGGATGGGGCAGTACAGTCCAACCAAATTTGTTCATTGCTTCCCGTGTTACCAGACTTGTGTGAGGGCGTGCATTGTCATGTTGAAGCAACAAATCTGCAGATGGCTTATTAGGCCGAACTCTGTGGAACCGATTTTTGAGTTTTGTCAGTGTATTGATGTAAGCTGTCGAGTTGATTGTCTCACCTCTTGTCATTACATCAACAAGAATCACACCATCAATGTCACAGAAGACAGTGATCATCACCTTTCCGGCTGATGGAGATGTTTTGAATTTTTTTCTTTTTGGTGACTGCGGATGATGCATTGACTGCATTTTTGTTTCAGGCTGATAATAATGTGCCCACGTTTCGTCACCGGTAACAATTTTTGACAAAAACATTTCTCCTTTAACACCGAAACGCTCCAACAATTCAGAACAGAATGTTTTCCTTTGAACTCTGTGATCATTTGTTAGGCACCGAGGAACCCATCGAGCGCAAATCTTTGAATATCCGAGAGTTTTAAAAATTGCGATTGCACTTCCCTTGCTGACTGTAAGCTGCAATGCCAATTGCTGACTAGTGATACGCCTATCCTTACGAATAATGGCATCAGCCCGGTTTAACATGTCTGTGCTGGTAGCCGAGGCAACACGTCCAGAACGCGGTAAATCATGCAGCTCCACTCGTACACTTTCTGCAGCTTTAATTCTCTGAACCCAGCGACTAACTGTGCTCCTATCGACTGCATAACATTTGTACACTGCACACAGTCGTTTATGAATGTTTGCCACAGTTTCTTTTTCCGCAACCAGAAATTTTATGACAATTCGCTGTTTGTAACGGACATTGTTGACAAGCTCCATTTTAACGGTTCATAGATTGCGTAATATTTTTCAGAATGCTGTGCAATTTGGTGCACATAATTGGAACATGTCATATTCTAAGTGTGCAAAATTTCATATTCCTATCTTTATTATTAGCCGAGAAAAAAATTGGTGTGCATTACTTTTTGACCTCCCTACGTATGAAAAATGTGTCTACAGATAGATTTTGTGTAGATAGAATTTAGATAGGTTGAAACATCAGATATATATATATATATATATATATATATATATATATATATCTTTAACAAAGAAACTGTAGATCACTAAATAAGTTACAGTTATATTCATGTAGCTATATAAATGTCGTTACATTTATTGTAAAAAAGGTCCATTTTCAAATCATGCATACGTTTATGCACATACACATATTTGTAGACAACGTTTAGTCGCCCATTTGTTGCTTTTTTGTGTTGTATTGTTTTGATAGAGAATGGAGTATTCAACCCACATTCCATTTGTTCAAAATAAAAAAAAATAAAGTAAGTAAAGTACCCCCGTCACGCCAAGTGGCGTATAGGGAAATATGGTGTTAGTGACCCTATATTTTACAGACCTTCATCACATGATTTTTGGGGTAATGTGGTCGGTATTACGCCCGTGCTGCTTTACTTTCCCAGAAAAAAATCCGGTACCCATTTAAGGCTGGGTGAACATGGAAGCCGTCGGTTGGGATCGAACCCTACCCCTTGTCCTTTGTAATTCCAGTTCACTAACCACTGAGCTATCGCGGCTCCCAAAATAAAAAAATAAAAAATGTTTTTCATCACCATTGAGTGCCGTCTCCTCAACGAAGGTTGGCTACCGTGGATCGCCATCCCGCTCTGTCTCTTGCTTTGATAGTGCAGGTTGTAATAGGTTGACTTGTCCATCTTTTGATGTTACTCGCCCATGTTAGTCTTGGTCTGCCTCTGGTTTATTTACCTTGTATTTTGCCTTCCAAGATCACTTTTACTGATTGCTGATGTGTCTTTTAACATGCACCAAAAATCTCATTTGTCTTCTTTGAATTGTGTTTAGAAGTTATCTTTTCATTTTTAGTAGTTTTAAGACTTCATAATTTGTTTTCTTTTCTTTCTATACAAATCTTCATATTCTTCGATATGTCCACATTTGAAAGGCTTCAATTTTATGTTCTTTTTTCTTGTCTATTGTCCATGTTTCTGCACCATGCAGGAATGTTGAGAAGATAGAAACTGTTGCTATTCTTAGTTTTACACCTAGTGTTATTCGTTTTGATGTTAGTATATTTTTCATGGCATTAAAATTGTTTTTTGCCATTCCTATTTTTGTTTATTTCAGTTCTACATTTTCCATGACTGGTTATAGTATTTCCAAGGTAATTGTGGCTTTGAACTGTCTCCAGGTCTATTCCTTCCAATTTGATATCCGCTTGTAGGTTTTGAGCATTATCTTCGTTTATGATCATATTTTAATCTTTTTGATATTCAAGTCTACTCCATATTATTTTTTTTCATATTTATTTCATGAAGTAATTGTTGTAAAAGTAAAAAGTAAAGTACCCCCGTCACGCCAAGTGACGTATAGGGAATATGGTGTTAGTGACCATAAATTTTACAGACCTTCGGTACATGATTTGTGGGGTAATGTGGTCGGTATTACGCCCGTGCCGCTTTACTTTCCCATAAAAAAATCCGGTACCCATTAAAGGCTGGGTGAACATGGAAGCCGTCGGTTGGGATCGAACCCTACCTCTTGTCCTTTGTAGTCCAGTTCACTAACCTATTGTTGTCGATCTTCAAGATTTTCTGCTAGTGGTACAGTATCACCAGCATATCTTAGGTCATCGATTTTCAATCCATTAATGTTTAGGCCTGGCATATCTGTGCCGTTTTTAAACATATGCTCTGTTTATAGATTTAACAAGCTTGGTGATAGGATTCATCCTTGTCTTACTCCTCTCTTAACATCAATAGATGCAGAGTTGTTCTTTGTTATATTTAATTATAGCTGTATGCTCCCAGGATAAATTACATACTATTAACTTGTCCGAGACATTGAAAAGACTTTACCAGACCCGCTAAAAAAATAAAAGATTTCCACAAATACTAAATAACATAATAAACTCTATTGCAAAACTAAATGATGAACATGGTCAGATATCAGCGGAAGTCCGAATGGTTCACTAGTCTATACTATAATATGAGAATATAGACATCACTAGAGTACCTAACCATATAATCCTTCTAACCTATATACACAAATTCAGACATGGATGGATATTTAAATAGCGATTTGATTTGTTCATAATTTTAATTTATTGGTGATAAGCTGTGGGTTTATGCCAATTTAAGGAACAATAGATTTGGTGTCTCTGTTATGGTTTTCTCGTTGGCTGTTTTTTTTTCATCAGTGGTGCAATTTTTAGAATCCACAGTTGCAACGTGTGTCACGTGATATCACGTCATCATTTAGTGCCTTCTCCAGGTAGACACGTCACGCTCTCTCAGATAGTTATGTTCAGGTCATTATGTCACGTACTGCAACTATTGACGAAGATTGTCCCTCCAGATAGCTCTCTCAGATTGTTATGTTCAGGTCATTATGTCACGTACTGCAGCTATTGACGAAGATTGTCTCTCCAGATAGCTCTCTCAGATGGTTATGTTCAGATCATTATGTCACGTACATACTGCAGCTATTGACGAAGAATGTGTCTCCAGAATGCATATCTTTGGGAATCCGTCAATCCTACATTTAGCATCAGTGTCCCAGTCGAGATCGAGCTGCTCTGACTGGATGTTTAGAATCTGCGGTAAACGTGGCCCCTACTGCCTGCTTTATTAGATCTCATGCACCCACAAGCTTACAAGACCTCGGGGGATGGGCAGACAATCTTCGTACATGCCTGTGAAATGTGTTAGCTTAAAACACGATAGATGTATTACGCAGGAAACCATCATCAATTGCGTCACGCTGGCAGTCAGGGGCCAGTCTTCGTTTTGTCTGGTCTGACTTCCCTGTTTCCTAACTACAGATATATGGATAAATAAATTGCAGAGTTATGTTTCTGGGAACATTTATCAACGCTTCTTGGAAATGGATTGTGCTAAATACGCTCAACATTTATTTGTGTAAGTGTCTATAATTTGTGTCAATGGAAATGAGAGAGCTCTTCAGTCTTATATGTATCCTATTTTGACACGGAATCATAATTTACTAGCAAGAAAAAAACAAAAGATCACGAGACGCCACTAAAAGTACACGTCTCAGTAAAGTAAAAAGTAAAGTGCCCCCGTCACGCCAAGTGGCGAATAGGGAATATGGTTAGTCATCATAAATTTTACAGACCTTCAGCACATGATTTTAGGGGTAATGCTGTCGGTATTACGCCCGTGCCGTTTTACTTTCCCTGAAGAAATCCGGTACCCATTTAAGGCTGGGTGAACCTGGAAGCCGTCGGTTGGGATCGAACACGTTTCAGTAAAAGCTATTAATAGCCTCATCTCTTAGCAGAAAATGGAAAATATTTTTAAAGCAAAATATCAGTATTTTTGGACGGTTGGGGGAGGTGTGGGTGTGGGGTTAACTGGAACAGGTCAAAAGGTGCTGTAGGTAATGCCCAGATAATGCACAATGTTGACATTATGATAAATTCCGTTCAACAGAGGAAGCATCATAGACAACGGAACATGGTAAATTACCAACGTGACTAAACTACAAAGGAGCATTTCTTGTTTGCTTACTAGATCAGAATAAGTTTGTTGTTGTGGGTTATTGAAATGATTCACACTGTCTCTGCTAAAATTTTGATATTTTGAATAAAAAGAAACATTTATTCTGAGCTTTCTTTTACTAAGAGTTATAAGATGGATCAGTGAATGTCATCAACAGTGGCGTTGATGAAGTTTTGCTGTCCATAGAAAAAATGAGGTTACCTGTTTTTGTGATTATGCATTGTAACAAGGAAAAGAAAATGCAACAGAAAAAAATGAAGTGTGGAAAAGAATAGGGTGGTAGGAAGCAGAATTCTGGAAGATGATGAAAAAAACAAACTAATTACATGTCGAATCAGTATTGTTATATTGCTGTCAATAATGGAGAATAAGCATTAAAATATTACTTAAGATACTTTGTAAAACAGGAGAAACCATGAATGAGAACACTGTTACCTGTCAATCAATAGTCAGCTCTGAAAACGTAGACATGGTGCCTGAGAGTCATTAGTTCTTATAACACGGACTGCTAGGAAATGAATATGAGAAAGTATTGTAAGAAAAATTATAACAGAAATATGAACAAAGTAGGACAAGTGAAAATCAATGAAAGCGTGGACAACTAATTGAAAGATAGACTGGATTCAAACGAGTTAGAGGAATAAATGAAAAAAAAAATCAAGAATTAAATCTAGTTAAGGAAAGGTCACGGAGAATATTGATATGCTTAAAAGACATCTGGCCGGCCAAGACAGTAATTATTTTTAGTACAAATGAACACAGCACATGATAATAGAGATGCTAACAATGTACAGATTAACAAACATGTAAATAATATCTTGTATTTTAAATATTATATAAATAATTAAGATTAATTTCAAATTTATTAAAATGTATGTATTATTCGCTTTATGTTATATCTGTATTCAAGAACGTTGACAGTTCCATGAACATCTTAAAAGATCAACGAGGAAATTCTCAAAGTGGCCAACACAAAAAGGGAGCTTTTAAAAAACATCAGAAAAAAATAATCGACATTTTCGGGCACATCGTGAGAAGAGTAAAGTTGGAATACGTGATTACTACTGGCAAAATACTGGGAAATGGAGATCGAGGACGACAAAGAAAGACAATATTTGATAGCTTGGTGTCAGGATACGAAAAAAAGCCAACAACAGAATTGATACGATGTACTGTGGGTAGAAAATTGCGGAAGAACATGATCGCTTACGCCAAACTGTATGGTACAGATCATGATGTATCGTCGATTAAGTTACGCCTTATTAAACACATTTGAATAGAAAACTTAAGAAATGTACTCTATTTCTAGTTTTCCAAAACAATGGTTATATGTCTGTGCTAATGATGAAGTCCATATGGTCATCAGAAAGCTCAGCATAAGGTAAACACGCATTACAGAGCCAAAACACACATTACAGAGCCAAAACACACTTTACAGAGCCAAAACACACATTACAGAGCCAAAACACACATTACAGAGCCAAAACACGCATTACAGAGCCAAAAAACACATTACAGAGCCAAAACACACATTACAGAGCCAAAACACACATTACAGAGCCAAAACACGCAGTAAAAGAGCCAAAACACACTTTACAGAACCAAAACACACATTACAGAGCCAAAACACACATTACAGAGCCAAAACACGCATTACAGAGCCAAACAAGTGTAGATGGATGTTGGATGTTTGAGCGATATGTACTCCAAGAATGAGACAGAACAGAAGCAGGCAAACACGTTTTGTGTTACCAATTGCAACTTCACTAACGGCACCCAGTTAACGTGGCCAGTCTGTCACGTTGCTAGTCATGTCACTGGCTATTTCATTCTATTAACTGTAACAAATTATGGCTGAAAATACATTACATCCTGTCAATGGTAAATCGTAACAAATTATGGCTCAAAATAGATTACATCCTGTCAATGATAAATCGTAACAAATTATGGCTCAAAATAGATTACATCCTGTCAATGGTAAATCGTAACAAATTATGGCTCAAAATAGATTACATCCTGTCAATGGTAAATCGTAACAAATTATGGCTGAAAATATATTACATCCTGCCAATGGTAAATAGTAACAAATTATGGCTGAAAATAGATTACATCCTAACAATGGTCATCATCATCATCATCATCGAATGCCGTCTCCGCAACGAAGGTTGGCTACCATGGAGGGCCATTCTGCTCTGTCTCTTTGCTTTGATGGTGCAGGTTGTCATAGGCTGATTTGTCCATCTTTTCATGCTACTCGTTCATGTTAGTCTTAGTCTGCCTCTACCTCTTTTACCTTGTATTTTTCCCTTCAGAATTACTTTTAGTAGGCTGTTGTTGTTGTGTCTTTTAACATGGCCCAAAAATCGCATTTGTCTTGTTTGAATTGTGCTTAGTAGTTCTCTTTTCATTTTTAGTAGTTTTAAGACTGCATCGTTTGTTTACTTTTCCTTCCATCCAATTCTAACTATTCTTCTATATATCCATATTTCAAAAGCTTCAATTCTCTGTTCTGTTTCTTGTCTAATGTCCATGTTTCTGCACCAAATAGGGATATTGAGAAGATGTAACATTTTGCTATTCTTAGTTTTAGCCCTGGTGTTATTTGTTTTGATGTTAGTATGTTCTTCATGACATTAAAATTACTTTTTGCCATTCCCATTCTTTTGTTTATTTCAGTTGTACATTTTCCATCACTGGTTATAGTATGTCCAAGGCAGTTGTAGTTCTGAACTGTCTCCAGGTCTATTCTTTCAATTTTGATATCCACTTGTGAGTTTTGAGCATTTTCTTTGTTTATGATCATAGTTTTAGCCTTTTTTGATATTCATATCTAGTCCATATTTTTTGCTTGTCATGTTTATTTCATTAAGTAATTGTTGTAGATCTTTAGGATTTTCTGCTAGTTGAACAGTATCGTCAGAATATCTTAGGTTATTGATTTATGATCATATTGCATTTGTAATTTTAATTACAATTGCAATTGTAATAATAATATTGTTATCATTGGCTATGTATCTAAAAATGGTAACTGTAACAATTTATGGCTGAAATTGGATTGCATTATTTTAAAAGTAACTGTTACCTTCGACTTCTGTAGTCACGTGGTGAATATGGCATGCGTGCCACATTTTTCCGGTAATCAACGACAAAGTGTGTTGAAGATGTGGTCGGAATCACGATAGGCCGCGCTATTTTCTTAAAATAAAAACATCTAGTGACCAAATTTATTGAGTTGTTTGTGGATTATCATCATTGATTTCAAAAATGTCCAGAGGTTCTCAAACCCCATCCTCAGCATGTCCCACAGCATCGAACGACTGACGACTCCAGTTCTTGAGTTTGTTGATAAGTCCTCTTATGCGTCCACTACGCCTCTCGCTTTTGGCTGTACCCATCTTTACTCCCATCGCTTTCATCCAAACTAGTGATTTGGATTCATGGTTCTCGAAGTCCTGTCCCCTCCCTGCGTCTCGGGGGGCATAATGACATCTGCCTGTCCATTGGTTGACTATCTTCAACAACAGCACAGCTAGCCAACCTGTCAACTCTTTCCTTACGCCGTACTCCCACATGCCCAGGAACACAGACAAAGGTGACTATATATTTCTGACTTCTGTAATGACTCGACCAATTGCCTACGTAAATAGTCCGCCTCCACTTTTCTTATCATACTCATCGAATCACCTAGTTTACAGGCGTGGGTATAGTTTTATCACTCCAACCAGATGAATATCCTGGTCACTGCCATCACTTTTATAGTCATGCTACTCGTGATCATAACGTACCCACCGCTGTCTTCTTTGACTGTTCTGCCTGCCGATCGTGCGTAAATGCCCATGCACTCATCTGGTATCGTATTACGGATCCGTCTCTATAGATTACTGCATCTTCCTCGTTGGTATTGTCCAAAATGAAGGCGCTCCCCTTCGCATCTTTCCAATTTTAGAGACTGGGTAAAGGCCAGACCTCATGGGTTCGACAATTTCACCAGATCTGGGAAATGTATCTGGACACTTTTTTTTTAATCAGTGATGAACTCACTTACTACTGAGCCACCAAAGCTGCCTATATCCTTATTTTTTATGACATTAAATAAACGCTGTGTGTATATTATATATATATTGTATCTATGCAGGAGTCCATGACATGATCGGAGAGACTGTTCCGATCACAGGGCCCATCCTTTTGTCTGTTGGCGGTCTGATGCTTGTACTGGCTTTCCGTCAGTTTTATCTGACTCACTTAAGAAAGAAGGCACATGATAAGGCTGTCAAGGTCAGTACACACATTAATGTGTTGGTTGTTTATGTTACTCCGATTAATCAAATAAAAATGAGAAGTTTAAAAATAATTTTCTCGTGTACTCGTACTTGCCTGCTATGATCCCCACACCGCGATGGCAGGCAGAGGATCTCACGTATAGAGACAATGGCTGCGATCTCCGATTAGTAAAGTCATTGCCAAGAAGGAAAGGAATGGCACACTACCTTCTTATATTGCCTGGAATAATCATGACAAACCACAGCTTTATATTTACAGCTAACGACGTTAATGGGGACTTCACAGCCACTTCGTCCTGTAGGGAGCGTCATATGCTACACGTGACACCCGATCGTCATCAAGCAACTGTATGCAAGATAAAAAATAAAGAGATACTAGCAATAGGAACTTGGAACATTAGATCAGCATTCCGGGTTGGAAAACTAGAAAACATCAGCCAAGAAATGAAGAGAATGAAATTTAACATCTTGGGACTATGTGAATTGAGATGGAAAGGAGCAGGGTTATTACAACGCGACAGTGGAAATGTAATTTACTCTGTGGGAACCACACACGAAAGAGGAGTAGGCATCATGTTAGATGGAGAAAGAAGCAAAACAGTGAAAGGATTTTGGCCAGTATCAGACAGAATTCTGCTAGTAAAATTGAGAGGTAGACCAATGGATATCAACATAATTCAAGTTTATGCACCAACAAGTAATAGCGAAGAAGAAGACATTGACACTTTTTACGAGGAGCTAGAGGCGACTATGGAACAGTGTAAATCCCAAGAAATGACTATTATTATACGGGAATTTGATGCAAAGGTAGGAACAGCTAAAGTGCAAAATGTGACTGAGGGGCATGGCCTTGGGGAGACGAATGATAGAGGGGATACATTGATAGGTTGGGCAAAGACACATGAAATAATTATAGGTAACACCTGGTTCAAACAACACCCTAGGCGACTATGGACATGGCAAAGCCCGGACAAAAAAAGTACACAATCAAATTGATTTTATACTGGTACAGAGAAGATCCAGGAATGGGCTAACATCTGTTAAAACAAGGCGGGGGCAGATTGCAATAGTGACCATGTACCAGTAGTTGGAAAGATAAGAATAAAACTGCGGAAGGCACAGAAATCAATAAGAAATATAAAATTAGAACTAGATATGCTAAGAGTAGATAAACAGGTGAGTGATAAGTACAGCACGATAGTACAAAATAGATATAATGCTATTGAGAAAATACGGGACATCCAGAAACAGTGGAAAATGCTCAAACAATCGATTCAACAAACATCAAAAGAAGTAATACCATTGACTAAAAGAATCAACAAAAAGAAATGGATGACAGAAGAAATATTACAACTAATGGACGAAAGAAGAAAACATAAGAAAGAAGAACGGACATACAAAATATTGCAAAAAGAAATCCAAAACAAATGCAGAGAAGCAAAGGAAGGATGGTTAAAACAGAAATGTGAAGAAATGGAAAAACAACAAAAGAAAGACTCAAAATTTATGCACAATCAGTTAAATGAATTAACAGGGGGAAAAAAGTCAAAGTTTCAGGATGTATGAAATAAAAGGAAGGAAATATAATAATGGGACAGGAGAATACAATGGAAAGATGGACAGAATATATCAGTCAATTCTATGATGATGAAAGACCAGAATTAAACAATTCAAATGAAGACACAGGACCACCAATAATGCAGAGTGAAGTGGAGTTTGCAATTCAACACATGAAAAGAGGCAAAGCTCCAGGTCCTGACAATATAACAATCGAAGAGATAAATGCATTAGGAGAGCTGGGAGTACAAGCCATAACAAAACTACTCAATGACATATATAACACTGGACACATACCAGAAGATCTACTAAAATCTATCTTTGCAGCCATACCGAAGAAGTCAGGCGCCACTGATTGTGAAGACCATCGCACTATTAGTCTCATGAGCCATATGACTAAAATATTACTAAGAATAATTATGAGACGTGTAAGGAACAAAATAAAACCAGAAATAAGTGAGGAACAATGTGGATTTGTGGAAGGAAAGGGCACCAATAATGCAATATACATCTTAAGAACATTGATAGAAAGATCTATAGAAGTAAAGAAAGATCTATATATGTGCTTTATAGACTACACGAAAGCATTTGACAAAGTAAAGCACGTGGAAATAAATATGCTGGAGAAATTATGGCAAGGATCTGCGAATCATAAAAAACATGTACTGGCAACAAACAGCAGCTATACGAATTAACAACCAAATAGGACAATTTCAATTTATAAAACAAGGAGTCAGACAAGGCTGTGTTCTGTCGCCAGATTTGCTTTCACTTTACAACGAAAATATTATGAGATCAATAGTAGACAAAAAAGGAATTGAAGTCAACGGTCACAACATAAATAATTTTCGATATGCGGATGACACAGTCTTAATAGCAGAGACAGAGAATGAACTACGGGAAATGATAGATATAATAGTAAAAGAAAGCAACAAGAAAGGTCTCAGTCTGAATAGTAAGAAAACAGAAGTAATGGTTATATCGAAGAAACAATCATCACCATCAAGCAGCATAAAAAAATAAACAAGGCAAATCTGAAATACTTGGGCACAGTGATAACATCAGATGGAAGATGCAACACAGAAATAAAAAGCAGAATAGCTCAGGGCAAAATAGCATTTCAGAAAATGAAAAATATCGTATGCAACAAATCTATATCAATAGAAATGAGAAAGAGAGTTCATCGATGCTATATAGAACGAATTCTGACCTATGGTAGCGAATCATAGACAACAGACAAACAAATGAAAAGACGATTAGAAGCCACAGAGATGTGATTTCTCAGAAGAATGTTTAAAGTTCCCTGGACAGGTAAAAAAAACCAATGAGAAAGTTCTCAAAGAGGCCAACACAAAAAGGGAGCTCTTAAAAAACATCAGAAAGAAGCAATCAACATTTTTTGGGCACATTATGAGAAGAGGAAAGTTGGAATACTTGGTTACAACTGGCAAAATAAAAGGAAAGAGAGATCGCCGACGACAAACAAAGAAATTACTGGATAGCTTGGTGTCATGGCATGGAAAACAGTCAACAACAGAACTCATACGATGCACTGTGGATAGAAGATTGTGAAAGGACATGATCGCCAACACCAACCGGTACGGCACATGATGATGATGATGACTAGTACTTACACTTGTTTTCAGCTAGGATATAGCCAATGTAAAATACTTACACATTTTCTAGGATATAGCCACTGTAAAATACTTACACTTGTTCTAGGATATAGGCAATGTAAAATACTTACACATTTTCTAGGATATAGCCACTGTAAAATACTTACACTTGTTATAGGATATAGCCAAAGTGAAATACTTACACATTTTCTAGGATATAGTCAATGTAAAATACTTACACTTGTTCTAGGAAATAGGCAATGTAAAATACTTACACTTGTTCTAGGATATCCTCAACAAGTTGACTCGGTAGTCTTCGTGTACGATGTCGGCCTTAGTACAGGAGGGACTTGGGCTGAAAACCTACCAGAAGCGGCGATGATTTGTTTTTCAAAAAAGGGAAAAAATAATCCGTGGCTTTTTCATGGTTTTACTCTCCCCTCATTTCTTGGGTAGTGAGATCCGATGTCTAGCCCTCTCGGATAACGGCAATAAACAGTAGGTCCCATGTGCACTTTCACACGTTAAAGAAATTGCCCTTGGAAATTTAAATAGAAAAGAGTAGGCCATAAGTATGGCCGCAGTCCGGGCAAAATTGTCAGCAGAAACCTACTCACATCGTGGATCCCAGGACGTGCTACGGAGTTCGTGCACGTGGACATGCATACTCCTCGGGATTATCGAGCGGGGGTATTGGAGCACCTAGTGGTTCTTCAGGTGTGGAGCGATGATGATCTTAACAAGAAACAAACATTCTCAGCAAATGTGAAATACTAAGACTTATTGTTAGATATCCTCAGCCAGAATCGAAATCAGTCCAGAAATTAGTGATGAACAGTGTGGTTTTGTTGGAGGTAAAGGAACGAGCAATGCCATATACATCATAAGATCTTTAGTAGAAAGAGTAATAGAGGTGAAAACAGATCTATACCTACGTTTCATAGATTATACCAAGACATTTGACAAAGTAATGCACCAAGAAATAATCAAAATTTTAGAAAGCATAAACGTAGACAGCAAAGATCTAAGAATAATAAAGAACATGTACTGGTAACAAAGGGAGCCGCGATAGCTCAGTGGTTAGTGAACTGGACTACAGAGGACAAGGGGTAGGGTTCGATCCCATCCGACGGCTTCCGGGTTCACCCAGCCTTAAATGGTTACCGGATTTTTTTCTGGGAAAGTAAAGCAGCACGGGCGTAATACCGACCACATTACCCCAAAAATCATGTGCTGAAGTTCTGTAAAATATAGGGTCACTAACACCATATTTCCCTATACGCCACTTGGCGTGACGGGGGTACTTTACTTTTTTTTTTACTGGCAACAAACAGCGGCCATAAGAACTGGAAACCAATTGGGAATGTTTCAATGTTTCAACAAAATAAAACAGGGTGTTATGCAAGGTTGTGTGCTGTCACCAGATTTGTTTAATATTTATAGTGAGATTATTTTAATATCCATAAGCGGCATGCCTGGAACAACAATTGGAGGTCATAATATAAATAATCTAAGGTATGCTGATGATACAGTCTTAATCGCTAAGAGTGAAAATGAGTTACAGGAAATGTTGGACATTATAGTGAAAGAAAGCAAAAATAAAGGACTCAGACTTAATAGCAAAAAGACAGAGGTAATGGTAACAACAAAGAAAAAAGACATCGCCTCAGTGCAAAATAAAGACAAGTGGAACAATATTAAAACAGGTAAATTAATTTAACTATTTGGGAACTTTGTTAACCTCAGACGGAAGATGTACAATAGAAGTGAGATGCAGAATGGCTCAGGCAAAAGCAGCTTTCCCAAAAGTGAGGAAGATACTATGTAATCCATTTTTGACAATAGAAACAAGAAAATGAGTTCTTAAATGTTACGTAGAACCAGTCTTAACATATGGATGCGAATCATTGACAATAGGACAACAGACACGAAAATCACTGGAGGCTGTAGAAATGTGGTTTTACAGAAGATTGTTGAGAACACCATGGACAGCTAAGAAGAATAATGAAAATGTTCCGAAAGAGGTCAAAGCAAAAAGAGAGCTAATTTCCGATATTAGGAAGAAACAATTATCATTTTTTGGCCATGTAATGAGAAGAGAACAACTGGAAAAATATTGTAACAACTGGGAAAATTGAGGGACGAAAAGACAGAGGGAAGCAAAGAGAAAAAATAACAGACAGCTTAAAAGAATGGCTTGGCAGAAGGTCAACAGCAGAAATGATAAATAGCTGTGGAGATCGAAGGTTGTGGAGAGACATGATCACCTACGCTAGCAGGCCCGGAACTTGATGATCCTCAGCCAATATTCAACCACAAAAAAATGCAGACTTTCCTAGAATGTATGACGTCTACTTTATAAACGATTCGTTCGAAGGAAGGACTGGACGAAGTGTCCCAGGTTTAAAGGGAGGTGAAGGAGTAAAAGAAGGACGTCTTTGACCTACTAAGTTGTTTGGAATCATATTGTGCTTTCTAATTACGAAATGCTCGATAATTCAACTTTGTTTTAAGAGTAATACAATGATCTCAATTAGAAGATTTGTTTATCCTCGATGACAATTTCTGTTAATGGTATTATGAACTGGATGCAGGAAAAAAATATATTTATCCTGTCTTCAACAAATTGATTTCAAGCAACAAAAAATGGCATATGTTATTACGTTCTATGATTGTGTTGTGCGACCAAGTCATTTATTGTGTTACGTCCGACTGATTTCAGGGCTTTTTTTTATTATTTTGATGTGATTATGTATAAACTAGAATATCTAAGAAGCGTGGGAAAAAGGCAAAGATTAGGAGAAAAGTTGCAGCAATATGGAAAACTGTAGTGAATATTAACGTATCACATATAGTGAAGCTTGGAAGTGGTAAATATGTTACTGATTCGAAGAAAACAACGGAAGTTATCTAAAATGGGTATCCATTAGTGCTAAGGGGCAAGAGAGAGAGAGAGAGAGAGAGAGAAAGAGAGAGAGAGAGAGAGAGAGAGAGAGAGAGAGATAGAAAGAGAGAGAGAGAGAGAAAGAAATAAAACACTAGGAGTACAATTATTTAGTGTGTTTATGAATGGGTATTCCAATTCCAAACAATAACCATTTATCTTTTTCTCCACCAGCCATACTGTGAATCACTACTTCTCACTAAGTTACAGTAAATACAATTTTCCTTTCATTATATTCTTGTTTCTTATTGATTCCAGTGCCGTTAAACGGCACAAAGGGGTCGTAGAGTCTGCCGCCAATTGTCTCTATTCTGGACGAGCTGAACAGAGAGTGAGTCTACACCTGTTAAATGTTTCCTCTTTTGTTACACTTCTTTTCAGTTTTTCTCAAGGTCGTTCCCTTTTTGTCCGACCTGATGTTTCCCGAGAGCTGCTTAGTAATTCTCTTGTCATTTCTTCTAAGTACATGTCTGACATATGTCCATCTTCGTTTCTTAATAGTAGACGAGATTAAAGTTTTCATGGCTTTTTCATTACTTCAGCACTACTACTCGTGAATCCGTTCAATTTAATGCAAAGTATCTGTCTTATCAGGCCAAAATTGCTCTTCAGAAAATGACAAATATCTTATGCAACAAATCTATGTCAATAGAATTACAAAGCACACACTTAAATGAGAAACAAATAAATAATAAGAGTCTACTGCAAGAATCACTAAGAAAAACAATAATGCGATCAGAAAGTTCCGAAGAACTGCAACTAATTAAAGAAACAAACAAGAAGTGCAACGAGTATGAAATGCACATAAATATATAAAAAGGTAGCAGGGCAAGCAGGCGGAACCCAAATGTCAATATCAATGAGAATGGAAGGAACCTAATGGAAGATCATGAACATTGCTATCTGGGACATGTCACAACGAATGGTGGAAAATCCGTGACAGAATAAATAAACGAATAGAATGTCAGACAGCATTTCAAGCATCATGAAATATGTATTCACATCAAAGCAAATAACATAAGGATTGAAAGTGAATATAATAGAACGCGATATCTACTCAACATTTAGATATGGTACAGAAATATGAACATTATAAGAAAACAGATGAAAACTGGAACCATTGAAGTAAGAACTTAAAAAAAAAATTATAGGATCAACCGGATGGACGGAAAAGAAAGCAAATATTTATAAATTTGCTAAAATAATTTTAAATTTATATTATCGGGAAAGAAATATTTTAAAAGTTTTATAAAAATTTATATATAATTTATATCAAATTTATAAAAATGTTAAGGAGCATATGAGGACACATATGGGTGTGCCTGGAGTGTAGTGATGATGATTCTAACATAATTAAACAAAACATAACATAACATAGCATACACCCAAAAAACAACATGTTTATGACACATAAAGGGTGACAGCTCACTGCGTGTTATCTTGGAAAGAAAAGTACAAGGTAAACGAGAGAAGGAGACTGGAATATGAATAGGAGAACCCTTAAACAGTGTCTATCATCAATACACGCCCGTGCGCTGCCGGGGCCCGAAAGGGGAGTAAAGAAATGTGGCGTTGTTCATGTCAGACATGTTCGTAAGAGGCGACCAAGAAGGGTTGGACATGGAATTGGCTACACCGTACTGTAAAAAAAAATAAGCCGAAAAAAACGTCACAAACATGGACAAGTTAAAGAAAAGAATAAAAGTAAATCCACCATCCAGGAAAGATAAAGGTTCTCTGTCTAAGAGACGTATGACGCAAGCCGGAGAAAGCCGTAAGGAGTCCGGGTTGCTGACTCACCTTTTATCTACCAGGAAATCCTCCAGAATTGACAACTGGAATGTACGTACCCTAAATGACTGAGAGTATTACATAACAGGCCCTTTTTTGGAATCCCCGGGGAAAAAAACAAAGAGGAAGTCCAATGAATTCTTGAAGGAGACAGATGGAAGCAGATATTACAATGATGGGGAAGACATGGAATGATATAAAAAGAATGGCAAGAAACAGAACGGCTTGGAAAGTGTTTGTTGAAGACCTCTGCTCCCAGGGAGCTGAAAGGTAGAAGAAGATCATCAATACAAGAGTGAAATGGCGATCTATTATAGTGATCCCCAATTCGAGGGCAGCACAAGATGCTGATGATAGCAGGTATCGACACCTTTAAAGAGTTTGAAAAGCTAGCAGGAAATTGGGACCTACTGTCACATGACGAGCCCAGTGTGACGTTTGACTGCAATGACGGGATGTGAGATAATAATCGCCTATTGTAAGAACACTGATTTGAAAGAAAATACACAGGTGATCAATCTCAAAGGGGATTTGACACATTCAACACGTCTTTAATTTGAGACTAATACATTCGTTTATAATTTATTATTAAATTTCTGGAAACAAATTTAATACGCATTTAAGAACCATTTATGAGAGCTATTGTGTGTTTCAAACACGGTTGTGTTCTATCGCCGGTTGTGTTCTCACTCTACAGGGAAAAGATATTAGGAGATCAACAGCAGACAAAAATGGAATTGAAGCTAACGGTCACAACATAAACAATTTGCGATATTTGGAAGCACAGATAAATTTATTCCCGAGTTGTGTTCGCAACCATATGCTATAGTCACGAGCACGCATACGTGAAAGACATCGCAAATGATAGCAACTTTTTTAGATTTCTTAGCTGACAGTGTACCGTAATGCAAGTTTCTCGTGACAATTCACTGTGTCGAGGTGTGCGAGTTCGATCCTGCTTCGGGTTGCCTTTTATTCTTTGCATTTTTTGTTCTTGGTTGTTTGTGGATTCTATCGAATGTTGTAAACATACCTTTCTCTTTTAAGATTAGTCATTCGGGAAAGATACCAAAAACTCAAATTGTGTTGATGCCTATATGTTTTTGGAATTTCCATAATCAACAGTCAATTAAAAAGTTGATGGTCAGCATTACGACAGACAACTTTTCTTTCTAAGACAAAATTTCTGGGCAATATTCGAAAGTGCAAAACTTGTTAGCGGCAATAAAAAAAACTCCTTGCCACCAGATCATGGATTAAGACCATTAATCAGATCATGGATTAAGACCACTAATCAAATCATGGATTAAGACCGCTAATCAGATCATGGATTAAGACCGCTAATCAGATCATGGATTAAGACCGCTAATCAGATCATGGATTAAGACCGCTAATCAGATCATGGATTAAGACCGCTAATCAGATCATGGATTAAGATCGCTAACCAGATCATGGATTAACATCACTAGCCAGATCTTGGATTAAGATCGCTAATCAGATCATGGATTAAGATCGCTAATCAGATCATGGATTAAGATCGCTAATCAGATCATGGATTAAGATCGCTAATCAGATCATGGATTAAGATCGATAACCAGATCATGGATAAAAGATCGCTAACCAGATCATGGATTAAGACCGCTAACCAGATCATGGATTAAGATCGCTAACCAGATCATGGATTAAGACCGCTAATCAGATCATGGATTAAGACCGCTAATCAGATCATGGATTAAGATAGCTAACCAGATCATGGAGTAAGATCGCTAGCCAGATCATGGAGTAAGATCGCTAACCAGATCATGGATTAACATCACTAGCCAGATCTTGGATTAAGATCGCTAATCAGATCATGGATTAAGATCGCTAATCAAATCATGGATTAAGACAGCTAACCAGATCATGGATTAAGATCGCTAATCAGATCATGAATTAAGGTCGCTAATCAGATCATGAATTAAGACCGGTAATAACATCATGAATTAAGATCGCTAACCAGATCATGAATTAAGACCGCCAATTAGATCATGAATTAAGATCGCTAATTAGATCATGAATTAAGACCGCTAATCAGATCATGGATTAAGATCGCTAATCAGATCATGGATTAAGACAGCTAACCAGATCATGAATTAAGATCGCTAATCAGATCATGAATTAAGACCGCTAAACAGATCATGAATTAAGACCGCTAATCATATCATGAATTAAGACCGCTAATCAGATCATGGATTAAGATCGCTAATCAGATCATGGATTAAGATCGCTAATCAGATCATGGATTAAGACCACTAATCGAATCATGGATTAAGACCGCTAATCAGATCATGGATTAAGACCGCTAATCAGATCATGGATTAAGATTGCTAACCAGATCATGGATTAACATCACTAGCCAGATCTTGGATTAAGATCGATAATCAGATCATGGATTAAGATCGCTAATCAAATCATGGATTAAGACAGCTAACCAGATCATGGATTAAGATCGATAATCAGATCATGGATTAAGATCGCTAACCAGATCATGGATTAAGATCGCTAATCAGATCATGAATTAAGGTCGCTAATCAGATCATGAATTAAGACCGGTAATAACATCATGAATTAAGATCGCTAACCAGATCATGAATTAAGACCGCCAATTAGATCATGATTAAGACCGGTAATAACATCATGAATTAAGATCGCTAACCAGATCATGAATTAAGACCGCCAATTAGATCATGAATTAAGATCGCTAATCAGATCATGAATTAAGACCGCTAATCAGATCATGGATTAAGATCGCTAATCAGATCATGGATTAAGACAGCTAACCAGATCATGGATTAAGACCGCTAATCAGATCATGGATCAAGATTGCTAATCAGATCATGGATTAAGATCGCTAACCAGATCATGGATTAAGTCCGCTAATCAGACCATGGATTAAGATCGCTAATCAGATCATGGATTAAGATCGCTAACCAGATCATGAATTAAGACTGCTAATCAGATCATGAATTAAGATTGCTAACCATATCATGGATAAAAGATCGCTAATCAGATCATGGATTAAGAACGCTAATCAAATCATGGATTAAGATCGCTAATCAGATCATGAATTAAGATCCTAATCAGATCATGAATTAAGACCGCTAATCAGATCATGGATTAAGATCGCTAAGCAGATCATGGATTAAGACAGCTAACCAGATCATGGATTAAGATCTCTAATCAGATCATGGATTAAGGTCGCTAATCAGATCATGAATTAAGACCGGTAATAACATCATGAATTAAGATCGCTAACCAGATCATGAATTAAGACCGCCAATTAGATCATGAATTAAGATCGCTAATCAGATCATGAATTAAGACCGCTAACCAGATCATGGATTAAGATCGCTAATCAGATCATGAATTAAGATCGCTAACCAGATCATGGATTAAGATCGCTAATCAGATCACGAATTAAGACCGCTAATCTGATCATGAATTAAGACCGCTAATCAAATCATGGATTAAAGCCGCTAATCAGATCATGAATTAAGACCGCTAATCAGATCATGAATTAAGATCGCTAATCAGATCATGAATTAAGACCGCTAATCAGATCATGAATTAAGACCGCTAATCAGATCTAAAATGAAGATCGCTAATCAGATCATGAATTAAGATCACTAACCAGTTCATGAATTAAGATCGCTAACCAGATCATGAATTAAGATCGCTAACCAGATCATGAATTAAGATCGCTAACCAGATCATGAATTAAGATCGCTAACCATATCATGAATTAAGACCGCTAATCAGATCATGAATTAAGACCGGTAATAACATCATGAATTAAGATCGCTAACCAGATCATGAATTAAGACCGCCAATTAGATCATGAATTAAGATCGCTAATCAGATCATGAATTAAGACCGCTAATCAGATCATGGATTAAGATCGCTAATCAGATCATGAATTAAGATCGCTAACCAGATCATGGATTAAGATCGCTAATCAGATCACGAATTAAGACCGCTAATCTGATCATGAATTAAGACCGCTAATCAAATCATGGATTAAAGCCGCTAATCAGATTATGAATTAAGACCGCTAATCAGATCATGAATTAAGATCGCTAATCAGATCATGAATTAAGACCGCTAATCAGATCTTGAATTAAGACCGCTAATCAGATCTAAAATGAAGATCGCTAATCAGATCATGAATTAAGATCACTAACCAGTTCATGAATTAAGATCGCTAACCAGATCATGAATTAAGATCGCTAACCAGATCATGAATTAAGATCGCTAACCAGATCATGAATTAAGATCGCTAACCAGATCATGAATTAAGACCGCTAATCAGATCATGAATTAAGACCGCTAATCAGATCATGAATTAAAACCGCTAATCAGATCATGGATTAAGATCGCTAACCAGATAATGGATGAATATCGCTAATCAGATCATGAATTAAGAACGCTAATCAGATCATGAATTAAGATCGCTAACCAGATCATGAATTAAGATCGCTAACCAGATCATGAATTAAGACCGCCAATCAGATCATGAATTAAGATCGCTAATCAGATCATGAATTAAGACCGCTAAACAGATCTTGAATTAAGACAGCTAATCATATCATGAATTAAGATCGCTAATCAGATCATGGATTAAGATCGATAATCAGATCATGGATTAAGATCGCTAATCAGATCATGGATTAAGACCACTATTTGAATCATGGATTAAGACCGCTAATCAGATCATGGATTAAGACCGCTAATCAGATCATGGATTAAGATAGCTAACCAGATCATGGAGTAAGATCCCTAGCCAGATCATGGATTAAGACCGCTAATCAGGTCATGGATTAAGATCGCTAATCAGATCATGGATTAACATCGCTAAACAGATAATGGATTAAGATCGCTAATCAGATCATGAATTAAGATCGCTAATCAGATCATGAATTAAGACCGGTAATCAGATCATGAATTAAGATCGCTAACCAGATCATGAATTAAGACCGTCAATCAGATCATGAATTAAGACCGCTAATCAGATCATGAATTAAGACCGCTAATCAGATCATGAATTAAGACTGCTAATCAAATCATGGATTAAGGCCGCTAACCAGATCATGAATTAAGACCGCTAACCAGATCATGATTTAAGACCGCTAACCAGATCATGAATTAAGACCGCTAACCAGATCATGAATTAAGACCGCTAATCATATCTTGTATTACGGAAGCTAATTAGATCATAGATTAAGATCGGTAACCAGATCGTGGATTAAGACCACTAACCAGATCGTAAATTTAAGACCACTAACCAGATCATAAATTAAGACCACTAACCAGATAATGGATTAAGACCACTAACCAGATCGTAATTTAAGACCACTAACCAGATCATAAATTAAGACCACTAACCAGATAATGGATTAAGACCACTAACCAGATCAGAAATTAAGATCACTAACCAGATCAGAAATTAAGACCACTAAGCAGATCATAAATTAAGACCGCTAATCAGATCATGGATTGAGACCATTACCAGGTCATAAATTAAGAACACTAACCAGATCATAATTTCAGACCACTAAACAGATCATAATTTCAGACCACTAAACAGATCATAAATTAAGACCACTAACCAGATGATAAATAAGACCATTACAAGATCATTAATTAAGACCACTAGCCAGGTCATAAATTAAAATCGCTAACCAGATCATATATTAAGACCACTAACCAGATCATAAATTAAGAATACTAACCAGGTTATAAATTAAGTCTTCTAACCAGATCTTAAATTAAGACCACTAACAAGGCCATAAATTAAGACCACTAACCAGATCATAAATTTTAGACCACTAACCAGATAATAAATTAAAACCAATAACCAGATCATAAATTAAGACCACTAACCAGATCATCAATTAAGACCACTAACGAGTTAATAAATTATGACCACTAACAAGATCAGAAATTAAGACCACTAAGCAGGTCAGAAATTAAGACCGCTAACCATATAATAAATTAAGACCACTAACCAGATCAGAAATTAAGACCACTAACCAGATAAGAAATTAAGACCACTAACAAGTTTATAAATTGAGACCACTAACCGGATCATAAATTATGACCACTAACCAGGTCGTAAATTAAGACCATTAACCAGATCATGAATTAAGATCTTTTACCAGATCATAACTTCAGACCACTAACCAGGTTATAGATTAACACCACTAACGAGGTCATAAATTAAGACCACTAACCAGGTCATAAATTAAGACCACTAACCAGATCATAAATTAAGACCACTAACCAGTTCAGCAATTAAGACTACTAAGCAGGTCATAAATTAAGACCACTAAACAGATCAGAAATTAAGACCACTAACCAGATCATAAATTAAGACCACTAACCAGGTCAGAAATTAAGACCACTAACCAGATCAGAAATTAAGATCATTAACCAGATCAGAAATTAAGACCACTAACCAGGTAAGAAATTAAGACAACCTACCAGATCAGAAATTAAGACCACCAACCAGATCATAAATTAAGACCACTAACCAGATCATAAATCAAGGATACTAACCAGGTCATAAATTAAGACTACTAACCAGATCTTAAATTATGACTACTAACCAGGTCATAAATTAAGACTACTAACCAGGTCATAAATTGAGACCACTAATCAGGTCATAAATTAAGACCACTAGCCAGATCATAAATTAAGACTACTAACCAGTTCATAAATTAAGACCACTAGCCATATCATAAATTAAGACCATTACCTAATCATAACTTCAGACCACTAACCAGGTCATAAATTAAGACTACTAACCAGGTCATAAATTAAGACTACTAACCAGGTCATAAATTGAGACCACTAGCCAGATCATAAATTAAGACCACTAGCCAGATCATAAATTAAGACTACTAACCAGGTCATAAATTAAGACCACTAGCCATATCATAAATTAAGACCATTACCTAATCATAACTTCAGACAACTAACCAGGTCATAAATTAAGACCACTAACCAGGTCTTAAATTAAGACCACTAATCAGGTCATAAATTAAGACTACTAACCAGATCATAAATTAAGACCACTTTCCACCTTTCAAGTTAAAATAGATTCACCAGCCTTCTTGTTACGACATTTTCATTATTTATGTTTTTAATAGTGCAACATGGTATTTCATACATTATTTATTTTCTTTCCTTCACGTGGCATCTCAATGGCTCCCACTCTGTGAATCTTCCCTGCCATTAAAGTAATGCATTTTGTTAAGGCTCTAGAGGCGCCAGATAAGCCGCCAATATTGAATCAGCTGTGAGAAGTCTAACAGCATCTCTAGACCTGGCAGCGACAACGTGATGCTGTGTCCTAAACATAGAAAGAAGTCTGCAACACTCTCTCAATTAGATTTCCAGTCATTTTTCCCGCAAACGTGTCCCCGATCTTCAAGGTTTTTCCCATATTATTAGCACTCTTCTAAATTTGCTTTTGATTTGTAATTTTTCTTTTTTTCTCTTTACTTTCACCTTGTCCTTGACCTCAAACCGACAAATAACTTAATTGGCTGACAATTTCAGAAGGGGTATGTAGGGTAACAACAAAATCACATCACTTTATTTGACTCAAAAACATTCTTTACAAGGTTTCCAAGTCTGGTCCAACCAACGCATCTCAACCTCTACCATTTTCTGTTACGTATTCTCTTGTCTGTAATCTCTCCCAAATCTGTCTCAAAGAAGTACTTATCCTGGTATGGATAATAAGTAATAAAGCTGCCAGATATAATTGTACATCTAGTAAACACATCAAATACAATCTTCATTCCAACGTTGTGCTACCAATGCCAGTCCTGGGCCCTAGATACAAGAACAATAAGAAAATACCCTCTGCTGAGATGAAGTATGTTAGACTAATGACAAGAAACAGCCTGAGAGATAAGATCAGAAATGAAGCACTGAGAAAACAGCTAGAATAACCTCTGACATAGAATATATTTTAAAAAAACAGATCAAATGGTTTGGCAAGGCAGAGTGATCAAAACAGAACACAACGAGCCTTCAATAAACGTTGCGAGAACACCAGACCCAAGGGCCGACCACGAAAAAAAATGATTGGCGGAATTTTGGAAACACTAGGAAATAGAACAGCAGCAGAGGCGAACAGAAGAGCAAAAAACCGGAAATTTTATCTCCCCTTGACGCTGAAAGGCAATTGAGGAAGGAAGAAGATATGAATATGCAAAAATTATACACATATATATATTGCAATTACCGCGAATATACAAGACACTAAGGATAAGCATATTGATGTTTATAACATCCGTCAAAATGTGGAAGGACAAATAAAATAGGAACAAATATAATACAGCAGGTTTTCGTATAATCATATATCATAATTATTAAAAAATATGAAAATGGTTCACAAATGAACAAATTCACTGTTTCGGCTGCATAGATTCTTCAGGACAGCACACACGCGCACACACAAACACAAACTCACTTGTATAACGTTCTCCCACCCCCATAAGAAAGCTCAAATAAACTCTACCATCGGGGGCTCTTTACATTTTTTTACTATGTCATGCATTTTATGGATTGGGGCTCTGAAAGGATCATCACTGGTCTATCTACATTTTTCTTAAAGAAAGTTAAAGCAAACACATTTCAATACATTTCTACCGAAATTATGAAATGCTGCGATACATTAAATAACATTGATATAACATTGATATAACAATGACATTACACTACTGACATAACATCAACATAACACTCATATAACATTGACATAACCTGACATAATATTGACATAACATTGACAATTCCATCATAGCGGGGCCGTAATTACACTAGCTGGACACTCACTGTCCTGATTTATTTCCTGCCTATTCAAAAAAAGAGCTCTTAAAAAAACTAACTTGAGACCAGCTGTCGATGGACGACCTGTTTTCGCTATCCCCTCTATCCTTAAATAAAGCAAAGAAATTACAGATGTGATGACAGATCGTTAATGAGATGTTATTATCTGGAGATAGATTGTTCCTTTTCTTTTGTCTGCTGACTCACGTGTTTTATAAAACTGAGCGGCAAGAAGCAAAAATAATCAATAAAACACAGTGCAACACTGTAGAGAGAGAGAGAGAGAGAGAGAGAGAGAGAGAGAGAGAGACGTGTTATGAATTAATACTACACAGAAGATACGTAATATAGATCAGATAATCTATCTATCTATTGACCTTTCGAGCCGTAACCGCCCATAGGGCGTAGACCAGATACACCTTCTCCTATATGATTTTTTGTTCTAGCAGTTTTCTTTTAAAGATATTTTATTAAATCTCGCATCTGTCTCTGTTCTGTGCAAGCAGTTCTATCTCATTGAGGGAGCCGATTCCTGCTGCTCTTGCCTCTCTCATCAATGTTCTTCTCAGTGTCTCCCTGGGTCTTCCTCTTTTTCTTTTACCTGTTGTTTCCCATATGAGGGCTTGCTTTGCTATTCGATTATTATCTCTTCTCATCACATGTCCAACGTATGACCATCGTCTTTTCTTTATTACTGAAGATATTAGTGGTTGATTGGCGATTTCTCTAATTTCCTCGTTTGTTTTGAATTCGTTCCATTCTATACCAAGTATTTTCCTTAGACATTTATTTTCGAATGCGTTCAACTTTGTTTCTATATCTCTTGTTGTTTTCCAGCTTTCACACGCATACGTAAGGGTTGATAGTACATTTGATTTGAATAGCCTAAGTTTTGTGTTTGTGCTAATGAGTTTTGATTTCCACAACTTTTCAAGGCTTCTGAAAGACATGCTGCTTTAGCCAGTCTGATTCTAATTTCTTTGCTCGTATCCCCTTCTCGATCAATGTGACTTCCAAGATAGATAAAGTGATCGATCTCTTCTACTGGTTTGTTTTCCATGTATATTTTGTCACTTGTTGGAATTAAACTTTTCATGACTTTAGTCTTTGATCAGATAATAGCATTGGTGAAAAAAATAACGTGTAATACCGAATTAGTTGTGATATCCGTTCGTTTCTTGATTACTTTGAATTGTAAAAAAAGGTAAAGTACCACTGTCACGCCAAGTGCCGTATAGGGAATGTGGTGTTAGTGACCATAAATTTTATAGATTTTCGGCATATGATTTTGGGGTAATATGGTCGGTATTACGTCCGGCCGCTTCACTTTCCCAGAAAAAAAATCCGGTACCCATTAAAGGCTGGGTGAACCCGGAAGCCGTCGGTTGGGATCAAACCCTACCCCTAATCCTTTGTAGTCCAGTTCACTAACCACTGAGCTATTGCGGTCCCCTACTTTGAATTGGATTGAAGTGATTGTGGATGTTCTGAGGATTGAAGTGATTGCGGATGTTTTGAGGATTGAAGTTATTGCGAGCAGTCTGCAGGAAGCTGTCTACTGGTCTGCATAATGAATAAATAAGGGTAAATATAAAAGCAGGAGTTTACATTACACTGCGCTACTTACTCCTGCTACCAGCTTTACTGCAACACTGGAATTATTTGGTTTTTCCCTACTTACCTTATAGTAGAGTTTATCGTTATTTTGTTGTCCGTTTGTGTTGTTATCGCTTTCTGAAGTAGATCGCATTTAGGCCGAAACGTCAGAATTTTGTTGTGTTCCTTTTTGTAAAGCTGTCACCATACCTTGTAGGATAGGAGTGTACATTACACCCCACTACCAGCTTTCCCCAGCTTTGCTGCTGCACTGCATTTATTTGCCTTTTCCCATTCCCCCACACCAAAAAAAAAAAAAAAAAAAAAAAAAAAAAAAAACTTCGTTTTCTTGTGGATTTTAGACGAAATAACTTTGACCACAGCCGTTTATCACTGATCCTTTAGTTGCTTTGTTTAGTTGTATCGTTCTATGTAGATAAAATACATATACTTCTATTAAACATTCAAAGTGATTAAAAGTAGCTGTATTTCAACATTTCTTTAGTTTTGTGTTAAAAAATTAAATATTACATCATTCAGAACTCTCAGATTTGAAAATCGTGTATGTCTCTGTTAAGAGCATTAACTACTAAAATATCATTTACAGTTGAATTTTTGTTTTATCTACAAATTGTACGATATGCGCGTGCTGTCATAAATTATACGCATTCCCTAAAAATATCAGTCTCAGTAAAGAGTTTCATATTTTAGACTCGGAATATTTTGATTCATAAATGCTGCAAAATTTTCAGGATTAGAATTAAAATGTCAATTTGAGATCAAAACAAAAATCTGTGACAGTCCACTCTGACAGTCCACTCTGACAGCAGTCCCCTGTGACAGTCCACTGTGACAGTCCACTGTGACAGTCCACTGTGACAGTCCACTCTGACTGTCCACTCTGACAGTCCACTGTGACAGTCCACTCTGACATTCCACTCTGACAGTCCCCTGTGACAGTCCATTCTGACAGTGCACTCTGACAGTCCACTGTGACAGTCCACTCTGACAGTCAACTGTGACAGTCCACTCTGACAGTCCACTCTGACAGTCCCCTATGACAGTCCATTCTGACAGTGCACTCTGACAGTCCACTCTGACAGTCCACTCTGACAGCCCCTTATGACAGTCCATTCTGACAGTGCACTCTGACAGTCCACTCTGACAGTCCACTCTGACAGTCCACTGTGACAGTCCACTCTGACAGTCCACTGTGACAGTCCACTGTGACAGTCCACTCTGACAGTCCCCTGTGACAGTCCATTCTGACAGTGCACTCTGACAGTCCACTGTGACAGTCCACTCTGACAGTCCACTGTGACAGTCCACTGTGACAGTCCACTCTGACAGTCCACTCTGACAGTCCACTGTGACAGTCCACTGTGACAGTCCACTCTGACAGTCAACTGTGACAGTCCACTGTGACAGTCCACTGTGACAGTCCACTCTGACAGTCCACTCTGACAGTCCACTCTGACAGTCCACTGTGACAGTCCATTCTGACAGTCCACTCTGACAGTCCACTGTGACAGTCCACTGTGACAGTCCACTGTGACAGTCCACTCTGACAGTCCACTGTGACAGTCCACTCTGACAGTCCACTCTGACAGTCCACTGTGACAGTCCACTCTGACAGTCCACTCTGACAGTCCACTGTGACAGTCCACTCTGACAGTCCACTCTGACAGTCCCCTGTGACAGTCCATTCTGACAGTGCACTCTGACAGTCCACTGTGACAGTCCACTCTGACAGTCCACTGTGACAGTCCACTGTGACAGTCCACTCTGACAGTCCACTCTGACAGTCCACTGTGACAGTCCACTCTGACAGTCCACTCTGACAGTCCACTCTGACAGTCCACTGTGACAGTCCACTCTGACAGTCCCCTGTGACAGTCCATTCTGACAGTCCACTCTGACAGTCCACTGTGACAGTCCACTGTGACAGTCCACTGTGACAGTCCACTCTGACAGTCCACTCTGACAGTCCACTCTGACAGTCCACTGTGACAGTCCACTCTGACAGTCCATTCTGACAGTCCACTGTGACAGTCCACTCTGACAGTCCACTGTGACAGTCCACTGTGACAGTCCACTCTGACAGTCCACTGTGACAGTCCACTGTGACAGTCCACTCTGACAGTCCACTCTGACAGTCCACTGTGACAGTCCATTCTGACAGTGCACTCTGACAGTCCACTCTGACAGTCCACTGTGACAGTCCACTCCGACAGTCCACTGTGACAGTCCATTCTGACAGTGCACTCTGACAGTCCACTGTGACAGTCCATTTTGACAGTCCACTGTGACAGTCCATTCTGACAGTGCACTCTGACAGTCCACTCTGACAGTCCACTCTGACAGTCCACTGTGACAGTCCACTCCGACAGTCAACTGTAGTCCATGTATCCTGTAAAGAGCATAAGATCTTGCACAGTTTGTAGCTGGTTCAGAAAGTCAGTATTTTTATTGCATTTATTCTTATTTCTTTCCTTACTTGCCTTTCAGGGTCGAGGAGAGAGATAATTGCGGTAATCAGCATTGGTGCTGGCCCTTTATGCTGTTGCGCTATCAAGCGTATAGTGGTCAGCAACTAATAGCTAACTGTTTGCTACATGATTATTAAATCAGAACTATCTAAATCCTGCTATTTTTCACTTCAGTGATCCTAGAAGAAACAACAGTTCAGTTTTGTCGATGCTGCATGCAGCCTTTGGCTCTAGAGGGAGGGTGAACGTACTCAAAAATTGTATACAAAGGTTGAATGTATTAAACTGAAAACACATGTAACCTATCCTCCATGCTTTTACTACAACATCAGGCATGAATGCTTACTAAACGTCCTTGTAAGAGCAGATAAAGAAGAGAATTACGTTTCGTTAGTCGTAGGGTGAGTGCAAGAGAAAAAGAAAAGAGAGAGAGAGAGTATTTCATGGATCCACCTTTTTCGAGGATGCTTAAACACTCTCTTTTTGTTGTTTGATTTCTAAACTACCTCTTTTTTTTTACTTATTTCTAAACTTCCAATCCTTTCTCATCTAATTGTAGAACCTGCATTAATTTCTCATTTCGTTTCTAATCTTGCACATTTTTCAAATTTACTTTCGGATCTGTCCATGATTTGCATCGTTATGTGGGTAATGATTAGCATTAAGTTTTTTTGTATTATTATTAAGTATTCAGTATCATGGATTAAGAAAGTCAGTAGGTTTAACAGCTCAGGGACAAACTAAAAGGACCGCGCTTTTATTCTCTCGTGAGTCCAACATTTAAATAAAGAAATAGAAAAAAGAGTAATAGAGATAAAGAAGAGTAACAATAAAAAAAGAGAAAGAGAGAGTTAGAGATAAAGAAAGTGAACAGAAAGAAGACGAAGAAATATACAGGAATTTGTAAACTTGAGCATTATCGTCCCACAGCACAGAATGTGCGATGCGACATGTAAGATGCGCGTGTTAACGATGATTTGACGTATGTAAATGGAGGGAATTAAAGATTGAGGTCCAGAGTATGGGCAGAATTCAGAGCAGAATGAGACATGCCCCGAGGGGCACTTCCTTCTTCTCATTTCTCCTTGTATTTGTTATGAATATAACGCAGAAGTCGCGTGCTTCTTCCACAAATTGAAACTTGTCTTTCTATTTCTTCATTCTTCCAGTCACCCTTTTCTATTTCCTTCCGATCTTTCTCACTTTTCTTTTCTGCTTTGCTTCTCACTCTTTATCTCTCTATCTTTATCTTTTGTTTTCCCTAAAAGCCATCTTCAACAATTAAACAATTTCTTTTTCAGTTACACTCTTTGTCCAACTTCTCCATGTGTGTTCTACTATCACTCTATTATAATCTTTTCCTTCATTTTCTACTTTGTTTCGTCACTTTAGCTTCCCCAGACTCTCTCTAAATCTCGTTTTCTCTCTCTTTTACTTCTCCACTCCCTCCTCTTTCTCTCTCACTACCCCCCCCCCCTCCATTTTATAATATTCTTGAATTCTTCCAGAACGAGAACGTCAATTCAATTATTCAAATCTCGTCTATTTCACGCTTGCTATTTTCTTGTTTTCTTTATGGAAATTAACAATTTCGCCGAAAGTGTGATTCGTAGGAAGCAGACTTAAAACTATGAACAGGTCTTCAAATGGGACAAAAGTTCGTATTTGTTCTATTGACCTCCTAGGTTCAGTCAGTCTTAACAGGGTACCAATTGTTTGCTTTTTTGATTTCTTTTTTTTTAAGAAAGACGGCCTTAATGTAACTTACTTCTTTAGTTAAAAATATGTACCTGCGGGTAGGAAAGTGGACTATCTTTCTTTTATTCCCACATTTGCAATATATCTTCTTCTTCTTTCCATCCTCATTTGCCTTTCAGCTTCGAGGGGTTCATTCATTCATTGAGTGCCGTCTCAACATTGAAGGTTGGCTACCATGGTGCGCCATTCCACTCTGTCTCTTGCTTTGATGGTGCAGGTTGTCATAGGCTGACTTGTCAATCTTTTGATATTACTCGTCCATGTAAGTCTTGGTCTGCCTCTGCCAATATTACTCTGTATTTTCTTTTCCAAGATTACTTTTAGTAGGCTGCTGTTATTTTAAGATGCCATAAAAAATCTCATTTGTCTGGTTTGGATTGTGTTCAGTATATCCGTTTCTTTTTTAGTTATTTAAGACTTCATCGCTTTTTTTTTCTTTCCACCATATTATACCTATTCTTCAATAAATTCACATTTCAAAGGCTTCAATTTAACTGTTCTGATTTCTTGACTGATGTCCATGTTTCAGCACCTTATAGGAATATTGACAAGATGTAACATTTTGCTATGCTTTGTTTTAGCCTTGGTATTATCTGTTTTGATGTTTTTCATGGTACTAAAAATTACATTTTCCCTTTCCTATTCTTGTGTTCGTTTCAGTAGGAATTTTGTATATATATATATATATATATATATATATATATATATATATATATATATATTATATCCAGACACCAAGCTATCTATAAATCGATTATCGGTTGCGCTTTCTAGTCGCTAATGTACTTTCTTTATCTATCTATCTATCTATCTATCTATCTATCTATCTATCTATCTATCTATCTATATATATATATATCTCTATATATCCTTCCATCCATTCATCCTTCCATCCATCCATCCATCCATCCATCCATCCATCCATCCATCCATCCATCCATCCATCCATCCATCCACCTATCTATCTATCTATCTATCTATCTATCTATCTATCTATCTATCTATCTATCTATCTATCTATCTATCTATCTATCTATCTATCTATCTATCTATCTATCTATCTATCTATCTATCTATCTATCTATCTATCTATCTATCTATCTATCTATCTATCTATCTATCTATCTATCTATCTGCCTGCCTGCCTGCCTGCCCTGCCTGCCTGCCTGCCTGCCTGCCTGCCTGCCTGCCTGTCTGTCTGCCTGCCTGTCTGTCTGTCTGTCTGTCTGGCTGTCTATCTATCTATCTATCTATCTATCTGTATGTTTATGCCTCGTTTTCACTATTTCATTTCCTCTCTTTTCTGTCTGTCTGTATATATATATATGTATATGTTAATGTCTAGTTTTCACCATATCATTCTTTCTCTTTCTCTCTCCCTCTTTCTCTTTCTCTCTCTACCTGTATGTCTATTTCTCTCCCTTTGCATTTCTCTCTCCTTCTATTTCCATTTCTAAGTTTTGTCTAAGAACATTTCTCTAATTTCATTATTCCAATTTCCCCCAGTTTTACGTTCATTAATTTCGCCCTTGTCTTTCTGTTATCTCTAATTTCTAGCCTCCCTTTCAGCATAAGAACTCGTGCCATTCTTCTTGTCAGTTCAGTTCTCCACAAATCCTCTCCCGCCATGTCTTTCCTTTATTTGCTGTGTCTGTACATTACATTTTTTTTAAGGGAGAGATAATAAATGCATGAAACTAATGGCAGCTAAACAAGCGCCGTATAATATTTTTTTTTTATTAAATAAGAATATTTTTCTTCTTCTTTCCTTCCTCTAATTGCCTTACAGCGTCGACGGAAGATATAATTTGTGGTCTTCTGCTCTTATGTTTGCCTCTGCTGCTGTTGTATTTTCTAGTGCTTCTAATATTCCGTCAATCAATCTTTGTCGTGGTCGGCTCGTGTTCTCGCAACGTTTATTGAATGTTGTATTAAGTTTTGATCTTTCTGCCCTATCACGTGGCCAAACCATTTTATCTGTTGTTTCTTTATATATTCTATGGCAGGGGTTATTCCTAGCTATTTTCTCAGTTCTTCTTCATTTCTGATCTTAATTCTCATGATATTCTCTGTCATTAGTCTAACACAATTTTTAAAATTGCTTGATATATATATATATGCTTTTTTTTAGGATGATGTGACATTATCGCTTAAGTAAATTAGTTAATTAATTAGTTGGTAAATTAGATAATTAGTTCGTTGGTTGGTTGGTTTGTTTGTTTGTTAATTAATTAGCAAGTTAGTTAGTTATTTCGTTAGTTATTTAGCTACCTAGCCAGCTAGTTAGCTAGTTGGTTAGTTAATTAGTTTGTTTGTTAATTAGTTAGTTGGTTAGTTGGTTGGTTGGTTAGTTGTTTGGTTGGTTGGTTGGTTGGTTGTTTGGTTGTTTGGTTGGTTCGTTGGTTGGTTGGTTGGTTGGTGGTTAGTTGCTTGGTTGCTTGGTTGGTTGGTTGGTTGGTTGCTCGGTTGGTTGGTTGGTTGGTGGTTGGTGGTTGGTTGGTGGTTGGTTGGTTGGTTGCTTGGTTGGTTGGTTGGTGGTTGGTTGCTTGGTTGGTTGGTTGGTTGGTTGGTTGGTTGGTTGGTTGGTTGGTTTGTTAGTTTGTTGGTTGGTTGGTTGGTTGGTTGGTTGGTTGGTTGGTTAGTTAGTTAGTTATCAGATTATCTGACAACTGCCCATAAGCGCTCAGATCTCCCCAGAAAATCCAGCAGTGAAACAATAAACTGGTTCCTTTCTACCAGTCAATTACAAGAGCTGAAAAGAAAATGTAATTTCCCTCTAATACACAATCTAGTTGTGAAGTAAAGGAAGGGTTGTCTTCACACCTACATTTCCATGGGGATTATGGTGATATTGTGCATATTGTTAAATGACATGAGGCAGATATTATTGGCGTTGTTATTAGAATCATGTAAGCAGTGTTAGCTCAGTGGTTAGTGAACTGGACTACAAAGCACAAAAGCTTCACGGTTCACCCAGCCTTTAATGGGCACCGGATTTTTTTTTCTGAGAAAGTAAAGCGGCACGGGCGTAATACCGGCCACATAACCCCAAAAATCATGGGCCGAAGGTCTGTAAAAATTATGATTACTAACACCATATTCCCTATACGCCAAGTGGCATAACGGGGCTCTTTACTTTACTTTACTTTACTTTACTTTACTTTACTTTACTTTACTTTGCTTTACTTTACTTTACTTTACTTTACTTTACTTTACTTTACTTTACTTCAGGCCGTTCTATAGTCCCAGAATGAGATCTCGGGTGCAATTTTCAAAGGCTATGAATGTTAGCGATTTCCCAAGACTCAATAGAGATGGAGCCTAAAATGCAGTAGTGTGCGCAATATCCACTCAAGCATTTCATTCTGATCATAGATATGTAGTGATAAAATGGTAAGAGAGACACTCGAAGTGAGAAATCTATCATCAATTGCGGTACAGATTTAAAAAAAAAACTTATGTGGTATAAACGATACGATGCATTTGTAACCACATAAAGAAACTCACAAACTAACATGGGAATCGACAGATGTACCAGGCAGATGGACTACCAATTGGATAGTGGCAGGCGGAGATAATCTGTCAAGTTGTATTGATAGAGAGAATTGCAGACGTAATAAGTGTCATCCACCTCATGTTGTTAGAAAATAGATACAACTCAGTGCAATCACAGGTCTAAATCTACCAGACGGAAAAAAATACAGACATAAATAATAGAGTCGATTTTCTAACAGACTAGATCAAGCATTGTAAGAAAATAATTATAAATAAAGAAATGAGTGCAGAAGATGTCAGTCAGACATTACAAATAACCCCATCTGTACAGATGAGACAACAGTGAACAATAGTTGCTATTTCAAGAAAGGAAAATATGAAATTTAATAATTCAACGTAATAGGGATAGTCATCAAGTATCATGCATGCTGGCGTAGGTGATTATGTCTCTCCACAACTTTTGATCTCGACAGTTATTTGTAATTTCTGTTGTTAACCTTTTGCCAAACTAATCTCTTAAGCTGTCTGGTATCTTGTCTCTTTGTTTTCCTCTTTCTCTTCGTCCCTCAATATTTTTTTTTAATTAAGAAAATTTCAAGGGAAAGTTACAATCAAATACATCCAGCAACATTGTTGATTTGTTCTTTATTTTAAAAATCTATAAATAGATGCTATAAAGTAAGGTATTCCCAGGTAACGTTATACAATGTGTCGAAGAGTCATATCAACATCATCCAGTGCCGTGACTGTGATTACTGCTTTTAAGAAAGGTATCAACCACTATTATTTAATTGCCAGAACCAGCGTACCAACCACTAGTCCTCACACTGGTGAAATGGTGACCCAAAAACGTGTTTAATTTTCCTATTAATATTTCGTGATTCTGTTCCATCATTTTGGTTGTATTCATAAATAACATAACAAAAGTAAAAAAAATAAAACCCCGTCACGCCAAGTGGCGTATAGGGAATATGGTGTTAGTGACCATAAATTTTACAGACCTTCCGCACATGATTTTCGGGGTAATGTGGTCGGTATTACGCCCGCGCCGCTTTACTTTCCCAGAAAAATCCGGTACCCATTTAAGGCTGGGTGAACCCGGAAGCCGTCGGTTGGGAACGAACCCTATCCCTTATCCTATGTAGTCCAGTTCACTAATCACTGAGCTATCGCGGCTCCATAACATAACAACAATTACCTACTAACTATTTTAATGTGTTAACTTTCTAACTTGGCTCAGAAACTATTATCATATTGTCGAGCTTCTAACTTGGCTCAGAAACTATTATCATATTGTCGAGCTTCTAACTTGGCTCGGAAACTATTATCATATTGTCGAGCTTCTAACTTGGCTCAGAAACTATTATCATATGAGCCTATCTTTAGCCATCTTCCTTCTATTCCTGACTTTCTTACACCTGCTATGTCTGTTTTTACGCGCCTTAGATATAAAACATGTATAGCTACCACCTCCGCCCTATTATTCTAAAGGAAAGCGTCAAACTCTCTGAACCAACAGTTTTATATTTTTATCTTCTATACCTGTACCTTCTCTCACTATGCTTTCCTTGTACCCTCTATCACTCTCTGAAAAAAACACCACTCCACAACTAGATCTGTCCGTCTCTGTTATCAAGTTTCTTCTCCTTGCCGTCAATCATTATATGAAACTGAACAGCTATTCGTTCACTTCTCTCTCTCTCTCGCTCTCTCTCTCTCTCTCTATCCACTGTGTCAGTCTTTCCACGACCCTGCCTCTCTGTCTCCTTCCCTCTTTCTTTGCTTCCTCTATTCTCTCTCTCTCTCTCTCTCTCTCTCTCCATCTTACTACTGCCTTTCATTTCTTTAACTCTTATTCTAAATTCTCTACTTCCCCATGTTACTCTCATTTCCAAGTTTTTTTTCCTAACTCTGAACGTCTTTACCTTCCCTTGTTTTTCTCAACTCTTCTCTTTCTCTGCGGTCTCTTCCTGCCTAACTTACCCTTAAATACTATTTGCCTGACTGTTTTCATGTATTATTTTACCTCTAGCATTATTTCCTTTTCCGCTCCCTCCCTCCCTCTCTCTATCTCTCTATCTCTGTCTCTAAATCACACATTTCGCTTAACTTCTATCACCGTATTCTTCTTTTTATTAATCTGCTCAACCTTTAATTCTCTCCTTCTGCATCACATATATTTATATGCGTGTACGTGTGCACATTTAATTTCATACAGTTATACATACACACAGATGCACTGTATAGAAGTCCAAGACATACGTATACACAATAGATACGCATAGATATTCAAAAAGAGATTGAAAGATACTGTTTAAATCTGCACGCTTGGTTTAAAAAGTAAAAAAAAAAAAAAGAATTCTCTGCAACAAATCTTTTATTATCGGGGGCTAATCTCAACATCTATTAGCTTACCTCATTCTACACAAATCCATATCTCTGCACATTGTTTGTTCTCACTGCAGCAGACGGCTTAACAACACACATAATTGCTCAGAAAATAAATACCACCACGACATCACTGAATAATGAGAAATATCCCCACTGGGACATTGCGACTGTTTACATACGAAATCTGATGTTGCCTGTTTTAGAATGCAGCTCATCTTATGATCAATATTAGTTAATACTCTATACAATTATGCTCTTTAAATTTCTACTTTAAACTACAGTTTTGTTTTTATTTCACATGTCTTCTTCGTGAATTGTATTTGTCTTTTGTGAATTAGACTTTCTTCATTCTTTTTTTCTTCTCCAATTATTTATGTAATTAAAGTATGGATGGTTTTATCCATACCATCCTAATTCACACACACACGCGCGCGCACACACACACACACACACACACACACACACACACACACACTAAGAAGCAAATGGCAGATCTGAAAAAAGTATGTCTTTTAGCAATCAGACATACAATGCTCAATGCCTGGTAGAGCAACCAACAAGTTTAATTTCATTTCACACAGAAACGGGGTGACGATGAGGGAGTAATTAAATATTTTGGCCTGATAAATACGGACCGACTGCAATTGGAACACGCAGCTTGAACCTCTCGGTGTGCTGAAACGGCTTGCTACATGTGACGATCGAGTCCTTTTGTTAGCAAACACTTGTAGGTATTAGTCGATGGCACTGAATGAAAAGGCAGGAGCTTATTTTGTTCTTTTAATATTCCGACTATTTTCTATAGTCGAATTTGATATTTTGAAACAGCAAAACACAAATAACAGAGCTACACAAGAAAAAAAAACGCTATGAAAACAGATCGAGAGGGCGTCATCGAAAGAGATGGATGGATGGCCTTTACAAAGATTCGAATTCGAGACAGCGGAAAGAGCAAAAGACCAAAAAATATCTTTTCAACCAAAGCCCAAAGGCATTTTAAGAAGGAAAGAAGATCTATTTTGATCCTGATAAAGAATCAAGGAGGTTTTGATTTAAGAAGCTCTCCCTGGGATGACAGAATAACATGGACAAACATTGTCATTGCTCATTTTGTTTGCAGATGACACACCATTGACAACCCATAAGTTTTAAGTTACGTTCTGCAGGTATGATTCCAAGAAATAAAAAAAAGCACTCAAAAGTATGATCCGGAATCCGCAGCCATGAACAGACTTCAGGAATATCATGTCAAGGTGGGAGATACTAGACCAGAGCGCTACGTGGGAATCCACCGAAGGTGTGAAAACCAACACAACATTGGTGTCGTTAGTCGCCACACGCCGATGGGTATACTTCGGAAGAGTTCTAAGCACTTTTGGACTTATTCGAGTGCAATGAGGATGACCTGTCGACCAAATAAAACTCTGTAGATAACGTACACAAGATAGTCCCAGGCCCTCGCTGGTTTGTTTGAACACCTAGCTCTCCTTTGCAGCTTTAATCTCTATTTGGTCTACGCTGAATTTCATATTCTTACATTCCCAAGACTGTACCTGCACTAATAGCAATGTCAGCTTAGACAGTTAAAGAGGTGTCGGATAGCAGAAATATAAAATTATATACTTTAACTTTATTGGAATAAAAGGCAGATAAAATTTTTAATTTAGCGAGTGTGTTGCACTTTTAGAAAGGTAGGTGTGTTGCACTTTTAGAAAGGTAGGTGTGTTGCACTTTTAGAAAGGTAGGTGTGTTACACTTTTAGAAAGGTGAGTGTGTTGCACTTTTAGAAAGGTGAGTGTGTTGCACTTTTAGAAAGGTAGGTGTGTTACACTTTTAGAAAGGTAGGTGTGTTGCACTTTTAGAAAGGTAGGTGTGTTACACTTTTAGAAAGGTAGATGTGTTGCACTTTTAGAAAGGTGAGTGTGTTGCACTTTTAGAAAGGTAGGTGTGTTACACTTTTAGAAAGGTGAGTGTGTTACACTTTTAGAAAGGTAGGTGTGTTAAACTTTTAGAGGGGTGAGTGTGTTACACTTTTAGAAAGGTGAGTGTGTTACACTTTTAGAAAGGTAGGTGTGTTACACTTTTAGAGGGTGAGTGTGTTACACTTTTAGAAAGGTAGGTGTGTTGCACTTTTAGAAAGGTAGGCGTGTTACACTTTTAGAAAGGTAGGCGTGTTGCACTTTTAGAAAGGTAGGTGTGTTACACTTTTAGAGGGGTGAGTGTGTTACACTTTTAGAAAGGTCAGTGTGTTGCACTTTTAGAAAGGTAGGTGTGTTACACTTTTAGAAAGGTAGGTGTGTTACACTTTTAGAAGGGTGAGTGTGTTGCACTTTTAGAAAGGTAGGTGTGTTACACTTTTAGAGAGGTGAGTGTGTTGCACTTTTAGAAAGGTGAGTGTGTTACACTTTTAGAAAGGTAGGTGTGTTACACTTTTAGAAAGGTAGGTGTGTTGCACTTTTAGAAAGGTAGGTGTGTTACACTTTTAGAAAGGTAGGTGTGTTGCACTTTTAGAAGGGTGAGTGTGTTGCACTTTTAGAAAGGTAGGTGTGTTACACTTTTAGAAGGGTGAGTGTGTTGCACTTTTAGAAAGGTAGGTGTGTTACACTTTTAGAGAGGTGAGTGTGTTGCACTTTTAGAAAGGTGAGTGTGTTACACTTTTAGAAAGGTAGGTGTGTTACACTTTTAGAAAGGTAGGCGTGTTACAGTTTTAGAAAGGTGAGTGTGTTGCACTTTTAATTTATGCCGGCATGTCATGTTTTGGAAACAGTAAAATGTCTGAGGAAATGTAGATTTGGAATAATAATTATGGCACCAGCTCTACGTTATAGATTTATGACAAAAGACACCACCGAGGTTTCGACTAAATATACTCTGCAGAGGACACAGCGAAGACACAAACTAATTACATTAGCATCAACGAAAGCATTATTCATTTACATTATAATGATACAAATAACACATACATACATACATACATACATACATACATACATACATACATACATACATACATACATACATACATACATACATACATACATACATACATATACACACACACATACATACATACATACATACATACATACATACATACATATATACATATATACATACATACACATACATACATGCATACACACATACATACACACACAAACGCCTTGAGGTTCACAAGTTGAGTCACGCGACCTCAGGGTTCGCATTTGACTGACACGACCCCGGGTTTCACACGACGATTGATGCGATCCCGAGGTTTACAAATCCAGTGGCACGACCTCGGGATTACAAATCCAGTGGCACGACCTCGGGTTCACAAATCCAGTGGCACGACCTCGGGGTTCACAAATCCAGTGGCACGACCTCGGGGTTTACAAATCCAGTGGCACGACCTCGGGGTTTACAAATCCAGTGGCACGACCTCGGGGTTTACAAATCCAGTGGCACGACCTCGGGGTTCGCATTTCGACTGACCCAACCTGGAGATCACAATACCTCTAACACGACCTCGGGGTTCACAATTCCAGTGACACGACCTGGGGGGTTCACACAGCCAACGAAAATGTTTACCTGAGTTTACTTCTATGACATTTGTGTGGTCTGGCTTAACACCAATCACATGATTTTAAAATGTGTTTTTAACCTTTTGACAAAACAAAATCGGCATGACCTCCACATTTCTAACACGCCATACGGTATAGATGGAAAAAATGTAACACTTTCTTGACTTCTAAACATTATCTTAATCTCAGTCTGCATTATGTATGCCCACCTCTAGCTTTATAAACAAATACCAAAACAGTGAGTGCATTCATTACTTCGAAGATGAAGGTTTTAAAAATGTAGTCTAAATACAGAACAGAAGAAATGAGAGGGGATAATGATAAAGAATTTTTTATATTATAGGAAATGATGTAAAAGTAAAGGTAAAGTACGAGACTTGAATCGGCATTGTCAAGTGTTCGGAGACTTCTGGATAGTGTCGCTTCAAGCATTGAAACTCACGATGCGAGGCGACATTCCTCACCTTTCTAGAGTAATATCCTTGTACCCATTTCTGCCAGTGGCTGCGTCGACTACGGGGGTATTTTTTTTTTCCAACCACGAGTACAACTCACACTGCTTCCAGCAGGAATTGAACACGGGTTGTCCGAACGCTGGTAGCTCAGTAGGGTGGTTCTCCAAACATGGCTACCGAGGCAATGGTAATCAGGAAATGAGGTTTAAGTTTAATTGATGTTACTGTTTATATGAAGATCTTTGAAACTCGGTTATCTACATTCTCATCATCATCATCAAGTACAGTGCCTGCTGACGGAGGTGATCATGTCTCTTCATAACTTTCGATCTTGACAGTCACCCATCAATTCTGTTGTTGACCTTTTGCCAAGCCATTCTCTTAAGCTGTCTGGTATCGTTTCTCTTTCTTCTTCTTCTTCCTTTCAGCTCCCTGTGGAGCATAGGCCTTCAACAAACACTTTCCAAGTCGTTCTGTTTCTTGCCATTGTTTTTAGATCATTCCACGTCTTTCCCATCATCTTCATCTCTGTTTCCATCTGTCTTCTCCAAAAATTTTTTGGTCTTCCTCTTTGTCTTTTCCCCTGGGGATTCCAAAAAAGGGCCTGTTGTGTAATACTCTCAGTTGGCTTCCGCAGTGTGTGTCCTATCCAGTGCCATCGTCTTCGCTGTATCTCATTATCCACTGGTATTTGACTGGTACATTTTCATAATTCTATGTTATTAATTTGTCCTGCCATTTCCATCCTTTTATTCTGCGCAAGCATCCATTAATGAAAGTCTGTATCTTCATGATTGTCAATTTTTTTGTTCTCCATGTTTCACAGCCATATAATAGGACTGACTTAACATTGGAGTTGACAATTTTTGTTTTTGTATTTAACCTAATTTCTTTGGACTTCCATATGCTTCCCAGTGCAACAAAAGCTCTTCTTGCTTTTGATATCTTTATTTTGGTATCATTTTCTGTTCCTCCCTCTTTATCTATATTAATGGCCAGACATATGTAAGATTGTACGTCTAGTAGAGGTGTTTCTCCTAATTTTAATTGGTTATTGCCAACTGCATTAATTCTCATAATGTTGGTCTTATCTCTATTAATTTTCAGTCCTAGCTGTTGTGATCTTTCATCAAGTATGCTAATTTTATCCTGCACCTGTTGATGGCTGTGTGATAGGAGAGCTATGTCATCAGCAAAGTCTAAATCATCAAGTTGCTTGGTCAGTGACCACTGGATTTTCATAATCCAATCTATAGCCAGTAGAAAATCGTTTCTCTTTGCTTCCCTCTATCTCATCGTCCCTCAGTTTTCCCAGTTGTTACAATATATTCCAGCTGTTCTCTTCTCATTGCATGACCCAAAAAATGATGATTGTTTCTTCCTAATATTGGAAATTAGCTCTCTTTTTTGCTTTGGCCTCTTTCAGAACATTTTCATTACTCTTCTTAGCTGTCCATGGCATTCTCAACATTATTCTGTGAAACCACATTTCTACAGACTTGTGTGATTTTCTTGCCTCTTGTCCTACTGTTCTTGATTCACATCCATATGTTAAGACTAGCTCTACATAACATTTAAGAACTCTTTCTCTTATTTCTATTGTCAAAAATGGATTGCAAAAAAATCTTCCTCATTTTTTCGAAAGCTGCTTTTGTCTGAGCCATTCTGCATCTCACCTCTTTTGTACATCTTCCGTCTGAGGTTAACAAACTTCCCAAATATTTAAATTCATTTACCTGTTTTAATATTGTTCCACTTGTCTTCATTTTCACTCTTAGCGATTAAGACTGTATCATCAGCATACCTTAGATTATTTATATTATGACCTCCGATCTATATTCTACATAATTTAAAGAAAGGCATATCATGTAAAAAAATATAAATAAAAACAAAAAACACTAGTTTTCGTGTCCTAAGCTTATTTTTTTTTAAATGTCTGTAAGAGAGAGGCTGGCTTCACTGTTTTGGCGAGCGTCTACTGGCCAATTCTCTAACATGTCAGTGTTAGGGGAGAGTTAGGGGTATTTTATGATTTAGATAGAAAATAGCGTCTAGGGAGAGAGTGAGTAAAGAAGGTTTAAAAGTGGGTGAATATATGAAAGAGAAAATTGGTGTGAGGGATTGAAAGCAGCATCGGTGTGGTGTGGTGTTAATGTTGCAGAGCAGCTGTATATTAAAACTGTCGTAATTTCGTACCACCAGAACAGGATCATTCATATTATTATGGCTAACAAAATTAACATACTGAAGGGTGGTCTGTCTACTCAATACATCTTTCTGAGATGTCTTTCTATGCTTCTCAATTTTTTTATGTTACTCGACCATGTAAGTCTTGGCCTGCCTCTGCCTCTTTTACCTTGTATTTTCCCTTCCAAGATTACTTTTAGTAAGCTTATGTGTCTTTCAACATGCCCCAACAATCTCATTTGTTTTGTTTGAATTGTGTTTAGTTGTTCACTTTTCATTTTCAGTTGTTTTAAGACTTCATCATTTGTTTTATGTTATTTCCATTCTATTGTTCATATTCTTCTATAAATCAATATTTCAAAGCCTTCAGTTTTCTGTTATGTTTTCTTATTTAATGCCCGCGTTTCTGCACCATACAAGAATGTTGATAAGATATAACATTTTACGACTCTTAGTTTTGACTTTGGTGTTATTTGTTTCATTCTGGTTCTCTTATATTTTTAAATCTCATTTTGTTTCCTAGTGAGATATGCTGAATTGCTATAGTTGACGTACTTATTTCTTTCTTCCTGACTTGTTCTATAACTTGCCCTTGAACGTTATCCCTATGCTTCAGTATTGGTTTGGGTCACTATTTACAATTAGTGCCACTAATTGTGAACTTGTTCACTTTCCGTGTTTCAGATCAGCAAAATAGTCACGTTTAGTCGATCAAATCTTCACGTTACAAAGATTTATCTGGGAGGTCGTGGTTCCTTGAACTTTGAACTGCCCCTCTTTCTACCATTAACGGCCTTAGGGTCATCTTTCTTGTAAATGTATTCCAGTTAGAATCCAGTAGTGGCCAGAAGGAGGCCCGCGGGCCAGATCCGGCCCGCCATTCTACTTTTCTTGGCCCTTGAGCACTCACAGAAACTACTATAATAAATATATATAAATAAAAACCAAAACTCTAGTCGGTTAAAAAGAAAAGAAAGCTGCTGATGCCGACAATAATCGAAGGCTTTGTACATAGTTGGCGCTGAAAAGTTCCTTTTCTGTCAGTGTTTGGTGATAGCATGCAAGCATTCTTATACAATGATTAAATCACATCATGTTTGGTGATAGCATGCAAGCATTCTTATACAATGATTAAATCACATCATGTTTGGTGATAGGGTGCAAGCATTATTATACAATGATTAAATCACATCATGTTTGGTGATAGGGTGCAAGCATTCTTATACAATGATTAAATCACATCATGTTTGGTGATAGCATGCAAGCATTCTTATACAATGACTAAATCACATCATGTTTGGTGATAGCATGCAACCATTATTATACAACGACTAAATCACATCATGTTTGGTGATAGGGTGCAAGCATTATTATACAATGACTAAATCACATCATGTTTGGTGATAGCATGCAAGCATTCTTATACAATGACTAAATCACATCATGTTTGGTGATAGCATGCAACCATTATTATACAACGACTAAATCACATCATGTTTGGTGATAGGGTGCAAGCATTATTATACAATGACTAAATCACATCATGTTTGGTGATAGGGTGCAACCATTATTATACAATGACTAAATCACATCATATTTTGTGATAGGGTGCAACCATTATTATACAACGACTAAATCACATCATGTTTGGTGATAGGGTGCAAGCATTATTATACAATGACTAAATCACATCATGTTTGGTGATAGGGTGCAACCATTATTATACAACGACTAAATCACATCATGTTTGGTGATAGGGTGCAAGCATTATTATACAATGACTAAATCACATCATATTTTGTGATAGGGTGCAACCATTATTATACAACGACTAAATCACATCATGTTTGGTGATAGCATGCAACCATTATTATACAACGACTAAATCACATCATGTTTGGTGATAGCATGCAACCATTATTATACAATGACTAAATCCCATCATGCCATTTTTTATGATACTCCAGCTGTGGCCTTCTAGTCCTGGCTTTGGCTATAATCCGACCTTCGGTCAACCTTTAGTTGGTCACCATTGTTGTAGTCTGTCGCTACATATTTAGTAAATTCACTTGTAAAGGTAGAAGTAAAGTACGAGACTTGAATCGGCGTCTTAGCACGCGAGTGTTCACCCATATGTACTCAGCCCCTATCGAAGAAGTGTTCGGAGACTTCTGGATAGTGTCGCTTCAAGCATCGATCCTCGTATGATGATCATGTATTAGGTATCTATCTATCTATCTATCTATCTATCTATCTATCTATCTATCTATCTATCTATCTATCTATCTATCTATCTACCTATCTATCTATCTATCTATCTATCTATCTATCTATCTATCTGTCTGCCTGTCTGTCTGTCTGTCTGTCTGTCTGTCTGTCTGTCTGTCTGTCTGACTGTCTATTCGTTCGTTCGTCCGTCCGTCTGTCTGTCTTTCTTTCTTTCGTTGTATCCGTCTGTCTGTCTATCTGTTTTTCTGTCTGTCTGTTGTCTATTTGTCTTTTGTCCGTCTGTCTGTCTACTTATCTGTCTGGTGTCCCCATTTGCTACTGATCAGAAATATGTCGTTTGCGGTTTCAAGATCATCTAGTTTAGACCCATGTATCCATTCAATGGATACACATATCTTATATAATTATTGATAAATTAATTCATGAAAGAAATATGTAAAACTTGAAGTAAGACACCATAGTTTAGGACCAGCGTTGGCCAATTGAAGCCTCCGTTCTTTCATACTTACCTGGTACGTGACAAATGTTCCACTCACAAAATATTGACTTTACACACATGGGCTGAGAAATATGTGAAAAATAAAGCGTACAAAAACACTGACATATGTTTAGTCAATCGGATCGTAGAGAATCGCCAATTGTGTGAATTAGTTTAGCTTCGCTGGACCAGCTTTATAAGAATACTGCAACCCTCTTATGATGAATGAGACAGCCGTGGGGTAACTCAAGAAAAGGCTAAATGTTGATTCCGGGAATTCTTGATGTGGAATCAGAGAGGATAATGTAGACTGAGATTACGCTGATGTTGAATCTTACACAAGGAATCATGTTCTGGAGTATCTGGACGTTTTGTCACAGAAAGGGGTGTTCAGTTCAAGAAAATATTCACCTCAACAGATTAGCTAGTTCAAGAAAATATTCACCTCAACAGATTAGCTAAGGTTGTTTCCGAGATGATATATTGGATTTTGTGTATGATTTTTAAGAGATTTTTTTCTGAAGAGACAATACACAGAAGTTACATTTTGAGTACATGAGTTTGTTTTTTTTTTTGTTTTTTTTTTTTTCAATAGCCAAATAAAACTGTACTGATTTTTTTTTCAGAAGCTAAAGAGTGTAAAACATCGGCTGTTGCTCTAGACATTATAAAATCTTCCACTTACGATATATAATTTAATAAATTTATTCACGGTTATAACAAGATAATGTAGCAAGAAAATTAAATTCAACGCAAGATAATGAGAATTAGATTCAAAGCAAGATAATTAACCACACGAGTTTCTGTAGTGTAACCAGTGAGTTGTGTTAAAAACTTGTGAACGGGATGAAGATTTCGTATATGTGTCCTCACGTGAAGTTTTGAGGACAAGTGCTGCTGTCGACTTTGACATTGCAATTTCTTTGTCCTTCAGTTCACATAGTTTTCGCCACAACCACAAGTGAAGATTGACAATTAGAGAGACTTCTAATGAGGGAGAGACAATAAAGGGAGAGAGGGTAAGGAAAAATATATTAAACATGGCAATATGATAAAAAGATAAGGGCAATGAGGAATATTATCGGTGAGAGTTTCAAAACAAATTATTTAAAATGCGAGAGTTTGAGAGAATTAATGTTAGGAGAAACTGTTTGGAAGAACCATGAGGGAGAGAGACATGGAGTCCTAGTTTGAATTAGGTACATAAGCTGCCAGCACTGGAGTAAAAGCGAAAATGTGCAAAAAATATTACCGCTTAGCTGCTCTATCCACTTTTAGCTGCCCAGGTTGGTCGTACTTGTGCTAACTTTTCTAAAGATATTCTTATTTCTACATTCCATCAATTATCTCGCAGTCTTAATAACACACTGAATGACAATACCAAATGTATTCAGATCTATGACAAAATAGCTACAAATTGATGTGCTCCGATAAATGGGCCATGTAACAGCTGAGAAATAGCAGGAATTATCTATGTTCTCGGTTCGAAAAATATGGAAGAAATAACATTCGATCTTTCACTTTTTAAATATATGTATTTTTCTCAGTATTTTATTTGCGTAGTTTTTTTTTTTTATATTTTATCTCAATAGAGATTAGAGTTTCGGGAAATTTAATTAAGCAAGGCATAGTTATCTGCGAGATGATTGTACAAAATTGATGTCGTTATCGCAAAAATGTATTTCCAATTGGAAAGTACCTCTATCAGACTTTTTCACAAAAATCATGAAAAATCGTAATTATTTTATTGCCTTGTACACTTTCTGCCACACCTTCTGCATTTAAATTTTCTGCATTACCGAAATAGTCAACGACTAATATCTTCAGTGATGAAGGAAAGACGATGGTCATATTTTGGTCATGTGATGAGGAGAGATAATAACCACATAACAAAGCAAGCCCCTTGTGAGAAACAACAGGTAAGAGGAAAAGAGGCCGACCCAGAGAGACACTGCGAAGGACATTGATCAGAAAGGCAAGAGCAGCAGGAATCGACTCCCTCAATGAGATAAAGTTGCTTGCACAGAACAGAGACAAATGGCGAGATTTGATCAAATATCTTTAGAAGGATTGGAAACGTGTAGAATAAAAATTTAGATAAGAGAAGGAGTATCTGGGTCTATGTCCGACTACGGCTCGAAAGGTCAATAGATAGACAGACAGACAGACAGACAGGCAGGCAGGCAGACAGGCAGTCAGGCAGGCAGGCAGATAGATAGATAGATAGATAGATAGATAGATAGATAGATAGATAGATAGATAGATAGATAGATAGATAGATAGATAGATAGATAGATAGATAGATAGATAGATAGATAGATAGATAGATAGATAGATAGATAGATAGATAGATAGATAGATAGATAGATAGATAGATAGATAGACAGACAGACAGACAGACAGACAGACAGACGGACGGACGGACGGACGGACGGACGGACGGACGGACGGACGGATGGATGGATGGATGGATGGATGGATGGATGGATGGATGGATGGATGGATAGATAGATAGATTACCTAAATATATCTCGTGTCTTTAGCGAGTGTCCAACAATAGGTATCCCATTACACTAAATTTCTGATTGTTGACGTTGCTGTCAAATTCATATTTGCTGAGAATGTTTAAATTAGACTTAACTTTTTCTACACCTCTTAATGATAAATCGTTCGCTAGCGAACTCCTACAGGATCATATATCCTGCGTATAGACTAGAAATGTATAGATGGCTATAATTTTATCAAAATATATCGATCCTGATAAGTACTTTTGAATTATTTCGTGCAACGGTATTTCCAGTTTTCAATTGTATTTTTACTTTCTGTAACCATTTTTATTTCTAATGACAATTAACATGTAGGCTTGTCACATTTATCTAAATTAAAGAGTAAAGTGGTAAATGTGAAAGATATTTGATAAAAAAAAAACCTCACTTTCTGAAAGTCTGTATTTAGACCTTTCCCTGTCTATTAATAATTTGTTTTAGAGAAAGCCCTCTATAATCTCTTGTCTATGTTGGTACTCGGTTTGAACGATTTTCTTTCCTAAATGGTGTAAAGTTATCCAATGGAAGGCCAGGATCCCCATTCAGTATGACACGTCTTTTTGGGATGACTTCAATGGGTTTTCTTTTCTTCTAATAACCATTTAAATTAGTTCTTGCTCTTAATGTCAAGGTTGCTAATGTGTTTTTTTGTGTGTGGCTAATAATCATAATATTCCTTGTCGAGTCGGAGACGTCACAAATTCAAGAATCTAAATGTCCGAAAATCTTCGTTGTTAACTCTTTTTCATACGGAAGCTTTTTATCATTGCAACAGAAGGGATTTCAGAGACAAAATTTGTCACGGTTTTAAGAATCAATCTACGTAAGTATATTTTTCTAACACATCACACACATGTTTTATATGAATTATTAGATAATTGAACAAGGTATTAGATTTCACCATTTCCAAGATGATACAAGACATGTAAAAAGAATATGGTTTGATGACGGTTCACAATAATCAAACTGAGAGTGTCGCACTATGCAGCGAAACGTACTGAAAGAGTTAAGCGTGAGAACTGGATCCGCAGTGTGCCTCGCCATACGTCCCTGTTCGGACTGAGTCAACCGTCATTCACGGCAAGGGAGTTGATGCACGCTGTTGTTACATTCCAACATATATTTTGGGGTATTTTCATTTGCTGTTTAATTTCACATTTCATATTTTACAAGTAACAATTGAAAAATGTGTACGCAACAAAGTGCAAGTTCGGCGTGATTTAATGTTTCACGACCACAGCTTAGTTTCCTGGTAGTTTGTTAACGAAACTGAGTGTTGCAAATTGTTTTGTGGTTAAATTAATCGTTATTTTAAATATTATTTTAATGTTTGTTAACTTTTACATGAAAATAGAATTCTAAGCCGTCTGGGGAACAAACAAAAAAAAAGCAATAGCTTAAACTAGAACGAGAGCTAGATTCATGTCTAGTTTATTATTGCATGACAACAATTGAGAATAAAATAAGCTTCATGATAAAAAGACACGGGCAGCGAGGACAGCGAACAAGAATATCTAAATAAGACCCCTATAGCTCACAAAACAAGAATATCCAAATAATTCTGCTATAGCTCACAAAACAAGAATATATAAATATGTCTACAATAGATTACAAATCAAGAACATCTAAATAAGTCTGCTATAGCTCACAAAATGAATATCTAAATAAGTCTGCTATAGCTCACAAAAAAAGAATAACTAAAAAAAAGTCCCCTATAGCTCACAAAACAAGAATATCTAGAAAAGTCCCCTATTGCTCACAAAATAAGAATTTTTAAATAAGCCTGTTATAGCTCACAAAACCGAATTAAACAGTAGCGCATGTTTATTTAACTGATGAATTTTAAGCCTTTTAATTAAATTCCATAGGCCGATTAGTTAAATAACATAGCCCCATTACTTAAATACCATAGGCCCATTACTTAAATACTATAGACTCATTACTTAAATACTATAGACTCATTACTTAAATACTATAGACTCATTACTTAAATACTATAGACTCATTACTTACATACTATAGACTCATTACTTAAATACTATAGACTCATTACTTAAATACTATAGACTCATTACTTAAATACCATAGACTCATTACTTAAATACTATAGACTCATTACTTAAATACTATAGACTCATTACTTAAATACTATAGACTCATTACTTAAATACTATAGGCTCATTACTTAAATACTATAGGCTCATTACTTAAATACTATAGACTCATTACTTAAATACTATAGACTCATTACTTAAATACTATAGACTCATTACTTAAATACTATAGACTCATTACTTAAATACTATAGACTAATTACTTAAATACTATAGGCTCATTACTTAAATACTATAGGCTCATTACTTAAAAGCCATAGGCTCATTACTTAAATACCATAGATTTATTGTTTAGATGCCAGAGGCCCATTACTTAAATTCCATATGCCCATTACTTAAATAAAATTGGCCAATTACTTAAATGCCATAAGTCTCCAGCACAAAAAATAGATGTATTGCTAACAACAACAAAAAAAAAGAAAAAATCCTAACAGACAATAAAGATAATAATCAATAGGTGACAGGTATATATATATATATATATATATATATATATATATATATATATATATATATATATATATATATATATGAATTATGTTATGATTAAAGGGACAAGAAACCAATTATTAAATGTACGGCATGCTATACAATTTTAAAATTGGAAGCGGGAAAATTCATACAATGAAAAATGGAGAAGCTGCAGTACCCGACAACACAAAGACAGAGATGATAACGACACTAGAAGATTTTGGCATCGCAGTGATCACAGACATATGCAGCGACATATACCATACAGGATACATACCATATGAACTAAAAACATCAAGTTTCATTGCATTGCCTAAAAAGAATGGTGCAGTTGAATGCAGTGATTTTAGAACAATAAGCCTTATGAGCCATGTAACAAAATTCTTGATAAAAGTTATACAAGGATTGATTCAGAATAAAAATCAATTTGGAATTAGGAGAACCTAAATTTGGATTTAGGAAAACCAGTGGGACAAAAGAAGTCATATTCTGCATAAGAACACTAATCGAAAGGTACACAGAAGTAAACAAACCAATATTTACCTGCTTCATAGACCCCACCACAGCTTTTGATAGAATACATCATAACCAACTTATAGACTACCTAAAATATAAACATCTAGATGGCACATACATATGTCTAATAAGTAATGTATACTGGGAGCCAACAACAATAATAAAATATAGCAAAGAGAACTCTACACCTAGGAGTGAGACAGGGATGCATCCTATCACTAAGCTTGTTCAATTTATACACTGAACAAATCTTTAAAAACATCACAGAGATTCCAGGCCTAAACATTAATGGAAAGATAATAAATAACCTAAGATATGCTAATGGTACTGTATAATAATAGCATACAGATACACATACACATACACATACACAGAGACACAAATACTGACAATCTTTAGTCTTTACTGTACTACCATAAATGTAAGCACCACTTGTGCTATTCTTCAAACAGAGCAAAGAACTGGGAGTAACGGCCATTACAGCAATAGCGGAACAGGAGGATGATCAAGATTTAACGGACGCTGAAAGCCACCGTCAAAAGTGAGTAGCACAATCTTCTTGAGCGCCTTTCTCATCGTTAATTAACTCTTTCCCTTTGCTCTTCTACACTTTCTCCTTTGGTAAGCTATAGCCTTAGAAATATGTTTAATTTTTTAATAAGATATCTAGAAGAAGTAACAATGGCATTGCACAGCGTCCTATTGATCGCACTTCATGCCGCTGTATTTGTCTTTGTAAATTATGCCTTTCGGCAGTTCAGAACATATTCTAACAACCCTCACAATGTAATGCACGCTCTGGGTGAACGGAATTCTGATTTAATTCACAGGTATATCGTATAGTCCGTCACACTAAAGCCATCATCATCATCAAGTACCGCGCCTGCTGCCGTTGGTGGTCACGTCCTTCCACAACTTTCACTGTAGGACGTAACGCCACGGCAAAGCAAGAAAATGTGAGATGCCAACTCCATTCTCTTCCAAATATCTGTAAGGACGAGAAAGGTTATATATACAAATTTGCATTGAAGTTTCTTTACAGTACAAGCTAAATTTCTAAACAGTCCCCACAATTATTTACTTTTTTTGCCATTTTTCAGGTACACAGGAAAATCCCCATTTCCTCTTTCCCAATCTCCCATTTTTTTACACAAAATGTAGTTTTTTAAAGACAGAGATAAAGGAACTACTGCTGGTTTGCGAGCCCATGAACAGAAAAGTTTGCATTTGATTTTCGTTTTAGTTTACTAGACCAATGATGGGGCAAATCACACAAACTGAATTGAATCATATTTTTGATATTTGGAACTATGCTGTTGAGAAGATTATTGTTGATATCAGTTACAGAATTGGTTATATTTTACACAAAATAATAAATTCTATCTGTGATAAATTTGAATCTAATTTAATTGTTGTACCTAATAAGACCGGTTAATGAATTGAAATATTTGGGAACATTGTTAACTCAGATGGTAGACGTACAACAGAGGTTAGATGCAGAATGGCTCGGGCAAAAGCAGTTTTCCAAAAGAATTAGGAAGATATTATGCAATACATTTTTGACAATAGTAAAAAGAAAAGAGTTCTTAACTGTTATGTATGCAAGTTAGCCAACACATGAGAGACAGAAGAGATCAACGAGCTTTTATTTGCAGACGATCGGGAGCTAATACATGAAAATATGGAAGACCTACAAGAACACGTAAATAGACTCAACAGCACATGCACAAAATACAACATGAAAATCAACATTAACAAAACAGAAGTCATGAATGTCGCCAAAAATGAACAGAACATCAACATAACTATAGAAGGCAGGAAACTAAAACAAGTAGAGAAATTCAAATACCTAGGAAGTTTAGAGACAATCGATAATTCACAAACAGCAGAGATAGACTCAAGATGCATCAAAGCTTGTCAAATCATTGGATAGCTATCACCACTATTGTCCATCAAGGAAATAACTCTAGAGGCAAAACGGGCATGTGTAAAACAATCTTCATTCCAACGTTGTGCTACCAATGCCAGTCCTGGACCCTAGATGCAAGAACAATAAGAAAGATAACCTCTACTGAGATGAAATGTGTTAGACGAATGACAGGAAACAGTCTGAGATATAAGATCAGAAATGAAGAACTGAGAAAAAAGCTAGGAATAGCCTCCGCCATATAATATATAAAGAAACAACAGATAAAATGGTTTGGCCACATGAAAAAAGCAGAGTGATCAAAACACTACACAACGAGCCCTCAATAAACGTTGCGAGAATACCAAACCCAAGGGTCGACCACGAAAAAGATGGATCGACGGAATACTAGAAGTACTAGGAAACATATCAGCAACAGAGACGAACAGAAGAACAAAAAGACCACAAATTATATCTCCCTTCAACGCTGAAAGGTAAATGATGAAGGAAAGAAGAAGAAGAACTGTTATGACAGCGCTCCTTTTTTTGCCTCATTCCGCTATAAACTTTCTGTATTTTATGATATAGAGAGAACGCTGTTGATTAGCTGACCCGCCGTTGTCATAGCAACACGGAGCTGACTTCTGAAGAAGCCTATTTAATTCTCATACAAATTACACGGTCGATAGATGTAGTTTTGCTGTTGTAGGTTGTACTGTTGTAGTAGGTTTGATCTCCTGTAACATTGAAGCATATCTATTAGTAACGGCTCGAATTTCTCTATGTGATATCACGGCCAACCGGATGCGATGGCTGGCTGTACATTGACGTTTAACTCATTGAGCTAGAATGTGATTGTGTTATGTATTCTGATAAAATACTAGATGAGTCGTGGCCTCCGTTGCATTCTATGAATATCCGCCGCTGTATATTTGCAATATGTTTTGTGAAAACAATTTTGTTATGTTTCATTTATAAGAAATATAGATTTCTTTGTTCAGATTACTCTATTGTCTTTTAAAACAGAGGCACAAGTGTTGGATGTGACGATACGAAGCCGCCTCATAACTCTGACAGCTACGGCGACGCCAATGTTTTCAGCTCAAGCGGCCTCCATACCGAAAGCTACATCTGGCCGCCGATACCACTACAGCATCCCTACTACTCCATGGCTATGATGGTCTATAAAGATCCCTCCTTGATCTGCCTTCCGTGCCGAGCTTCTCCAGGGCTCACAAGCAGCTTATTTACAGGGCCTATTTATGATGCAAATACCAGAAGAGAGGGCCATGAAACTGGAGATGAAGTCAGCAAAATCCAAAGTGGTAGTCCCTCATCTTCACCCCTGCTCAAACAACGAGATACGGCCGTATTGGTGACGGCATCTGTCACACTGCAACAGCAGAAGGGTCCGTCATTTTGCTCGTCTTCAACATCGGAGTCTATGCTGCGGTTTGAGAGCCCGAAGATATTTCCTGCCGATTATTTGACGTCTTATAAAAGCAGCGGTGGTGTTGGAAGCGCTGCAAGCGCCGGCATTAGCAATCTTCCCAATCCTACAGCTTTTATGATGCTAAGAACGCTGGAGCTCCAGGAGACGATATAACTTACACTATAACAAATGTTTGTCTTTAATATTAACACACAGAAAGTCTGTGAAAGTGAAAACAATAACAGTCAAATTCACACTGCTATCTAGGAACAATTTAGAGGAGTGTTACATAGAAAAGAGTTGTACCATATAAGCAAACTCGGCTATATCACCAACATGGATTGAGTCAATGATCGGGGTGGATAGACAACAAATATACAGGATTATATGTATCTGAACGTTCGGGAACATTTGCAAACAACAGAGAACACATAAACACGGTTCAAATATGTGTATCACGGTTCCGTGTGTCACGGTTCTTATATAGTTTATGTTTGTCTCTCGCCTAGAATTGTCATAATTATAATAAAAATAAATATTTGATTTGTGAAAGTTGTCATCAAAGGTAGGCGTTCACTGACATTACAGTAAAAGAGGAGGCTAAAAAAACCAGTGCCTCTCATATAGTGCTCAAATAAATAAATAGAAATGAAAGAACGATAACACTTGTTACACGGTATTCCAAGTACGGTGACTTCTCTCATGATTGATTCTCACAACACACAGATCAACTGCTGTTCAATGTTTCCTTACATTTTTTCTACTGTTGCATATACAAAAATACATGATATTGTTTCTTGTATCACCTTTTTGTGACATTATTTGACACCTTCACTGATATTCCCAGACGTTGGTGACGGAGCCAAATGTCGAGGTGTCTAAACCCCTGGATGGTGCAAACGTAACTGATGATATGATTAATAGAAACACGTTTGACAGTTACTATGAGGATTGTAAGCCATATCTTTAGAAAGTATTTTTCTCTTGAATTTTATACAAATCTAAATCTCTTATATATGTGCGTTCGATTGTTTATATGTTTGTAACATATTTATAGAAAAGCGTGAATTAAGTGTGTGTTTGTTGGGGGAGTGGTTTGGATATCAGTCTCTTATATGAACTAGTATTATTTTGCTACATAAAAGGAATTACGGGAAAATGTGGAAAGAGGAAGAATAAATTATTTTTGGAGACGAAATGTAGGGATAGAGATGAAGAGAATGTGAAAGATATGGGGCGATCTTAAAAGAATGACAAGAAAAAGGACAGCTTGGAAAGTGTTTGTTGCAGACCTATGCTCCACTGGGAGTTGACAAGCAAAAGAAGAGAAAAGAACAAAAGAAGTTTGAAAAGAACAAGAAAAAGATGACTGTAATATCAATCAAGAATATCTCACTATATTGCTAAATATCGAAGCTTGTGTCTATCTTTTATGATTAGCTCTGATTACACTTTCCATCAGAATACGATATCGTGATATGTTTACTCATCCTGCAGCATGCAAGAAAATGTTGTTGTTATTGTTATTGTTATTGTTTTTGTTGTTGTTGTTGTTGTTGTTGTTGTTGTTGTTGTTGTTGCTGAGGCGGTCATGTTCAAGACTCCCGACAACACCCTGACTGAAAGCGTTTACTCATTCATGACTGACCTCTTACGTCATGATCAGAGACCATGTACTAACCAAGACCTTACTCCACATAGAAAGAGACTACCTGGTCGGGCCAAGGGAATAGTTATGAAACAGAAAAGGCAAAACTGGCATGCAACTAATGTCGTACTAAAGTCGGAAGTACTGGGGCAAGAGACGTAGATATTCCAGACAGAACATAGGGGGCCTCGGTAGCCTAGTTGGGAAAACCACCCGGCTGGGCTACCGACGTTCAGACAACCCGCGTTCGATTCCCGCTGGAAGCAGTGTGAATTGTACTCGTGGTTGAAAAAAAATACCCCCGCGGTCGACCCAGCCGCTGGCAGAAATGGGTACCAGGGTAGAACTCTGGAAGGTGAGGAATGCCGCTTCGCATCTTGAGTTTCTGTGCTTGAAGTGACACTGTCCAGAAGTCTCCGAACATTTCTGGATAGGCGGCCGAGCACATATGGTTGAAAACTCATAAGCTAAGAGGCTGATTCAAGTCTCGTACCTTACCTTACCTCACCTTACCTTACCTCACCTTACCTTACCTTACCTTACCTTACCTCACCTTACCTTACCTCACCTTACCTTACCTTACCTTACCTTACCTTACCTTACCTTACCTTACATTACCTTACCTTACCTCACCTTACCTTATCTTACCTTACCTTACCTTACCTCACCTTACCTTATCTTACCTTACCTTACCTCACCTTACCTTATCTTACCTTACCTTACCTCACCTTACCTTACCTTACCTTACCTTACCTCACCTTACCTTACCTTACCTTACCTTACCTCACCTTACCTTACCTTACCTTACCTCACCTTACCTTACCTTACCTTACCTCACCTTACCTTACCTTACCTTACCTTACCTTACCTTACCTTACCTCACCTTACCTTACCTTACCTTACCTTACCTCACCTTACCTTACCTTACCTTACCTCACCTCACCTTACCTTACCTTACCTTACCTTACCTCACCTTACCTTACCTTACCTTACCTTACCAGACAGAACAAAGGCATACGACAATGAGTACGATTTGTCTAGGAACCTCGGCCATTATAGAAGAAGAAAGCGTGTGTTCGAGAAAAGTAATTCTTCTTTTTTCAGTTTCCCTTACAAATTTGTCAGGTGAATACATATTCCTTTCCTGTATTGTCACCACAAGGACGGGTGATGTTTCAATTGACGCATTTGAAAATGTGCACCTGACTTACAAACGCTTCTTCCCTTTAGATATCCCTTTTCATGTATTTTGTCAGTTGTTATCATTATTTTAATTTTCTTCTTCTCATGATGCCATTTTTCCTTCTGATGTTTATTATGAGCTCTCTTTTCGTGTTGGCCTTTTTGAGAATTTCCTAGGTTTTTTTTAGCTATCCAGGGAACTTTCAACATTCTTCTGAGAAATCCCATTTCTGTAACCTCTAATCGTCTTTATATGTGTATGTCTGTTGTCCATGATTCGGTTCTATTGGCCAGAATTGACTCTATATAGCAACGACAAACTTTCTCACATCTATTGACACAGACTTGTGGCACAAGATATTTTTCATTTTCTGAAATGCTGTTTTAGCCTGAGCTTTTTTGGCCTGCTTTTTATTTTTGTTGTGCATCTTCCATCTGCTATTATTATGCCCAAGTATTTGAGTCTCTGCACATGTTTTAGATATGTCCCGCTTATTTTTGTATGTGTGAGCATTTGCTAATATGTACATATGCTGGTATGTGTTTGTGAGTGAAATAAAAGAAACAAAGAAAAACAGAAGTGTATGTGTGTGTGTGTGTGTGTGCGCGCGAGCGTGGTGTATGTGTGTGTGTGTGCGCGCGCGTGTGTGTATGTGTGTGTGTGCGCGCGCGCGCGTGTGTGTATGTGTGTGTGTGTGTGAATAAGCAAAGAGTAGGATAGAGCAAATGATAATTAAACACATTGATAGAGACACGAAGAGAGGTATATACAGAGACAAAGTTAGAGAAATATAAAGAATGAGATATAAGAACAAAACAAAAGAGAGAACAAGAGAACCTATCTTCACAACATGATAAAAGATTAACAACAGAAGTGATAATTCACAAGAGCTGTAATAAATAACAAAAACAAAAGTCAACAAGGATTTACTCAAATGTTTCTTGATTTCCATTACAGCACTCGCTGTTTCTATGTTTACCGCCTCATAAAAAAACAATTTGTCGAATTATTCTCGTCACTCGTCAAAAAATGGCGGGACTTTTCCAAAAATTATTCTAATTTTTTTTGCTTGCTTAATGTGAACGCTATTTAAACGTTGTAAATCACTTTTATTTACGTTGTGGCCTGCTTTTATTATATATTTAATTGTTTGTGTGCTTGAGATATTTATATATTTAATAAATGCAATATGTCACTGATTAATATGTTTGACGATACTGTTTTGAGCATTTCAAACATGAATAAAGCGTTTTATCGTTTATGTTAGTAAATGTGAAGGTGAATATATAACTTAATATGAGTGTGAATGTACATGTGAATGAGAATATGCTTGTAAATGAGAATGTGATTATGTTTGTAAATATGAATGTGTTCTGTAAATGTGAATGTAAATATGAATGTGTTTTGTAAATGTGAATGTAAATACGTTTGTAAATATGAATGTGTTTTGTAAATGTAAATACGTTTGTAAATATGAATGTGTTTTGTAAATGTAAATGTAAATATGGATGAAAATGTGTTTGTAAATGTGGATATGAATATGTTTGTAAATGTGGATGTGAATATGTTTCTAAATGTGGATGTGGATATAGAAGTGCAAGTGTTAATAAATGTGGATGTGTTTGTCAATATAAAAGATATTGTAAATGTGTTTGTGAAGGTGGACGTATATATAAAAGTGGCACAACAAATGTGGAATAAACTGCCCACACTTTGACACACTTAAACGTCAGTTTAACATGACGCACTCCCTGCCAACGTCGGTCTTGTCGCAACTTAAGTTCAATTTAGTATCACTGGGTTGACACAGATTCATTAAGACTCAGCCCAGTAAATATAAAGTAAAGTAAAGTACCCCCGTCACGCTAAGTGGCGTATAGGGAATATGGTGTTAGTGATTATACATTTTACAGACCCTCGGCACATCATTTTGGGGGGAAATGTGGTCGGTATTACGCCCGTGCCGCTTTACTTTCCAAGAAAAAAATTCGGTACCCATTAAAGGCTGGGTGAACCGGAAGCCGTTGGTTGGGATCGAACCCTACCACTTGTCCTTTGAAGTCCAGTTCACTAGCTACTGAGCTATCGTGGCTCCCAGTAAATATAGATGGCGACTAATTTTTTTCTAGATTCCTTAGACCCTGTTACATGTCCGTTGCATCTGTAAATGCAATACTAGGTTTTCCGTATCAATTTCTATCAATGGAGATAAGCGCAACCATCAAGTATATAGAATATTAAATACTATGCGGGGCCAAGAGTTTTCTCTTTCAGATTTATGTATTAATTTGAATAGTTCGTTTGTTATACCAGATGAAGGCTATTGCTGAAACGTTAGTTTGTCTTGTTCTATTAGTTTAGTTGCTCCATACCAGTTTGTGTTTATTTTTACACATTTCCTATCAATGCAGGATAGACGACCAGACACCATGATGTCGGTAATAGATTGTATCTGTGTATTTTAGCTAAGTTCAAGATTAGTGCAGAAATAAGAGAAATGACAAAGCATCCAAAAATATCAACTATAGTCAAGATAAGATGGTGGCCACATGTTGGCCGTGTGATGGGTGGGAACAACAAACGAATCTCTCAAATGGGAACAAGAGGATTTAGAATGGGGGAGGTCGACCTGGAGAAATATTGGGGAGAGGGGAGAGACTTTGGGGCGGGTAGCAACAACAGCAGGCATCCGCTTCCTCGTCGGGATTGAGCGGCTGGTCCAGAACAGAGCCATGTTGCGAAACCGAATGCTGGTCCTGTGCAAGGTCTAACAGTTGAAAGATCGTCGGAGATAAGAGTATAGAATTTCTGCCCCATATGCTGTCTTCGATTAGAAAGGACAATAGATAGATATATAGACAAACAGACAGGCAGACAAACAGATAAACAGACAAACGGACAGACGGACAAACAGATAGACAGACAAACAAATAGATAGACAAACAGACATCGAGAAATATAAATATATTGACAGACAGGTAGATATTTAGATATATAGACAAAAGACAGATAAACAGAAAGACGGACAGTGCGACAGATAGATTTCAGCTAAAGTTTTGAAGAAAAGTACACATCAGTTTTAGGTCGCACACACTGTCGACTGATCGAAGTTAAATGCCTGTATCTCCCACATCATTGATAAAGAAAGCACTTATAGAGAAAGTTGGAAATGAGAATTCCTGAGAGCGATTAGAAAAAAAACGTTTTTAAAATAAAAAAAACAATTCAAGACAGGACATTGACGACTGTTTTAGAGGAAATGTTGAAGACCAGCGTGTAGGACAAGATGTAGCAGTGAATGTAAAGATGTAAGAGAATGAAGGGTGTGGGAACGGTATGAAGAGAGTGTGACAAACACCGGATGTATGAAGAAGTGTCAAGCATGAGATAGTGGAGAGAAATGTGTTCTAAAGGAGCAGGAAGAGACTCACAGGGTTTAGAAAACAAGTGATAAACACGGATAGAGTGAGTTAGGTGGGGGTTAAGGTAAGATAGGTAGATGACGTGAAGAAAACCCATTGGATGGGAAATTAAGGAAGTAGCTGTTGATTGGTTGAATGGTGAGATATATAAGACACTGTAGGGGGTCCGAGACAAGAGATCAGACGTAGAACTAACGTGTCAGCAGAGTGGCAACGCCACGAGGGCGTAAGGCCTGCTAGTCAGTAGGGAGCACACGCTCCGTAAATAGTTAGCACCAGTAAGGGAAATGTTCAAACTTAGGTTAGAACCATGAGCACAAGCTCTGTGATAATTAGCACCAGTAGGTGGAATGTTTCAACTAGTATAGGAGGAACAGACTGTGAGATTAGAGAGAGAAGCTTGGAAAACTATGGTGGTAGAAATGACATAGTTTATGTAAATAGCTAGGACCAGTTAGATGGAACGTCTCAGAGACTAGTCAGATCATAAGTGGAACTTAGAGAACTAGCAGGTCCTGGAGGGTAGTGTGAGGAAGTACCTGAACTGAAGTGTTAGTTTACGCAGTTACCCGAGCGGGAATATCTAAACCACAGGGTATTTTGATGTGTTACAGAAGTGTCATGTTGGACTTTATGTAATAAAGCGTTTACACAATTTTTATTCCAAGAGAGACTTGTGTATGCAGTTATTGACCCAAGGAGGTGTGTGTATGGTAGTTAAGTCTGAATAACAGTCCAAAGTCAACGAAGATGGACGTGAAATAAGCTAGGCAGTACAAGACCGCACTAACAACGGAAAGTAGGCGTGGTGGACCGAACAGCTAGAGGTTGTCGCGGAAATTCGAGGACAAGAAAGTCCACGGCTAGCAATACAGGAAAGAGGACCGTACACTGATCATCAGTGTACCACCCACGAGGGGCTAAGCTATTACAAGAACACGAAAGAACAGTGTATGTTCTCTCCACAGAGTCACGAGCAGTATGCCAGTTATTCCATTCACCACATGACCGAGGCGGTATTATCCAGCAGCCAGTACACGCCAGTCTCAAGTACTATCTGTGTACAAGTCTAGTGGCCCCGGTAACGAACCGAAGCTCTATTAGTGAAGGGTCTCGTCCAACATTACAAGCCTTCTATAACAAGATACGTGTACGAAATAAGGTACCTCGCAGCGGTGTATTAAACTATGTATACAATTAACAGTGCACAAAGAGCTATAGTGGAGCTAAACCAGACATAGCAATCACTGATACATTATGAACTGCTGGCTCCACGAGAGTAGCAGAGTGTCTTACCTCACCTAAGTGAGAATTTGTCAAGCGATGAATAAATCGTCAACAATTTATCAACAGTTTAGTTAATTATCTGAGAACGAGTGACGATAATCTAGAGGAAAAAGAAGAAAAGAAGCGGAAGAAGAAATAGTAAAATAAATGTATCTTTACTGCTGTTATCCCATTTCTAAGTTGCACCAATGGTATTTTACAATGAACTGGAGAATAGCAGCCGCAAGCCCTGTGAGGTTATCATGAGAATTTCGAGTCAAATGTAAATAGACATAAACAAATAATTGTGAACAAGAAAAATAAAGGTTCCGTTCACGTCTTGCTAGGCTTACGTAGAATATTGTGTTAGTGACCATATTTTTCTATGACCATGGCACATTCTTGAGTGATTTTGTCGGTATCACTCCAGGTCTCATTTACTTTCCAGAAAAATCTCTGGTACCAATTTTTAGAGGCTGGGTGAACCCCCGTGGCTCTGTCATCCGAAAAAATTCGCCATATCTCGGGTCTTTCTAACTGTAAAAAAAAAAAAAAAGTACCCCCGTCACGCCAAGTGGCGTGTGGGGGAATATGGTGTTAGTGACCATAAATTGTACAGACCTTCGGCACATGATTTTTAGGGTCATGTGGTCGGTATTACGCCCGTGCCGCTTTACTTTCCCAGAAAAAAATTTGGTACCCATTAAAGACTGGGTGAACCGGAAACCGTCGGTTGGGATCGAACCCTACCTCTTGTCCTTTGTAGTCCAGTTCACCAACAACTGAGCTCCTCCTCCTGACTGTGATGTAAGCTAAATGCGTATATGCAAAATAATCAACTGTATCTATTCTCTTTTTAACATTTTTTGTTCCAAAATAATCGTTATATGGCACTGGGCAAGTTACGTTCAATTTCATTTGTTGAAAAAATTGTTACATCAGTCTTATTGCGTTTGTGAAGTTGACAGTAGAGGATAAGGTCGCTCCGACTCGCGGGTCAAATCTCTGGTCGGGTCAATTTTTATCCAGCACATTTTGGGAACATAGCCATGGGCGGCTCTGATCTGAATGCCATGTGACGTATGTGACCTTTATTCTCTAGTATTTACATAAATTCCACGCAGATTGCACTGAAATGGCAATTAAGATTTATATGTTCCTTTTGTAACAATGTTGATCGTGATTAAAAAGTGTTGATCTCACATCGCCTTGTGTTTTCAGATTCTGTATCTCTCTCTCTTCCTCTCTCTCTCTCTCTCTCTCTCTCTCTCTCTAGCTATATAAACGGAACAGATGACATAGCTATGACTTGAAGCTAGATACACTTCAAGATAAGAAACAATCAGATAAGACATTAACTAAAACATTTTTATTTAAACTGATATCAACAGAAAGTTGACGCCAACAATCCTTTCTTTGATCCATGCTACGTCTTGAGATGTATCAAGTCGAACACGTGGCTAGCTGGCCTGCTCCATAGCACTTCGCACTATCTTACATTTCTTATTTGTTCATTACATATATATCCTTATATTCCAATCAGTTGTAGCTAAACTGTTAGCTCTCAGCAACTGAGTAGAACTCAACAAACAACGAATATAGTACCCACACCCTTTTCCCACTCAAACGAGTTCATACAACCTGAAAATTGGTACAGGGATTTATAGTGATTTGGCATGGTCGAGCTTTATAAGAAAAAAGCGTTGGAGCTTTTTCATCTTCTTCATCCATTCTCAGCACATGACATCGGTCATGTGCTGAGAATGGATGAAGAAGACTTCCCCGACAGGCATTCATGTGGAAACCATCAGTAAAAGAAAACGAGGTAGATCAAGATAATCGCTAAGCAGAACAATTATTAGGCAAGGCTCCACCATTGGACTAAGAAACAACCAAGAACTAGCAGCAGATCATAAATTGTGGAGGTCTATTACTTCTACCCTATGTAACGTCTTCGGCCTGAGAGAAAAATGAACGAATGAAATGCATGGTACAGTCCTATGGCAAAAAGAAAAACAAAAAAAACATGAGACACTAACACTCAATGTCGGCTTTAGACTTGGCGAGGTCCTGAGCTGCTAAGCAAAATGAAACTTTGAAGCCCCATTTTAAACTAATTAACACCAAGTCTCTTTCATAGATTACAAAATATAAACACATGTAGGGTCTCCTCAAATTGTGAGGTACTAAGATGATGCTTATTTAGCCTGGATTTGAATCCGACAATGTTCCCGATACGCCTCAGAGTTTGACGGATAGTCCAGGTACGTCAGCGTTGTTTACTTCCCTCACATACATACGGGGACCTCGGCAGCATAGTTAGGAAAGCAAGCCGACTGAGTTACCGATGTTCGGACAATGCGTGTTCGATTCCTACTGGAAGCAGTGTGAGCTGTACTCGTGGTTAGGAAATGTCTACGTGGTCGACCCAGCCGATGGGAGAAATGGGTACCATGGTATTACTCTGGGAAGGTGATGAATGCCGCCTCGCATCGTGCGTTTCGATGCTTGAATCGACACTATACAGAAGCCTCATATAGTCTATATGGAAACAACAGATAAAATGGTTTGGCCACGTGACAAGGCAGAAAGAACAAAACACAACACAACGAGCCTTCAACAAACGTTGTGAGAACACCAAACCCAAGGGTCGACCACGTAAAAGATGGGTCGATGGAATATTAGAAGCACTAGGAAACATAACAGCAGCAGAGGCGAACAGAAGAGCAAAAGACCGCAAATTATATCTCCCCTCGACGCTCTAAACTTTGTTGAAGAAATAAAATTAAATGTAAAACAAAAACAAGAAGCACTTGATACATTCAAACACATGTTGTCAATCAGGGAAAATCACTCGTTAGGAGAAAGACGCTAAACTAGGACTTTTCTGAATTTTCAAAATAAAATTGAGGCATCATTATTCCGAAAACGCCACATTCAGTTGACGAGTGGGTCACAGGTTGGCGAGTGGGTCACGGTTGGCGAGTGAATCACGGTTGGCGAGTAAATCATTGTTGACGAGTGGGTCACGGTTGGCGAGTAAATCATGGTTGACGAGTGGGTCATGTTTGGCGAATGGGACACGGTTGGCGAGTTGGTCACGGTTAGCGAGTAGGACACGGTTGGCGAGTGTGTCACAGTTGGCGAGTGGGTCACGATAGGCGAGTAAGTCACGGCTGGCGAGTAGGATACGGTTGACAAGTGTGTCACGGTGCGCGAGTAGGACACGGCTGGTGAGTGTGTCACGGTTGGCGAGTGTGTCACGATAGGCGAGTAGGTCACGGTTGATGAGTGGGTCATGGTTGGCGAATGGGACACACTATATAAGTATACAGCAGTTGTAGATAAGTGTGCGTTAGAAAGGTATGAGTTCAATAGTATAGACTAGGTTAACTTTATATTTCTAATGAATACTTTCATTACACCAAACAGGTTATAAATGAACTTTATATTTCTAATGAATACTTTCATTACACCAAACAGGTTATAAATGAACTTTATATTTCTAATGAATACTTTCATTACACCAAACACGTTATAAATGAAATTTATATTTCTAATGAATACTTTCATTACACCAAACAGGTTATAAATGAACTGTATATTTCTAATGAATACTTTCATTACACCAAACAGGTTATAATTGAACTGTATATTTCTAATGAATACTTTCATTACACCAAACAGGTTATAAATGAACTGTATATTTCTAATGAATATTTTCATTACACCAAACAGGTTATAAATGAACTTTATATTTCTAATGAATACTTTCATTACACCAAACAGGTTATAAATGAACTTTATATTTCTAATGAATACTTTCATTACACCAAACAAGTTATAAATGAACTTTATATTTCTAATGAATACTTACATTACACCAAACAGGTTATAAATTAACTTTATATTTCTAATGAATACTTTCATTACACCAAACAGGTTATAAATGAACTTTATATTTCTAAAGTCTCAACCAAAAGGGTCATTTATTTTTTGGCAGTTATTGCTATGTGTAAGTTATGTTTAATCTCCCCTGTCAAAATGGGGGAAATGGGCGTCAGTTCTCTCTTTATGAAGTTGCCGGTCGGTCAGGATAAAATCTTGCAATTAAAACTGATCGGCGCTGTGATGTAATTTTTTTTTTACTATTTATACACATGCACACACACATGTGCACACACACTCTCTCTCTCTCTCTCTCTCTCTCTCTCTCTCTCTCTCTCTCAAAAATCGTGTACTCGAGAGCTTGTGCGCTTGTCAAATGTTGGTAACATAACCGCTCTTTAACGTTTCTCTTGCTTCTTAACATTTTACAGCCTCTCTCTTTAACTCTCTCCTCACATTTTTTATCCCTATTTATTTTCCTTTATCTCTTTCTCTTAATGTTTCGCTCTTTCTCTTTCACCCTCTCATTCTCTTTAACAGTGTATTTTATTTTACTTGTTATGACACTTTCCTTGACTTCTCTATCTATTCATCATCATCATCGAGTGCCATCTCCACATCGAAGGTTGGCTACCATGGAACGCCATTCTGCTCTGTCTCTTGTTGTGATGGTGCAGGTTGTCATAGGCTGGTTTGTCCATCTTTTGATGTTACTCGTCCATGTTAGTCTTGGTCTGCCTCTTTTACTTTGCATTTTCCCCACCATGATTACTTCTCTATCTATATTCTCTCTTTAATTTATTCTTTTCGCATCCTTTCTATCTCTGTCTATTTCTCCCACTGTCGTTCTTTGTTTCACAGTCTATGTCTCCTCATCCTTTCTATCCCTGTCTCATTCTCCCATTATCGTTCTTTGTTTCAGTCTATGTCTCCTCATCCTTTCTATCCCTGTCTCATTCTCCCACTGTCGTTCTTTGTTTCACAGTCTATGTCTCCTCATTCTTTCTATCCCTGTCTCATTCTTCCACTGTCATTCTTTGTTTCACAGTATATGTCTCCTCATCCTTTCTATCCCTGTGTCATTCTCCCACTATCGTTCTTTGTTTCACAGTCTGTGTCTCCTCATCCTTTCTATCCATGTCTCATTCTTCCACTATCGTTCTTTGTTTCACAGTCTATGTCTCCTCATCCTTTCTATCCCTGTCTCATTCTCCCGCTATCGTTCTTTATTTCACAGTCTGTCTCCTCATCCTTTCTATCCCTGTCTCATTCTCCCACTATCGTTCTTTGTTTCACAGACTATGTCTCCTCATCCTTATCAAACACAGCCCTAGAGTACTGAACACACGCAGTAATAGCCACTCCCTTGTACCCAAGGAAACCGTGAGATCTCTTCAATTGTTATTGTTAGATTCCTCCACAAAGCTCGTCCAAAATATTCTCTTTTTGAATCTGCTTTTATTTTAAAATATTATAAATGCCTGTAACTTAAAATTAAATTTACTCATTCTCTCGCTCATTCCTCTCTCCCCAACTTTATATCTATCTATTCTTTGTATCTCTATTTCTCATCATCTTTCGCCCTTCTTTATCCAGTCTCTTTACCTCTTTACTTTTTTCATTTTTTTAAATTCATGTTTCTCTCTATTTCTCTCTTTCTCACGTATTCTCCATATCACTCTCTTTATTTCTCTTTATACCCTCATTTTTTTCTCTCTATCTCACGTTCACTCTCTCAATAATTTGATTTATCTTTACATACTTTCTCCTTTTCTATTTCTCTTCCGATGCTCTCCTTCTTTTTCCTTCTTTCCCCATCACTTGAATGTTTTTTCTCTGTTGCTCCATTATCTAAATTCTCCACTCTGTCTATCGCAGATCATTCCTTTGTTTTTCCTCTAATTCTTTTCTCTCGTTTCTTGTGTAAAAGTAAAGTAAAGTAAAGTTTGAGACTTTAATCAGCATGTTAGCACGCGAATGTTTACACATATGTGCTCGGCCGCCTATTCAGATGTGCTAGAAGATTATTGTCCTCACCTTATTATAGTACCATACCCTGCCTTCGTGTTTCCAATTATTTATACTCTCCAAATATTTATTAACCTTTTATTTTACCATTTTACTCTCCCTCCGAATAGTCCCTCCTACACATCTAATCACTATTTCATCCTGTTTACTGCGAGCCCACAAAAATTAGTTTCAACTTAAAAAAAAACAACTATATTTTTCTTCTTGTTTTGACATTAATACCCAACTGCTGATTCAGCTTTATGTCAATAAATTATAGGATAAATGATAATGTGTAAGATCACCTGAATAAAGGTTACGCCAGGTAACAACACATATGAGAGATTGAAAAGGGTAGGCTTAACAGACTGAAAGGCTGACACAACGTATTCAATTATTGAGCTGTAGGAATTGCCTTATTTTGTACATATAAAAGTAGGGCACCTTTGTTTCCTGGGGAGGGCCCCCAGGCTTGTTAGGCGTGTGGGGTAGATGGTGTTAGTGACCATATTTTTGTATGACATTGGTACATTTTTTGGGTGATGTGGTCGATATTACCGTCAAGAATTTCTAGTACACTTTTTTTTACAGCTGGGTAACTCATGGAGACTTGTCGGTCTGAACAAAAAATTCTGCCAGTTCTGGGAATTGAATCCGGAAACTTCTTACTTGGAAATGAGTTCATAGTGCTAACTGATCACGTGATTCAGTGACTTCTTTCCTGGAAACGAGTTCATAATGCTAACTGATCACGTGATTCAGTGACTTCTTACCTGGAAACGAGTTCATAGTGCTAACTGATCACGTGATTCAGTGACTTCTTACCTGGAAACGAGTTCATAGTGCTAACTGATCACGTGATTCAGGGACTTCTTACCTGGAAACGAGTTCATAGTGCTAACTGCTCACGTGATTCAGTGACTTCTAACGTGGACATGAGTTCATAGTGCTAACTGATTACGTGATTCAGTGACTTCTTATGAGGAAATGAGTTCATAGTGCTAACTGCTCAAGTGATTCAGTGACTTCTTACTTTGAAATGAGTTCATAGTGCTAACTGATCACGTGATTCAGTGACTTCTTACCTGGAAATGAGTTCATAGTGCTAACTGCTCAAGTGATTCAGTGACTTCTTACTTTGAAACGAGTTCATAGTGCTAACTGATCACGTGATTCAGTGACTTCTTACCTGGAAACGAGTTCATAGTGCTAACTGCTCACGTGATTCAGGCTCTTATTACCTGGAAACGAGTTCATAGTGCTAACTTCTCACGTGATTCAGTAACTTCTTACCTGGAAATGAGTTCATAGTGCTAACTGCTCACGTGATTTAGTAGCTTCTTACCTGGAAATGAGTTATAGTGCTAACTGCTCACGTGATTCAGTGATTGTGATAACGCCTTAAACTGTCAATCATTTTAGTTTGTTTCTTTAAATTTTGTGTACTCACTTTTACGTTTCCATAGTTCTAGTCAATCCACCTAAAAGCCTGTAGTTAAAATATTCTTTCGTCCATTCTGAGCATATGATCTGTGTATTTCGAGTGGTTTCTCCGTATAGAGGATGAAGCGTAGTCGTGATTGCTTTTGTTTCTTATGGTTTCATTTGATATCGCTCATATGTTAGAGGGGTTGTAAAAACAGCGAAAAGGACACAAACCTCCCTTTGTTTTAATTTGACACAACATAGATCTGTAAAGTGAAACGTGTACCACTCAGTAACGTGGGGCTTTGTTTGCTCGTCTTCACTCCGTATTACACTTTTCTATCTCTAGTAATGGTAAAGGCATCAAGATGCACCAAGATGCGTAGAGATGCGAAGCTGCTGTAAAGCTGATGATAATGGCGATACTAAAAAAAAAAGAAGAAAAAAGAGTGGTATGGTAACAGCTTTACGTGGTAATGGACGAAACAAAAGTCGACGTTTCGGCCAAGTAGGCCTTCATCTGGACGAACAACAAACACAAAAATTATATATAACGATATATTAACAAATATAACTACATGGCGATAATATTCTAGATACTAAAGAGAGAAAAAAATAAAAAATAAAAAATGGTCACTTCCCTGTGTTCCTGAGCTGAGTCAGTCTCGAAATGGACTGAATTGATACGACAGGGCCGATTATAAATCTCTCTGACCAGGAAGTCAGGTGAGAAGACGGAAAGGAAGGGTTCTAAAAATATGGGGAGGTGGGTACAGGATATGTGTAAACTATGCATATCTAACTCTGTGTGTGCACCCCGAACCGATGTGTAAACATAAGTATGTGTATGTAACAATGCATGCGTACAAGCATAAAACGGCACATATATTGCTGCAAGGCCCACAAAAGAAAAACCCAAAGGAGCCCAAATGTGCCAATACATGTGCAGACAAATGTATCCAAATATACAGATTAAGTAGCGCATGGAGGTATGAAATATGTAGTGGGTGTCCTATGAGTATGAGAGTGATTTGTTCATACCTTGGGGGACAGCGAACCCAACTGGGCAATAAGGCGATTCTCAAGGGGGAACCTGCTGCGGTTGCTAGAGTGACATGAGACAATGCCCGTAACTTGCATGTCGAGTTTACCACTATGTCCAGGGGAGTTGAAATGGGCAGACACCGGGCTGCCAGTCTTTTGCTTAACATCACGAATATGCTCACAAAATCTTTCACTCAAGCGTCGTCCACTTTCACCCACATACGTCATCTGGCAGTGCTTGCATATTATGGTGTAGATGATATTACGCGACACACAAGTGAACCCCTCCTTGATGTCGAATCGCTTATTAGGGAACAAGACCGAATCGGTGCAAAGCACGTGGTCACAAGTTCTGCAAACCCGACGTCCACAAGGAACAGTACCAAGGTGTTTGTGGTTAGAGCGGGGAAGGCGGCTAGTGACAAGAATGTCTCTCAGACTCTTGTCACGTTTGAAGGCGACCAATGGAGGATCACTGAAAAGTAGGCGGGTAGTACGATCTGAGTGGAGAATGGAGCGATACCGGTTAAGGATGCTCACCGCAGCCAAGTTATGGGGGTGGTAGGTGAGGGTAAATATGGTCCTGTCAGAGGAACGGCGGGTGGATGGGGTGAGTGCCACCGAACGGGGAATATCGAGAGCTCTCTTAAAGGCAGATTGGAGAACCGAATCAGGATAGAGACGACACCTAAAGAAACTTAACATCAGGTGGGCCTGTTGGAGAAAATCGTGATCATCCTGGCAGATACGACGAAGTCGTAATAATTGAGAATATGGAATGGAATCTCTGCAGTGAGATGGATGAGACGAGGTGTAGAGAAGATAACAGTGGGCGTCCGTGGGTTTATAGAAGACGGAAGTGTGGAGGCTGGAGGTACCAAGGGAGACGAGGTGTAGAGAAGATAACAGTGGGCGTCCGTGGGTTTATAGAAGACGGAAGTGTGGAGGCTGGAGGTACCAAGGGAGACGAGGTGTAGAGAAGATAACAGTGGGCGTCCGTGGGTTTATAGAAGACGGAAGTGTGGAGGCTGGAGGTACCAAGGGAGACGACCAGATCAAGAAAAGTGACGGACGAGGTAGAGATATAAGATGTAATCTTATCTCTAGTAATTACCTGTGTCACGCTTGACTGCCACTCACGCCTCATTCTACTATCTTGTTTTTTCGTCCGGGATCTCGACTAATCACGTGACTGATCATTTTCCCTTTCACTCTCTCTCCTCTCATTTGAATCACTGTCATCTACTCGCTGGAAACTTTTAGATCTTGCATCAGTTAAGTCTCGCTTTAATTTTATACATATATTTTAGCTTATTAATGTTTATATATTATCTATTTTTATCCTCTGATATGTAGAATGTCTCTCTCTCGTTCATCATTTTATCTTTTATCTCTCTATTATTTCTCCTTGATTTACCTGCTCCGCTCATCCTAGATGTAGTAGAGTTTATCTTTATTTTGTTGTTCGTTTGTGTCGTTCTTGTTTTATGAGAAAGGCCCATAGAAGGTTGGTTACCGTGGAGCGCCATTCCGCTCTGTCTCTTGATTTGGTGATGCAGGTTGTCATAGGCTGACTTGTCCATCTTTTGATGTTACTCATCCATGTTAGTCTCGGTCTGTCTCTGCCTCTTTTACCTTGAATTATCGCTTCCAAGATTACTTTTAGTAGGCTTTTGTGTCTTTTAACATGCCCCAAATCTCATTTGTCTTGTTTGAATTGTGTTTAGTAGTTCTCTTTTCCTTTTTATTTGATTTAAGACTTCATTGTTTATTTTATTTTATTTCCATCCAGTTTTTTTTTCTATTCTTCTATAAATCCACATTTCGAAGGCTTCAATTTTTTAGTTCTGTTTTCTTATCTAATGCCCACGTTTCTGCACCATACAGGAATGTTGAGAAGATGTAACATTTTGCTATCCTCAGCTTTAGCCCTGGTGTTATTTGTTTTGATGTTAATGTATTTTTCATGGCATTAAACTACTTTTTTACCATTCTTATTCTTTTGTTCATTTGTTTTACATTTTCCATCACTGGTTATAGTATGTCCAAGGTAGTTGTAGCTCTGAACTGTCTCCAGGTTTATTCCTTCAACTTTACTATCCACTTGTGGGTTTTGAATATTATCTTTGTTTATGATCACATATAAACCTCGCATAGTATTTTATATTCTGTGCTTATCTCCATTTATGTTGTTCTCTCCAGCTCCACTCACGGCCCCGCAAGGTATAATATATTTTGTATATTTGATAGACAAGAAAATCACTGGAGTCTGTAGAAATGTGGTTTTACAGAAGAATATTGAGAATAACATGGACAGTTAAGAAGAGTAATGAAGATGTTCTGAGAGAGGTCAAAGCAAAAAGAGAGCTGATTTCCAATATTAGGAAGAAACAATCATCATTTTTTGGCCATGAAATGAGAAGAGAACAACTGGAATATATTGTAAAAACTGGACAAATTGAAGGACTAAGAGATAGAGGGAAGCAAAGAGAAAAATTAACAGACAGCTTAAGAGAATGGCTTGGCAGAAGGTCAACAACAGAAATGATAAATAGCTGTCGAGATCGAAAGTTGTGGAGAGACATGATCACCTACTCCAGCAGGCCCGGTACTTGATGATGATGATGATATTTGATATTTGTAGTAATCTCCCCTTATTTACTGTCGCTACTTATTGTATTTTCCTGATCACCTCTCACCGTCACGCGTCGTCCTTCTAGTTTGTTTGTTACACCTGATGAACGTTTTTTTCCGAAACGTCGTAGTTTGTCTTGTCTTTCTATTGCTCTATCTGTTCCATATCATTTTATGTTAATTTTACACATTCTTGGATCTCAAAAGGCACAGCATGCAGAGATATTACAAAAATTCTAGAATTTTTGTTAGAAAGCGCCCACCACAAGTTAGCACATCTTTCACTCCACGGCGAGATCATAGGCCAAAAATGTAGCAGATTAAAGAAAGAAAAACGTGGATGAGTCAGGCCAAAGACATTATTTAACAGATTTGTTCACTTGAGGACATAGTGAAAAATAAATATGAGTACCAGTAGAGTGTTGTGCATCCTTTTTAGTGTTCATAAAACTAAACTGAGAATACAAAAAAAAAACAAAAATCAGTGGCCGTGGATGTAAATGACAGACGTGGAAACTAGAGTGAAATATTCCTATACGTAGATGAGTATGGGATTCGGCATAGATGTATACCATACGTCTAGCTAATTTGTTGAGTTAGTTGTAGAGAATAGACGAGCAATGGACCGGGATGGCATTCTAAATACTCTCAAGGTGGTTGAGTAAGTGAATCGGACAGTGAGTGTTGAATAGACTGCAAGACCATCAGTTAATAAGGATAATATCAGACATTAGTAGGGAGCCAATAGAAGACTGATAAATCAGCTAACAGAATTGGAGTATCAGTCGCTAAACGTTGAGGGATATCAGAACGCTTATTTAGGAGTTTTTCGGTATGCAATAATGATGATCTGTCAATTTACTAGCTTCAGACTACTCATGTACTTGAATGCAGCTGTATAGCCTGAGGGAAGAAAAAAGAAAATAGCCCCGTCGCGCCAAGCGGAGTATAGGGAATGTGGGTGTAGCGTATGTATTTTTTTTTTAGTCGGGGGCCTCGGTAGCCTAATTGGGAAAACCACCCGACTGGGCTACCGACGTTCGGACAATCCGTGTTCGATTCCAGCTGGAAGTAGTGTGAGTTATACTTGTGGTTAGAAAAAAAATATCCCCGCGGTCGACCCAGCCGCTGGCAGAAATGGGTACCAATGTATAGTACTCTGGGAAGGTGGAGAATGCCGCCTCGCATCATGAGTTTCGATGCTTGAAGCGACACTATCCAGAAGTCCCGGAACACTTCTGAATAGGCGACTGAGCACATATGGTGAAAACTCATGTACTAAGACGCCGATTGAAATCTTGAAATTTACCTTTACCTTTTATCTTAATATTTTTTTATATAGACCTTCAGAACACTAATGTTGGGGTAAGACGATCGGTATTAGGTCGTGCCGCTCTCTTGTACGTATTAAGGGCTAGATGAACATAGGAACCATCTATCAGGACCCGACCTCTGACCCTGAACGTAACTATATATCATTGACATGTTTATAATTATACTTAAAGCTGAATACTTCGGGAAATAATTGTAGTAGCAGCACCCATGACATATTTGAGCTCCAAATTCATTATTAACTATACGTTTTGCGTGCGCAATATTCTGAGAAAACAGGACAGCGAACGCTGCCATTTCTTAGTAAAAGGCCAAAACAACAATTTTACGCTGACGATTGCGAAATGTTTGTGGTAGGTCAGCACATAAGAAAAATGTAGAAAATGCTTAGATTATTTCTCATTTTTGGCACTTCTTTCGATGATTATCATATTTTTCCCCAGTACGTTGAGAGATCGTATATCTGCGTGACGTAAGAGGTTTCATCAGAAAGTTATCTACAACCAATACGAGCGGCAGTTCAAAAATGGCTCGTGGTGAGCCGCATGGGACCACGTGTACGGAAAGATAATTAGGCGAGTTAATTCAGTTTCTCCGTGCAATTAAAGGAACAGGAATACGATTAGAATGCCAGGTTGGCTGTAAGGACGTTTCGAAGACATAAATGTAAAGTATTAGAGGGAAATATGTATAAATGGTAAGCTTTAAATTTAAAAAAGCCTGGATAAGTCTATGAATTATGCACAAAATTAATTAACTCTGCGGCAAAGCAAAAATGCAGCCAAGTGAGTAGACCAAATTTATTAAGACAAAATTCAAGTTAAAAGAGTATAATGCCTGTAACTTCTTCATGTGACATGTTCTCCGAATCCTAGCCAAACCTCTGTCAACTTGACATATCTACTGGTTCTTATGGTAAAAGAATGATTAGAGAATACCATCTTTTTCTTCTCAAAGTACACCTGTTACTTTGGCGTGGAAGAGTTGCGCCGCTTTTTTACAATAAAGCTGCGACATAGGCGCTATTTAGACCGGTACATACGCCTTCAGCACAGAGAAAGACCAATAATAACATGATAGAGGATGTTGATAAAGAACGTAAAGAGAATGTCTTTTGTTAAGCTGCAGCAATAGACTAAATTGAGACAACACATTGATCTCTGTTAGCGACTGTGTGTGCCAAAGGAAAGAACAAGTGTTGATATAAACAGAACATGGCTCATTCTTACATTTCTACTCTTAGGACAAAAATTGCACCTAGAAAGACTAAGAAACGAGCTAAATTGTATTCATTTATGTTCATGACACACATCGAATGTGTTCAAGATGGGGTCCGTGTGTGGACAGTAACACCGATACAACTTGTGCTATTTCTAAATACGCTTCGAATAAAAGTAACAGGCTAACCAAAGTAATAATTCAGCTCGGCATTCAGTTTTACAACTGGGCCTACGGAGTTACCTTGGTCGTAAAATAAGGGAATTCATCGGAAAAGTGTCGTCACCTCAGGACTCCATCATCCACATGGATGGTTCTGTATCCCGTGGATGACGGAACGGTTGGCGTTTTGTGGCATCCCAACATGACTAAGAAATGGCTAGGGAATCTGGCACGTGTAACATGACCGTGTCCAACATGAGGTGTTTTAGACAGAAGCAACAACGGCGGAGGGTTGAAAAAAACGCGGTTCACGCAGTCTTGGTGATGGACTCGCAAAGTAGGCTACATAAGATTGACACACAGTCTGTGCTGCATACGTTAATGCAGTTCTCGGATGGCTATACAGTAAGCGCGCTAATCAAGGTGTACTGTCCAGGGCATGCCGATGTATACGACAATAAAATAGTTGCTAAGCTCACTGGTAGCTCTGGCACTGAGTGTGACCTTACCCTGGATAAAGAGGACATAGCCAAGCTGGAAAAGGGGTCTGGTCCATTCGGAATGCTTAGTGGGAAAAGCAGATATATCTACAACCAACACCTTACAGGAACTATCAGTCTGTATACGCTTCAAGAAATGAGAAATGGATCGGGGTGGACGGTGGAGCGGGTATGGGGATACCGCGATTACAATGAAACTAATTCCATAAATATAATAGAATAGAATAGAACGCTTGGAATAGTGTTCTGTTTATGCCTTTCGGGGATGTTTAACTTCTGACAGGATGATGGACGATGAATTTCTCGTTGTTAAGTAGATATTTTTTCTTTTGAGTCGGGGTAGATCAATCGACGATAGAACATCGTTTTCACTGCTGCACCAGCGAATGCCAATTTTCGACAGCGGCTTTCCTGTCCAGTTCGTTCACTGCCCTATGAGAAGACTTGGGAGAGTTCGAAGTCTAAGGGAGTAAATCCGGACAGGAAATCCTAAGGGAGAAAACCCTAAGACTGTTGGTGGTATATTACCTATCTTATGGCATCCCTTGCAGCTCAAGTGTAGTTCCGAACGTAGGGACATCGTTCCTCCATTGGAACGCTTTAAAGAGGAGCGAAAAGGGGGCTAGTGCGTTCTGGGCCTAGCATTATCTTCATTTTATTAGCCCAAGCATAGCAAACATAAAAACAATAATGTAAGTTCCACCCTAGTTAGGAAACAGCAAAAGGAAAAACTCATCTCTCGTACTCGGGACATGGAACGTTTGGACCATGCGTCCAGGATTAAACATTGCCAACTTTACACAAGCATAAAACATAAGGATAACAGCCCTCATCGGCATGGCGCTGAAGAGACTAATTATTGATAAAGCAGTCCTTCACGAAACAAGTCAAGCTGAATGTGGTTCAATCAGGGACAAAATAATGCCCAAGTTTCAACTTTGAGGATAGACCAAGAAGCCCGCTCTCAGACAAACTGATCCCAAAACGGCAGAACATTCCAGCCCTTTGAGATGAACTGTGAAGTCAAACATCATTGTGTCCTTGTCCTTGCTCTATTCGGAATCTTTTTCGCTGCCCTTCTACATAATGCGTTTGAAGCCGTCCCTGTGGACATATACATCCGTACAAGATCTGACGGCTCCTTATTTTATCAAGCACGTGTGAGGTCAAAATTCAACTGAGACCCTAAACAATGAGCCTCTACTCGGTGAAGATACAGCACTGGTTGCTCATGATACAACTATTGTGCAGTCACTGATGAACTATCTAGTTAAATCATGTGATTTATTCTCCTCATCAATAAGTAAACCAAAGGCTGTGGTGCATCAAAAATAACACACCCTTTGAATCTGTGCGAAAGTTCACCTACTTCGGTTCATGGTCACAATTACCATCTCACACTAAGAAGAGATAAATCCCCGAATCGAAAAGGCAGCTTCAACATTTGGTAAACATAAACATAGAACATAGGCCGACTCCAAACTAAGACTCGGGATTAGGATTCTAATTGACCAAAGTTGTGTGCTTAGTACACTTTTATAAAGATCAGAAACTTGGACAACTTATGCAGGACAAGAGAAATTGTTTTCATGTGCTTTGCCTTCGCAAGATAATGAACAATAAATGGAAGGATAAGTAACTAATTCTAATGTCTTGCAACGAGCCAAATGCCTATCCATCATGGTAACACTTAGGAGTCGGAAACTAAGGTGATTGGGTCACGTAAAAAGAATTGAAAATAAGTGTAATTCCCAAACAAATATTGTATGGCAAACTTAGGGACGGAAAGAGACCAAAGGGCAGACCACTCCTGAGATATAACGATGTTTTCAGGGATTCCTTGAGGGAACTCTCTATCAGCGAAAGAAGCTGGTAAATTCTAACATCGGGACATGGCACATCGAGAACAACAATGAAAAAAAACGGCATAGCAACACTCGAGGCAGTGTTGGTGTCAACATTCTGAAGTTAAAAGGCGCGTGAGAAATAGATGAGGCCAGAACCACAAATACATCTTGTTCATTCTGCGGTCTAATTTCTCAATTCAATATTTGTAGATTCAGCCAGGAAAGAAACTGTAAAACAGTAATCATGGTTGCTTGCTACCAACCACCTGTCAAGACGATGAACGACACGTACTTACACATCGCTAGAAAACGAAAAAAAAAAAAAAACAAGTGAGAACAGTGTCAATCATAATTTGGCGGCTATTCTCATTTTGGAAAAAAAAATATTTTGTGGTGTCACATTTTGTTTCTAGAGAACAAGGCATATCAGAAAAATGAGGTCTTTGTCAGCTGTTGTTTACTATCAATGTGCCTCATAGAGTGTCTATGTGGCTCAAAGTGGGTCTATGTGGCTCAAAGTGGGTCTATGTGGCTCATATCCCCGTCTATGTGGACAACAGCAGGTCTATGTGATTCATAGCGGAACAATGTGACTCATAGCGGGACAATGTGACTCATAGCGGAACAATGTGACTCATAGCGGGACAATGTGGCTCATAGCGGGACAATGTGGCTCATAGTTGAACAATGTGGCTCATAGCGGGACAATGTGGCTCATAGCGGGACAATGTGGCTCAAAGCGGGTCTATGTGGCTCATAGCGGAACAATGTGGCTCATAGAGGGACAATGTGGCTCATAGCGGGACAATGTGGCTCAAAGTGGGTCTATGTGGCTCATATCCATTCTATGTGGAAAACAACGGGTCTATGTGGCTCATAGCAGGACAATGTGGCTCATAGCGGAACACTGTGGCTCGTAGCGGGACAATGTTGTTCAGAGCGGGACAATGTGGCTCATAGCGGGACAATGTGGCTCAAAGCGGGTTTATGTTGCACATATCCATTCTATGTGGACAACAGCGGGTCTATGTGGGTCATAGCAGGACAATGTGGCTCATAGCGGAACACTGTGGCTCATAGCGGGACAATGTGGTTCATAGCGGGACAATGTGGTTCATAGCGGGACAATGTGGCTCATAGCGGGACAATGTGGCTCATATCCATTTTATGTTGACAACAGCGGGTCTATGTGGCTCATAGCATGACAATGTGGCTCATAGCGGAACTATTGATCCACGACTTGTGTGGTTCTCTCAAAAAACTTCTCATAAAATCATATGAATGATGAAAGCAGTGAAGCAATTACGGGGTACATGTGATTTTTTTTTTAAGCATCAGTAATGCCAGTGAAACCCAAAAAGGGAGCTCTTAAAAAACATCATAAAGAAGAAATCAACATTTTTCGGGCACATCATGAGAAGAGGAAAGTTGGAATACTTGGTTACAATTGGCAAAATAAAAGGAAAGAGAGATCGCAGGCGACAAAGAGAGAAAATACTGGATAGCTTGGTGTCATGGCATGGAAAACAGTCAACAACAGAACTGATACGATGTACTGTAGATAGAAGATTGTGGAAGGACATGATCACCTACGCCAACCGGTATGGCACATGATGATGATGAATGTCAGTGGGCCTCGGTAGCCTAGTTGGGAAAACCACCTGACTGGGTTACCGACGTTCGGACAACCTGTGTTCGATTCCCGCTGGAAGCAGTGTGAGATGTACTCGTGGTTGAAAAAAAAATACCCCCGCGGTCGACCTAGCCGCTGGCAGAAATGGGTACCAGGGTATTATTCTACGAAGGTGATGAATGCCGCCTCGCATCGGGAGTTTCGATGCTTGAAGCGACACTATTCAGAAGTCTCATGACACTTCTGGACAGGCGGCCGTGCACAAATGGGTGACAACTCGCGTGTTAAGACGTCGATTCAAGTCTTCTACTTTACCTCTTTACATTTACCATTACCTTTAATGTCAGTGGATTTTTTTTTAACCAAATGTAGTAAGGCAGTCAGAAAAATGTTTGGAATACACACACACACACACACATATTTATATATATAGAAAGAGAGAGAAAGAGAGAGGGAGGGAGAGAAAGAAAAGATTAAATGAGAGTGAAAATAAGAAAGATCTAGACAGAGTGAGAGAGAGGTATTGGGATATGATATCTGGTTCGTCTAAGATTTGAGCATGCGAGTTAAATGTGCACGTGATTAGCACGAGATAAGAGACGCCTGCAGGCGCGCGAGAATAAGGTTATCTCTAACTTTTGTTTGAAACAAGCAAACCAGACAGTTCATCTGACAACAGGAACCCATGTCCGGCACATTGCCTTTGCGTGATGTCTGGCTATTTGTTCATGAACACATCCCTTGTTAATCATTACGTTTACAAAAATTCTTGTCCAAATGAAAACGTGCGGGTACCTTTATTGAATCTGCATGCTGACCGGCTGTTCCACCAATGTATGTCCCGCCAAGTCGTGACGTCTGCTCGCAACCCAGAGACAGTCTCAAGCTGCTGAATTTATTACCAGCTTCAGCATTAATTTGTGTTTTTTTTTTTTGTTCACCAAACGAGCTTGAACATCATCATGTGCCCTACCGGTTGGGGTAAGTGATAATGTCTTTCCACAATTCTCTATTCACAGTGCATCGTATCAATTCCGTTGTTGACTGTCTTCCATGCTATGACAAGAAGCTATTCAGTATATTCTCTCTTTGTTATCCGTGATCTCTCCTTCCCTGTATTTTGCCAATTGTAACCAAGTATTCCAACTTTCCTCTTCTCAAGATGCACCAGAAAAATATTGATTGTTTCTTTCTTCTGATGTTTTTAAGAGTTCCCTTTTTGTGTTGGCCTCTTTGAGAATGTTCTCATTGGTCTTTTTAACTGTCCTTCAACATTCTTCTGAGAAATCCAATCTCTGTAACCACTAATCGTCTTTTCATTTGTTTGTCTACTGTCCATGATTAGCTTTTCAAGGTCAGAATTGGATCTATATATCATCAATGAACTCTCTTTCTCAATTCTATTGAGTCTTCTTGCACAGCACGCTATCCATTTTCTGAACTGCTATTTTGACCTGAGCTATTCTGCTTTTTATTTCTGTGGTGCATCTTCCATCTAATGTTATTATTGGGCCCAACAATTTGTCGCATTGCACTTCACGACCTTCAGTTGTCTATAAACTCATTCAGTAACTTCAGTGTTATAGCTTCATCTCGTTACATCGATTATAGAATATTATATTATATACAATAATTCTTTAACGTTACTATTATATTATATAAAATGTTTCTTTAACGTAACTATTATATTATATATGGCACCAAGATGGACGCTTGTTTGCGTTTGAACAAAGCCCAACGGCCAAGATCTGAATTTGTATAATTTCGTTCATTCTCAATGGCGGCCGTTATAGTTTAACTTTTACTGGCACAATGCCTGGAGTATAAGCTCAGAACACAATCTTGTCGTGCTTTCTCCCTGCATCGAAGATTTGCGACAATGGAGATTCATTTCACTCTGACTCTTGTGGACGCTGTCTAAATGAACCAAATTAGTAAACAACCATGCGTCCACTAACGCAGGAGGAGATCAACACCTTCATTGACAAACTATACAAATAGTAAATTACATGTTTCATCATATGTTCGTATATATCTGGTAGAACTTTTAGTTTAAAATACTTGTCAGATGAATTACATACTTAAGGTTGTCACGTTCTGTTTTATTCAAGACACAAGAGCCAAGAACTCAACTATTCTATTCATTGTTTGTGTGCTACTCAAATCACATACGACTTTAATTTATCAAAGTCTACACATTTGGACATCATCAAGTAGCGTGTGAGATACAAGCCATATTCGTCTTTGGTGGAAAGAAGGGATCGCTCCAGGATATGATGTAATTCATTTATGAAGATTCTTCTTGGAACTTCTTCGACGAGAACCCAGGAACTTTTCTTCCAGCATTTACATTTTTGCATTGCTGATTCCTGACACGGGTGTTCTGGTTGGTCTACTATTTGTCTGGATAGAGACCATTGGCTACAAAGTCAATCAACAGAACGGGGTGTGTCAAAGTCTCGTTTTTCGTCACCTACGTATTTAGCTTTCTGTCCGTATGGTACGTTGTGTGCATAAAAGTGAAGATTTGCACCACCATATGTCATCCAACAAGCTTTGTGGTTATGTGCACAAAGCGACGCGCCAGTATCGTGGTCATGTGCACAAAGCGACGCGCCAGTATCGTGGTCATGTGCACAAAGCGACGCGCCAGTATCGTGGTCATGTGCACAAAGCGACGCTCCAGCATCGCGGTCATGTGCGTTCTGGTCTTGTCGTTGTTGCCGTATATGGCCAATGCTGTTGCTGCTGAGGTAACGCCAAACGAGATAGGTCTTGAGAAATGCTTGCCAAGTCCAAGGCTGATGTTTGCGTAGGCGATCATGTCCCTCCACAATCTTCTATCTACAGTGCATCGTGTCAATTCTGTTGTTGACTGTTTTCCATGCCATGACACCAAGCTATCCATTATTTTCTCTCTTTGACGTCTGCGATCTCTCTTTCCTTTTATTTTGCCAGTTGAAACCAAGTATTCCAACTTTCCTCTTCTCATGATGTGCCCGAAAAATGTTGATTGTTTCTTTTTGATGTTTTTTAGGAGCTGCCTTTTTGTGTTGGCCTCTTTGAGAACTTCCTCATTGGTCTTTTTAGCTGTCCAGGGAACTTTCAACATTCTTCTGAGAAATCCTATCTCTGTGACCTCTAATCGTCTTTTCATTTGTTTGTCTACTGTCCATGATTCGCTTCCATAGGTCAGAATTGGTTCTATATAGAACCGATGAACTCTCTTTCTCATTTCTATTGACATAGATTTGTTGCATAAGATATTTTTCATTTTCTGAAATGCTATTTTGGCCTGAGCTATTCTGCTTTTTATTTCTGTGATGCATCTTTCATCCTATGTTATTATATACAATGTTTCTTTAACGTTATTATTATATACAATGTTTCCTTAACGTCACTACTATATACAATGTTTCTTTAACGTCACTATTATATACAATGTTTCTTTAACGCCACTATTATATACAATGTTTCTTTAACGTCGCTATTATAAACAATGTTTCTTTAACGTCACTATTATATACAATGTTTCTTTAACGTCGCTATTATAAACAATGTTTCTTTAACGCCACTACTATATACAATGTTTCTTTAACGTCACTATTATATACAATGTTTCTTTAACGTCACTACTATATACAATGTTTCTTTAACGTCACTACTATATACAATGTTTCTTTAACGTCACTATTATATACAATGTTTCTTTAACGTCACTACTATATACAATGTTTCTTTAACGTCTCTATTATAAAAAATGTTTCTTTAACACCACTATTATATATTAATTTGGCAGCTTCTCTCAGACCGAAGAAGAAACTATATCTCTCACCATTCTGTTAGGTCTTGTTTTAATTTTAAGCCTATGTTTCAGCCTTCAGCCCCAGTTAATTGTTCAATGTAGAGCTCTTTGCTCCGGATTAATCTGCCAACCGGTTTCACATTAAGGGATGACATTTTTATCTTGTCAGCATTAACTAACCATTCATAGCATTTGTTCGACAGCAGCTACTTCTCTCCACAGCTACTCTTCAGAGGACGTTAAGTAGTCGTAGATGTGTCAAATACCAAGTTAAAACCTGTAAATTAAAGCCAAACATATCCGATTTCTTCACGGCCTTTTTGTTACTGTGTTGCTTTCCCTCCTTGATAAATAATCTCTTCGAGCTTACTGATCTTTCTGTTATCATGCCCACCACGTGATTTCTGAGTAGGGTTTTAATCAGTTTTAGTTCATTGACCCTGATACCAGCAGTCAGCTATGAATCACTTGCAGCCCTGGTGCCGCTGAGCTACTTTAGCACCCTCCAATTAACTTAATTTCCAAATTCTCTCACTGGAGCTTCGCTGCTGCACGTAAATCCTATAATGTCAATGTTACATCATCAGAGTATATTCCAGTATGATACTCTTGTAGTCTCGTTGTTACTTGCTATCCTGTCGTGTCTGAGCTACTCCTCTCGTACTGTAGCCTCATTGGTACCTCTCATCCTGTCGTGTCTGTGCTACTCCTCTCGTACTGTAGCCTCATTGGTACATCTCATCCTGTCGTGTCTGTGCTACTCCTCTCGTACTGTAGCCTCATTGGTACCTCTCATCCTGTCGTGTCTGTGCTACTCCTCTCGTACTGTAGCCTCATTGGTACCTCTCATCCTGTCGTGTCTGTGCTACTCCTCTCGTACTGTAGTCTCATTGATACCTCTCATCCTGAGTAGTATACAAGGGTGTATTTCATTATCATTTAGGCGCTAAATTAACAAAGATATATAGTAGGCGCGCGCCGCGCCTAATGTACCGTAGGCGCAGGGGGAGTTAACCGTGACATTTCGTGTCGGGATGTTGACCTCTAGTCCCGGTGACCCCGGAAGTGCGCTGTTTATGTCTGGTGTGTGCTGACGTTTCGAGTTCTTGATATACTTGAGCGATAGTGATAGGTTAGTAGATTATACAACATCAATGAAAAACGATCAATATAAAACAAAAGACAAAATATATATTTTATTCTTTTATTATCTCAATAGGTGTATAACATACATTGATATTATATAACATTACAAAAAATATGCAGTACAGTGAGTCAATATATAGTACATGGATAACATTTATTTATACCTATGTAGTTGGGTGTCTGCTTAGCGTTGTGTCATAAATGAATCATAAGGGGTGAAACTGTTAGAGATTGCTGGTTAGGCTAAGCGGGTAGTGTAAAGAGTTAAATATCTAAAGGCGTAGTCGAGACGTTATCATCAGCTACCTTTCTTTTTATATAGAAATAGGAAAGAGCATTTTTTGTTTGACTGTAGGAAAATATGGAATTATTTAAGACTTTGAAACCTACATTTTTCCCACCCTTGGCCTTTTACGTGGCGAGAACCTCTAAAAACATATCTTTATCTAATTTGTTGTGTTGCTTGCTTAGCCCTTTACAACTGATTTTATCGTAATCCCCACTACAATGGTACGTCTTACTACATAAGCTAACAAGAGCTGTCCCTTCGTACTCTAGTTTGAAAAGCCCAGGCGTTCGTTTGATGTACGCTTTAACGCCCGTACAGTTTATACAGTCTGTCTTGCTAGTATGTTCATCGCAGCGATGGGTGTTGGAGGTCGTCTAGTGTGTCGTCATGTATGTTTTTGTCGTGACGGGTGTACGGATATCGGCAAGTGTGTCGTGACGGGTGTATGGAGGTCGTCTAGTGTGTCATGGTGGTTGTATGGAGGTCGGCTAGTGTGTCGTGATGGGTGTATGGAGGTCGTTTAGTGTGTCATGGTGGGTGTATGGAGGTCGGATAGTGTGTCATGATGGGTGTATGGAGGTTGTCTACTGTGTCGTGATGGGTGTATGGAGGTCGTCTAGTGTGTCATGATGCTTGTATGTATGTTGTCTAGTGTGTCATGAGGGCTGTATGGCTATTGTCTAGTGCATTGCGATTGGTGTATGGAGGTGGTCTATTGTGTCATGAGGGCCGTATGCCGGTCACCTAGTGTGGCATGAGGGCTGAATACTGGTTGTCTAGTGTGTTGTGACGGGTGTACGGAGGTCGTCTAGTGTGTCATGATGGGTGTATGGAGGTCGTCTAGTTCATCAAACTTATAACACAAAGTCTCACGCGCGCCGCGCGCCTACTATATATCTTTGATAATTTAGCGCCTAAATGATTATCAACTACACCCTTGTATACTACTACTGTGCGAGACTTTGTGTTATAAGTTTGGTTGATTCAAGGAAAGTTACTGTTCACTCTAGCGGAGACTATATTTTGCACAGTAAGTTGGCTTGTTTTCTCTTAAAGTATGTTAACGCTTATCGATAATAGGTTATATTCATTGTAGATGATTGAGACTATATTTTATACTGTAAGTTTGAATGTTTTCTCTTAAAGTATGGTAAGGGTTAACGATAACAGGTTATTCAACTGTATTGATGTAAAGTTGTTAAGATAAGTATTGTTGAATTCCTTCGTTTTTTCATGTTTTCTTATTGGTTGTATAAAAGTATGATATAACAGACATTCTACCTACAACTATCATGTCACACTAGACGCCCGGGATACAGCCCTCATATCACACTAGACGACCTCCATACACCCCTCATACCACACTAGACGACCTCCATACACCCATCACGACACACTAGACGACACCACCATACACCCATCATGACACACTAGACGACCTCCATACACCCGTCACGACAAATACATACATGACGATGAGCTAGACGACCTCCATACACCCATCATGACACACTAGACGACCTCCGTATACCCGTCACAACACACTAGACAACCGGTATTCAGCCCTCATGCCACACTAGGTGACCGGCATACGGCCCTCATGACACAATAGACCACCTCCATACACCAATCGCAATGCACTAGACAATAGCCATACAGCCCTCATGACACACTAGACAACATACATACAAGCATCATGACACACTAGACGACCTCCCCACACCCATCACGACACAGTAGACAACCTCCATACACCCATCATGACACACTATCCGACCTCCATACACCCACCATGACACACTAAACGACCTCCATACACCCATCACGACACACTAGCCGACCTCCATACAACCACCATGACACACTAGACGACCTCCATACACCCGTCACGACACACTTGCCGATATCCGTACACCCGTCACGACAAAAACATACATGACGACACACTAGACGACCTCCAACACCCATCGCTGCGATGAACATACTAGCAAGACAGACTGTATAAACTGTACGGGCGTTAAAGCGTACATCAAACGAACGCCTGGGCTTTTCAAACTAGAGTACGAAGGGACAGCTCTTGTTAGCTTATGTAGTAAGACGTACCATTGTAGTGGGGATTACGATAAAATCAGTTGTAAAGGGCTAAGCAAGCAACACAACAAATTAGATAAAGATATGTTTTTAGAGGTTCTCGCCACGTAAAAGGCCAAGGGCGGGAAAAATGTAGGTTTCAAAGTCTTAAATAATTCCATATTTTCCTACAGTCAAACAAAAAATGCTCTTTCCTATTTCTATATAAAAAGAAAGGTAGCTGATGATAACGTCTCGACTACGCCTTTAGATATTTAACTCTTTACACTACCCGCTTAGCCTAACCAGCAATCTCTAACAGTTTCACCCCTTATGACTCACTGTACTGCATATTTTTTGTAATGTTATATAATATCAATGTATGTTATACACCTATTGAGATAATAAAAGAATAAAATATATATTTTGTCTTTTGTTTTATATTGATCGTTTTTCATTGATGTTGTATAATCTACTAACCTATCACTATCGCTCAAGTATATCAAGAACTCGAAACGTCAGCACACACCAGACATAAACAGCGCACTTCCGGGGTCACCGGGACTAGAGGTCAACATCCCGACACGAAATGTCACGGTTAACTCCCCCTGCGCCTACGGTACATTAGGCGCGGCGCGCGCCTACTATATATCTTTGTTAATTTAGCGCCTAAATGATAATGATATACACCCTTGTATACTACTATCCTGTCGTGTCTGTGCTACTCCTCTCGTACTGTAGCCTCATTGGTACCTCTCATCGTGTCGTGTTTGTGCTACTCCTCTCGTACTGTAGCCTAATTGGTACCTCTCATCCTGTCGTGTCTGTGCTACTCCTCTCGTACTGTAGCCTCATTGGTACCTCTCATCCTGTCGTGTCTGTGCTACTCCTCTCGTACTGTAGCCTCATTGGTACCTCTCATCCTGTCGTGTCTGTGCTACTCCTCTCGTACTGTAGCCTCATTGATACCCCTCATCCATGCAATATATACAAAATAATAACAATGAATGATAAGAAATAAACAAGTTTTATTTTTCCTTCTTTTAAGTCAAAAACAAGCATGTAGAACGGAACGTACAAAGTAATGAAGAATCTCTAAGTATTAATGTCATTTTCAAGAGGTTTTTACAATAAATAATGCACCAACAAGCATGAGTCTTCCATAGCAGAATAAAAAAATAAAGTATGACAATAAGAAACCGCATCATGCTAGCGTGATGTAACAAATACAATAAATATAGTCTGTATATAACTGTTATCTGTTCAAGAGTAGTCTCCCGTTTCGATTCGTGCCCCCTGATTTTTCGTGATTCCTCCTTATCGCGTTTTAATGAATAAAATTATAACGTTGGCAGAAAACATAAAATAATGCATGAAGAAGAGGATGCGATGGCCAGATAATGGGAATCAGAAAAAGAAATAGATACAGACGGAGAGTTACAGAAGAGTAACATGAATTATCGTTCTTTGTAGATAAATACATGATTTTGGAGGTAAACGAAGCTGTTATGAGAATATATGGAGGAGGCAAATAATTGTAGTGCTGCTGTAAAGCTGGTAGCAAGGAGCAAGTGGCGGGGTGTAAGGTACACTCCTACAAGATATGGTGACAGCTTTACAAAAAGGGAACACAATAAAATACTGTCGTTTCGGCCTACATGATGCCTTCTTCAGAAAACGAAAGCAACACAAACGAAAAACGGAATAAAGATAAAGTCTACTACATCTAGAATGAGCGAGAGAGGTAAATCAAGATGAAATAAAAAGAGGGAAAAGAGATGAAATGGTAAAACGAAAGGGTAATGTACTACATAAAGGAGGATACAACTTGATACTATGTAGAAAACTAGCAGGCTAAAATATATTTTAAAATAAAACTGAGACTTAACTGAGGAACGATACAAAGGCTTCCAGCGAGCAGATTACTGTGAGTCAAATGTGGATGTGATAAGACGTGAGACGGTGAGGGGGAAAAACTGGTCACGTGATTAGACGAGAAATCGGATGGGATTGTTGATTATGAGTATACAGAAGCGATGAGTTATCTTTTTTTGGAGTGAATAAAGAAACTGTGCAAAGAAGGAAGATATGATTGAGAAAATGAAATAAAAGAGGTGTGACTGATAGTAGTACTAGCATTCGTCAGTCACACTTGATTGGATTTTGCAGAGCCCCTAGGAAATGTTAGTTTTTCATTTTTTCTGCCGTATATTCTCTTTTCCTACGAATTTGTCTGCTTCTTTCTTGAGTGGAGCTTTTGGGTGTGTTTCCAGAGATTGCGGTCTGCAGCTATATCTTCCCAGGGTTCAGAGATTATGTTCAGTCTTCATGTCACGTTTACACACGTCCATAAACCTGAGTTTTGGGCGCCCCTTGGATATTTTCATCATCATCATCGAGCGCCTTCTCCGCAACGAAGGTTGGCTACCATGGATCGCCATTCTACTCTGTTTCTTGCTTTGATGGTGCAGGCTGTCATAGATTGACTTGTCCATCTTTTGATGTTACTCGTCCATGTCAGTCTTGATCTGCCTCTTTTACCTTTTATTTTTCCTTCCAATATTACTTTTAGTAGGCTGTTGTGTCTTGTAATATGCCCCCAAAAATCTCATTTATCTTGTCTTAATTGTTAGCTATTTTGCAATCTGATATTTGTCTACGGAGTATATCTTTTGTTATGCGGCCATCTTTCACGCGGTGTAAGTGGCCAAGCCAGCGTCACCTACGTTGTTTGAGCAGCGTGTAGACGTTCGGGAGGCCTGTGCGAGTGAGGACCTCCATTTTTGTCACTTTGTCCTTTCAGGTGATATCAGGAATACGGCGCTGACACCAAATTTCGCCTGATAGAAGGATGAATACTGCAGGGTGAGCAACAACCAGGCGGTTCAGTTTCATCATCTTTTATAAGAGAACACCAACCGACCGACATGAATAAAAGTGAAAAATTTGAAAGAAGTTTTAAATTGCCTGTACTTTAATTACCTAAAACAGAAGTTTGCATTACTGCCTTTAAGCACTTTTCTCGCAGTGCTGTTTATTTTGATTTCGTGTATTTATGCGCAAAAAAAAAGTAAAAAAGAAAAGAAAAAAAAAGTTAAAGTTCCCTTAACGCCTTGCTATGCGTATGGGTAAATATGGTGCTAGTGACCACGGCACATTTTTGGGTGGTGTGATCGGTATCAAGCCAGGCCGATTTTTACTTCCCAGAAAAATCCCTGGTACCCACTTTTAGAGGCTGGGTAAATCATAGAGCATCGTCGTCGAAAAAAAATATATATAAAGAGAGAGAGAGAGAGAGAGAGAGAGAGAGAGAGAGAGAGAGAGAGGGAGATTGAGAGAGGGAGAAGGGGGAGAGAAATTGGAAGATAAATGAGAGAAAAATAGCTTAAAAGTTAAATGAGAGCTTGATAGATTAAAATACAAGCACAAGTTGTATGCTGGAATAGTTTAAAGATAGACAGATGACTATGAACGAATGGAAAGTTGAAATGCTCTGGCGACTGCGAGAGAATGAAAGACTTAAATACTTAAACGATTATGAGAGAATGGAGGGATGTAATACTTAAACGATTATGAGAGAATGGAAGGATGAAATACTTACACGATTATGAGAGAATGAAAAGATGAAATACTTACACGATTATGAGAGAATGAAAAGATGGAATACTTACACGATTATGAGAGAATGAAAAGATGAAATACTTACACGATTATGAGAGAATGAAAAGATGAAATACTTACACGATTATGAGAGAATGAAAAGATGAAATACTTACACGATTATGAGAGAATGGAAGGATGTAATACTTAAACGATTATGAGAGAATGGAAGGATGAAATACTTACACGATTATGAGAGAATGGAAGGATGAAATACTTACACGACTGTGAGAATAGATGATTGTAAAACTAAGACCATTATAAGATAATTAGAGATTAAAATACTCAGGCGATTGTGTGAGAGTTAAAACTTGAAATACAAGACAGGGCATTTGTGAGAGAATGGAAGATTCAAAGGATAAGACTTGGGTAACCGATAGAAAAAAAAGTTGAAAGTGTCAAAATTGTGTGTCGGAAAGTTTCAAAATATAACACAAATATGAAAGATTCAAAAAATAGATGCAAGTGAGAGAATGAAAGATTCAAAAACTAGAACGGAAGTTTGAGAATGAAAGATTTAAAAACTATGACAAAAGTGAGAGAATGAAAGATTCAAGAACCAGAACGGAAGAGAGAAAATGAAATATTCAAGAAAGCTAGGACGAAAGTGAGAGAATGAAAGATTAAAAAACTAAGATGGAAATGAGAGAATGAAAGATTCAAAAACTAAGATGGAAATGAGAGAAAGGAAGATTCAAAAACTAGGACGGAAGTGAGAGAATGGAAGATTCAAAAACTAAGACGGAAATAAGAGAATGAAAGATTCAAGAAATAGGACAAAAGTGAGAGAATGAAAAATTCAAGAACTAGGACAAAAGTGAGAGAATGAAAGATTCAAGAAATAGGACAAAAGTGAGAGAATGAAAAATTCAAGAACTAGGACAAAAGTGAGAGAATGAAAAATTCAAGAACTAGGACAAAAGTGAGAGATTGAAAAATTCAAAAACTAAGATGGTAATGAGAAAATAAAAAATTCAAAAACTGAGACGGAAGTGAGAGAATGAAAAATTCAAGAAGTAGGACAAAAGTAAGAGAATGAAAAATTCAAGAAGTAGGACAAAAGTGAGAGATTGAAAAATTCAAAAACTAAGATAGAAATAAGAGAATTGAAAATTATAAAACTTAGATGGAAGTGAGAGAATGAAAGATTCAAAAACTAAGATAGAAATCAGAGAATTGAAAATTATAAAACTTAGATGGAAGTGAGAGAATGAAAGATTCAAAAACTAAGACGGAAATGAGTTTTTTAAAAAAAAAGCACAGACAGCTATGAGGTAAGAAAATATCATTAAAAGATAGCAATAATACAAAATGGTTAATTCAAAAAGATCGGAAAAAAGGAAAGAGTAAACGACTAAAATCAACAACTATCTATTTCTAGTGAAAAACATGATATAATAATCTTGAGACAAGAGTTCAACACCGGAACATTTGGGGCAGGGGGGGTTATACAAAAGGTGGGAATTGCCGGGACTATAAATGAAAAAAGAGCCGTACACGAAAAGACAGCTGACAACAACCCTTATTTCAAGCTCTGACCAGGTTGTAATGGCTTTCGTGCTTGCTATGGTCGTCTAGTCACGTGCCATCACATAACTACCACGAGACCGAGGCTGGGATCATTATCGCTAACAACGAACGAATACAACTATCACTTGTGCATCATTACACTGCTCGGTACTTTAAACGTACATCACAAACTTCTTCATATCTTGTTACAGTGGCGTAGTCAAATTCACATTTGGGGTGGGTGTTAGCAGTGATATATAATTTAAAATTTCATCATCGATTAAAAGAAAAAAGTGTTAATAAAATAATTTAGGGGAGGCTGCGAAAGAAGTCTAGACTTATCATTTACAAATGTGTTCTTCTTTACATTGAAAGGGTAACATAAAACAATACAGTGAACAAGGTTAGCTCAGAGGTTAGTGAACTGAACTATTACGGACAAAACATTGGGTTCGATCCTGATCGACAGCTTCCAGGTTCACCCAACCTTAAATGGGTACTGGATTTTTTTTCTGGAGAATAATAGCGGCACTGGCGTAATACTGACCATACTACCTCAAAAATAATGTGCCGACGGTCTATAAAAAAAATATGGACACTAACACGATATTCCCAATATGTCACGTGGTGTGTCGAGGCTCTTTTCTTTTTCTAATCGTAGGACCTACAATACAACATTTCAATTGTAATATGTCATAGTTTTATCTTTACCGTCTAGTAAACTGCTCACTCTGTTTTGTTTCTGTTTTTGATTATGATAATCTAATTTGAAGACCGAGATGTTTATGCAGCACCTGGACGATTCAGCAAGTCAGCGACTCATTATATTACAGAACTACTTGCGTCAAGGTCAGCGTGAACAGCACACCTACTCCACGTTCCCACTGTGCCCTGACAACCAGTCCAACCAGTCAGTCCAACCAGTCAGTCCAACCAGTCAGGCCAACCAATAACCGAATCAACAAGAGATCCCAACAGGGTGGTCTAAAGTTAGGTGCTAGAGTCGGATGTATTGGTCCGAAAGATGCAAATATTACACCTTTCTATAAACCATATCGCAATGCATCTACGCGCACGTAACGTCCTGTTAAGGGCGGACGATGAAGAAAAGTTGTCGAGTGAAATAACAAAAGATGAATGAATTAATATTATTCACTATTTAATTATTAATTTTCGGCTATTTAATGTTGTTACAATTTTTACTTCGGACACTAGTAAAGATATTGTAAAGGAAGCCTATAATATAAGGAAGTATAAAGAGGTTATGTTATACATTCTCGCGTAGGATATGAAATCGCCCCCCCCCCCCAAACCACCAACATTAACGGTCTCCCAAATCTTTTTTTTTTTCAGCTTTCTGTTGAGCACAGGTCTTCAACAAACACTTTCCAAGCCGTTATGTTTCTTGTCATTCTTTTAAGATCCTTCCATGTCTCCACCATCCTCTTCATCTCTGCTTCCATCTGTCTTCTCTAAGAATATTTTGGTTTTCCTCTTTGTCTCTTCTACTGAGGATTTAAAGAAGGAGCCTGTCATGTAATACTCTCAGTTGGCTTCAGCAGTGTGTGCCCTATTCAGTGACATTGTCTACGTTGTATCTCTTTTCCCATTGTACTTGACTGGTACTTTCCCATAACACTATGTTAGTGATTTTGTCCTGCCATTTCCATCCTTTTATTCTGCGCAAGCATTCATTAATGAAGTTCTGTACCTTCGAGACTGTAATTTGTGTTCTCCAAGTCTCACAGCTTCTTCTATGTTTGTTGAAGCATGGAAACAGTTTAAAGAAGGTCTAATAGAGTCAACACAAGAGAAATGCGGTCTGAAAAATATAGGAAAGAGCAGAAAGAAACTTACAAGATGGTGGAATGAAGTAGTTAAATCAGCAGTGAAACACAAGAAAGACAAGTATAAAACGTGGCAGAAGACAAAAACAACAGAAGACTACAATCACTATAGACAAGCCAGAAATGATAGCAAAAAGATCCTAGAACAAACAAAAGCAGACTCATGGAAAGCATTTGGTGAAGAATTAGCAAAAACATGTAGAGAAGAACCAAGAGAATTTTTCAAAAGTGTAAAAGCAATGAGAGTAAGAAATAATGATTATAACCCAACCACTATAATAAACGACAAGAACGGTAGACCAATCAGCAGCAGGAAAAACATAATAATCAGATGGAGAGTATACTTTAAGGAACTATTAAACCAGGGAAATACAAACGGCAATACAGAGTTTAAACATAGGCAGTATGATGAACAGGAACCGAATATACTAAAAGCAGAAGTAGAATGGGCATTGAAACAGAATAAAAAGAACAAAGCAGCTGGTATAGATGGAATAACAACAGAAATGCTACTAGCCTGTAAGGAAACAGCTATAGATTGGCTTACTATCATATTCAATATGGCTTGGGAAGAAAGAAAAGTCCCAGACGACTGGCAAAAAGCTATCATTGTCCCATTTTGGAAGAATAAAGGAAGTAAAAGGGAGTGTGAAATGTACAGAGGAATATCCCTATTGAGTCAAGTTGGTAAAATGTTTGCTAAAATATTAGAGAGGAGAGTAAGATACATAATAGAACCTCAATTAAGTAATAATCAATTCGGATTCAGAAAAGGCAAAAGCTATACTGATGCTATATTTACATTGAGACAACTATGTGAAAAAACAATAGAATATGACAGAAACCTAAATATAGTGTTTATAGATCAGGAAAAAGCGTTTGATCGTGTGGACAGGAACAAACTTTGGCAAACTTTAGAAACATACGGGGTAGCAGGACAACTACTAGAAAATATAATAGCACTATATAAAAACAGTCAAAGTGCCGTCAGAACATCGGAAGGTCTGTCAGAATGGTTTCAGGTTACAACAGGAGTAAGACAAGGATGTGTCCTCTCACCACTCCTCTTCATCATATATATGGACAAAATAAATCAGGAAACAACCAACAACAAGGACAAATCAAATAATAACATAGAGGTAGAAAACTCCAACATCAATGAGCTACTCTTCGCAGATGACCAATGCCTAATATACGAGGATGAAAACCTGCTACAACAGCATTTAACATCTCTAGATAAAAGCTGCACAAACTACAGTATGAAAATTAACACAGCAAAAACAGAGGCTATAAGAATAAGCAAATTAAGACACCCATTAAACATCAAGATCAAAGACAAAAATATAAAACAAGTAGAGGAATTCAAGTATTTAGGCGCAATGTTCACAGAAGATGGAAAATTAGACAGAGAAATTGACATGCGAATACAAAAAGCAAATGCTGTCACATACCAGCTTTCACCATTGCTAAGACATCCAAACATTTCTATGCCAGCTAAACAACAAATGATAAATAGCATCTTCATACCAACTTTGTGCTATGAAAGTCAAACATGGACCCTTTCTAAATCACATTTAAGAAAGATCAATACATGTGAGATGCGATGCTTGAGAAAAGTAACAAACAACACAAGAAGAGATAGAATACCAAATGAAACCATAAGAAAAATGGTAGGAACAAAACCCTGCCAAGAATATATAGAACAACAACAACTTAAATGGCTTGGCCACCTGGTCAGAATGAATCCTCACCAATCACCATCAAGGGCGTTCTTCTCGAGAATGCATGGAAAAAGACCAAGAGGAAGACCCAGAAGAAGATGGATAGATGCAGTGACAGAGACATGTAACAACAAAGGAAAATCACTAATTCAGACAGTTCGAGCAGCACAAGAACGACAAATGATATAAACCACGACACCTTTTAGGTATCAGTGAAAGAGAAAAGAAGAAGAAGAAGTCTCACAGCCATATAATAGGACTGGACTTATTTAATACTGGAGTTGAACATTTTTATTTGTGTATTTAACCTACTTTGTTCTGTCAATAAATGTAGGAAAATATGGAAGTTTTATATACAAACTAAGGAGCCGCGATAGCTCAGTGGCTAGTGAACTGGACTACAAAGGACAAGAGGTAGGGTTCGATCCCAACCGACGGCGGCCGGGTTCACCCAGCCTTAAATGGATACCGGATTATTTTCTGGGAAAGTAAGGCGGAACGGGCGTAATACCGACCTCATTACCCACAAAAAAGACATGTTCAGAAGGTCTGTAAAATTTATGGTCACTAACACCATATTCCCTATACGCCACTTGGCGTGACGGGGTTCTTTACATTTTTTTTTGTTATTACTTTTATGTACAAACTACGCTATCAAGCTGGTCGATCTACAGTGATCTATCTGCGGTACCATTCCCCAATTGCACCACCACGCTACAGGTCAAATCAAAATCACCGTATCTTGCCAGTCGAAAGTTTTTACCAAGAAACCAAAGTACACGTGGTCACTATTATATTTCAGATGTTCTATATGGACCAAATAAACTAACTTTGAGCAACAGCCATAATTATTATAAGTCGTATATATGAGAAATGTTAATTGTTAATGTCTGAACATTGTTAACTTCAGATGGTAGATGTACAACAGAAGTGAGATGGTAGGTGTACAACAGAAGTGAGATGGTAGATGTCAAACAGAAGTGAGATGGTAGATGTACAACAGAAGTGAGATGGTAGATGTACAACAGAAGTGAGATGGTAGATGTACAACAGAAGTGAGATGGTTGATGTACAAAATAGGTGAGATGGTAGATGTACAACAGAAGTGAGATGGTAGATGTACAACAGAAGTGAGATGGTAGATGTACAAAATAGGTGAGATGTAGAATGGCACAGGCAAATGCAGCTTTCAAAATAATGAGGAAGATACTGTGCATTCCATTTTTAACAATCTATCTATCGTCCTTTCGAGCCGAAGACGGCACATAGGGCAGAACCACAATCTCAAAAACAGAAACCTTGCGTGCCAAAATGGCACATATTGCAGAGATCACTGCTTCTAAAATCTATGGTCTGTTTCCATAACAATGCTTTTGTTAATAGAAACAAGAAAAAAGAGTTCCTAAATGTTATGCTGAACCAGTCTTAACATAAGAATGTGAATCTTGGACAACAATCAAGAAAATCACTGGAGGCTGTAGAAATGTGGTTTTACAGAAGAATTTTAAGAATACCATGAACAGCTAAGAAGATTAATGAAAACGTTCTGAAACGAAAGAGGTAAAAGCAAACAGAGAGCTAATTTCCAATATTAGGAAGAAACAATCATCATTTTTTTGCCACGTAATGAGAAGGGAACAGCTGGAATATATTGTGACACTGGAAAAATTTAATGACGAAGATATATAGAGAAACAAAGAGAAAAGGTACCAGACAGCTTACGAGAATGGCTTGGCAGAAAGTCACCAACAGAAATGATAAATAACTGTCGAGATCGAAAGTTGTGGAGAGACATGATCACCTAAGCCAGCAGGTATGGCACATGATGATGATATATAAACATATGCCATTATAATCAGTCTGCAAAAATTACAGTAAAATTAAAAATGAAGTCATTTGATGAGCTTATATTCATAGTTGATAAGCGCTATTTTCTATATACTTTTATTTCGGGGGTCGAAAATTAAATTTCAGAAACAGTTTCATTCTCTATAATTTATTTTTTGAACTATCTGAATCCATTTAACCCTTCCCCACCACTTCTGCCCCCCTCCAAACTCAATCTACTCCTTTGATTTGTCGCACCGTATGTCTAGTCTAACAGCCAAATGGTGCGGGCTGTATTAATATTTGGTCGATATTAATTACGTGTCCCTGGTCTAAAAGATTAGAGTGCTCCTGGCAAGTCAGCAACCTATGATGAAAGGTAAAACGCTGGAGAAAAGAGCTGCCTGTTTGTGTTTTAATAATTGAGGGAAGCGGCAAGTGCAAACTCGGTCTAATATTGACAGACTGACACGTGGTACCAGGGGTTGACTCTTAGTGCGTGCAAACACGGATTGTCTAGTTCTCTGCTAAGCACGGGAATGAACGGATCCTATAAGTGCTTTAACTAACAATTACTGGCAGTTCTCGGTTCATGGACAATAACATCATTATCATATCAAACACGGTGCTCTTCTTTGCATACAGCCAATCTTTGCTAGTACACATGAATGACGTATGAACCACTGCACCAGGAAACACATCAAACACTTTGTTGATGTAGCAGCCTAGTGAGATGGAGAACAAATAAACAAGAATGCTGGTTATGTAATATTTTGATAAGCGGTTGTGCATATACGAGAAGTATTCAAATAAAACTCGCCCGAGCTGCGCCAAGCGGATATAGTGTAATAGTATCGTCTTAGTTTTCTCCAGAATCATATCTTTAGACTGGGTGATGATACAGAGTTTAGATATTTCCATAATTATTATAAATAGATCACAATACGACGTACTAACAATGTCTTGTCATGGATTCATGTACTCAATCATCAACTATGAATATTTGCTTACACAAGTTTATTAGATCGTCGGTTGTGCAAGTGAAAGTATAGTGGAGTACATCTAAAATTATAGATTCCAGTTCTAAAATTAATGTTCTTGGTCTGGACGCGCTAAAGAGGTTAACACCGGTATTTATTTGAAGCATCTCTTAGTACATATTTTATGCGACATTTATAATTATATCTTTCATTCTATCTATTAAAATATCACAACTCGTCTTGTTTTACACTTGTTGTTCTATATCTATGTCTTTCCTTATTTAATGTTACTCTTAATCTACTTACTATTGGTTTCTGGAGCACAAAACTCTTAATTTAATTTGATTCACTTCTCAACTAAACTATGTCTGGTCTAACTTGGTGTTCACTGTTTAATTTTCTATCTCTCTAACTTATATCTATATTGATCTTGTTCTATGTCTCGATGTTTCTAACTCTATGTGTTTCTTAACCCTCGGTGGTTTTGGGTGCTTCTTTCCCTCGGTGTTTGTGGGTGTTTCTGAATTGTTCCTCTATTAATTCTGCTAATGCATGAGGTTAAATACCTAAGTCTCATATGCATAATTTATTGGCATAGTCGCTGTCTAGTGATCTCTCAGTCAATGGTTGAGTTCAACTTTAGATTACTTTTGTGTCAAATTTTGCAAACAATACTCCATCTTGACATTTTAGTTAACCTATGAGTTTTAAAAATAATACTACCATGAACCCTAAGAGTGACATTTCTCTCATAAACTTAACCTGCCTCTGAGTTTGTCTATCAGCCTAATTTCTGGACATGTGACAGTCAAGTCAAGCTTACATTTATTTCCCCACCTTTTCAATAAACATCTAAAATTGTCCATTCCCAAAACTTGCTACTACAGTGTATTCTATTTCTGTAAATGCTTTATAATGTACTGCTATCATCTACTGAGTTTATAGGCAACTACAAAGATATTCAAGGGAGCCGCGATAGCTCAGTGGTCAATGAACTGGACTATATTTCTTAGATGGCACTTGAGGTGAGGGGCTCTTTACTTCTTTAGTCTCTCTACAAATATTCAACTCAAGCTATATCTCTTTCTCCTATAATGTGATCTATTCTATCATTGTCTATATATACTATTGCAATAGTAGGAGGCATGATAATGTTAAAATTGGCGTAATAAACACACGCTAATGTGCAATTGTACGTGTGTTCATTTGCTCCGCGTATTATTCATTGTACCATGGTATTCATTGGATAGGTGAATCTATGACAACGTGCACCATCAAAACAAGAGACAGAGTAAAATGGTGCTCCATGGTAGCCAACCTTTGATATGGTGACGGCACCCAATAAATGAATGAATTCATTGGTTTACACATCCACACACTAATGTACACCTGTGTTACACTATGTGATTTAAAGGCTTTATGGTCTTGCTGACTGCAATAACATTTCTTTTGATTGCTGCTCCTAAATTGTGTCAACTATCCCATGGTCGGGATCATCGGACGATGGAAGTATAAACAGAGAAATAGAAACCAGAGTGCAGAAAGCGAACATGATTAACTACCAACTGACAGCACTCTTGAAACATCCAAATATCTCAGTGACAGCTAAGAAATAAATGATAAATAGCATCTTAAAACCAACATTATGGTACCAATGTCAAATATGGACATTGAACAAAGCCCAAAAACAGAAAATCACTGCATCCGAAATGAGTTGTTTGAGGAAAATAACAAACACTACTAGGGTAGATAGGGTATCAAATGTTAAAATCAGAGAATAAATCAGAAGTAAAGCATGTCTGGAACATATATAAAAACTACAAATGAAATGGAATGGGCACTTAGAATGAAACCAGAACAAATGTTATCAACAGCATTCTATCTAAAAACATCAAAACAGAGGGTAAAAGTAGGACCAAGGAAAAGATGGATAGATGAAATAAAAGACGTATGCAAAGACCAACACATTTCCTTGTTAACAGCAACCAGATACGCCAAATGAAGACGTTCTATTTATGAAAGAGAGAATCAAACAAGCAACCAAATATTTAGAGACACCACAGTATACTGACAAGAACTCCTTTCTCAGCTACGCTTAAAAGCATCAGCAGCCATATAAAAGAAGAAACAAAGAAAATAAAAGAAATTTCTTGTTGGCTGCAATAACATCCTTTGATTGCTCTCTAAAATGTGTAAACTATTCCCATGCCGGGATTCAGTAATTATTCTTGAGAAAGTTAATAAAATGATGAATATGTAAAAACGTGAAGAAAAATAAATGTAAATACACGTTTTTATTTTTATTTTCTGACCAAGCTGGAGCATTGACTGCTGAATGGTTCATGTGCTCGCTTCCTGAAAGGTGCGAGTTTCATCCCCAGAAGTGGCAGATATTTTCAGACCGACAAAGCTCTAAGGTTCACCCAGATTCTAAAATTGAGAACCAGAGATTTTTTCCTGGAAGTAATGGCGGCCTGGCGTGATACCAGACCACATCACCCAAAAAATGTGCCATGGTCATTTAAAAATAGTGTCACTAACGCCATATTCTCGATACGCCTAGCAAGACATGTAGGGGACCTTTATTCATTTTTTTTTTAAGGAACGAAGTTTGAGGTAAAGCTTGTGAGATGGAAAGAATGATGAATAATTTTGGTGCACTTTGGTTTATTTTATAACACTCGGAAAAATCTACAAACCAACACACACCAACACACAATGAACAATACATCGACATAAGATAAAATACATACTCCTTGACACAAGATCTTGCCAAGAGAGATCTGCATTTCAGCAAATTGCCTGCTAAGCAACCTATACAAATTCGCTGTCACTAAACCTGGAGGTCTTAAGGTGTTCATGAACTCTATATGGTTGTGGAGAGCACCATTAGTTTGTACCATCAAGTTATTAGACGTGTACTGTCTATGTGAATTTCAGAAAATGAAAAAAAAAAACGTCTTGCGCAACAAATCCATGTCAATAAAAGTGAGAAAGAGAGTTCATCGGGGCTATACAGAGCTAACTCAAACCTATTGAAGTATCTCTCTCTCTCTCTCTCTCTCTCTCTCTCTCTCTCTCTCTCCGATCAGGACTCAATCAGAGTAGGATTCCAGACTCTCACATGAAGTCAGCTGTCAGGTTAAGTGTGTTGATCGCCCCCACAGACAGAACATCACAATTAGAGTCTGCCAGATCCACTCTGACCGAACACCCGTTAATACGTTGCACTGTGTTCTGCGCCAGTGGCCCAGTGCATCCGATTTCAGCCAGCATTTTATTCAGGTTTGCTTTCCTTAGCCTTTGATTGTCCCCAATCCTCCTGCAAGGCAGCAGATTGTCTTTTCTGTAGGGGGATTCTGCCCTTAGATGGTCGGCCCTCCCAGGTTTACGAGAACAACTGCCCGAGTCACTGGAGGTGACTAACACAGACATGCACACACAATGATATGAGATGTGACTAACACAGACATGTACACAGCGAAACGAGGCATGACTAACACTGACACACATCAAGATATATGACACATGACTAACATAAACATGCACATAAAGATATGAGATATGACTGACATAGACATGCATACACAAAGATATGAGACGTGGCTAACACAGACATGCACACACAAAGATATGAGATATGACTAACATAAACATGCACACAAAGATATGAGATATCACTAACCCAGACATGCACACACACAGATTTGACTAACACAGACATACACTAAGATATGAGATATGACTAAACACAGACACACATAAAGATATGAGACATGATTAACACGGACACACCAAGATATGAGATATGACTAACATGACACACACCACGATATGAGCCATGGCCAGCACACTCACACACACACAAGCCAAGATATGAGCCATGGCCAGCACAGAAACACATCAAGATATGAGCCATGGCTTCACGGAAAATCACCAAGAAATGAACCATGTCCAGCACAGAAACACATTAAGGTATCCATATGCTTGGGTTTGTTGTAGTCGGCAGACTCTTCTTAACATGGGAATCATCGACATACGAGTCGCAGGCCCCGATTAACTGTTCACAGGTTTCGTTCAAACAGTTGTCCGGACATTTGAGAGTGCAGTCTGACCCGTAGTACGTTTCCTTGCACGTACAGTCCGGGTCACATATGGTGGCACAGCCATCAGAACACGTCTGTTCGCACTATAGCCCAAAATTACCATCGGGACAAGTGTCATTACAGGTATAGTCAGGATGTTTACATTGTAGGTATTTTCCGGATTTTTCCTCACATAAAGGACAGACACTGGGACAAGACCCGGAGCAGTCGTGTCCATAGATCCCTATGTAGGTGAATCATGGAGAGTAGAAAAATAAATGAAGGAACAATTAGAGGCCACAAAGATGGGATTCCCCATAAGAATGTTGAAAGTTTCCTGGACAGCTAAAAAGACCAATGAGGACATTCTCAAAGAGACCAACACAAATAGGGAGCTCCTAAGAAACATCAGAAAGAAACAACCGATATTTTTTTGGGCACATCATGAGGAAAGAAAAGTTGGAATACTTGATTACAACTGGAGAAATACAGGGAAAGAGAGAGCATGGATGACAAAGAGAGAAAATACTTGATAGCTTGATGTCGTGGCATGGAAACCAGTCAACAACAGAACTGATACGACGCACGATAGATAGACGATTGTGGAAGGACATGATCGCCTATGCCAACCGGTATGGCACATGATGATGACTTCCTGTGTGACCTCCCGAATGAGTTCCGTAGAACATTATCAATGACGGCAAAGTTATCGTTCTTCATGTCTATAATGACACCCAAGTAGACTAGAATATACTCGAACCAATACCCGAAACTTTACAGAAAACAGACAGACTCAACAGAAAGAGATTTAACAGAAAAAAACGTATTAAATATGCAGCAGTTTTGAAGTATACCGCCGATAATGAGAAGAGTTAACTCCTGACACTGCTACCGAAGATATCGTCAAAATGATGAACTAACGCAGGCCAGTTTCCGCCAATTTCAACAATAAAGCAAAGCAACAATATTTGAAACGTCTCACAATAGAACAGAAACACCAAACACAGCCAACATGAAAGAAGTGCACTCATAATATCTTTGTGTAAAAGATTAAGCTACAGGAAAGAAATAATCATTTGAGGCCTCGGTAGCCTAGTTAGGAAAACCACCCGACTGGATTATGACGTTCGGACAACCCGTGTTCGATTCCCGCTGGAAGCAGTGTGAGTTGTACTCGTGGTTGGAAAAAAAAATACCCCCACTGTCGACCCAGCCGTTGGCAGAAATTGGTACCAGGGTATTAGGCTGGAGACAAATAATAATAAATGAATATTATTGTAGAGGGAAACTTCCGAGGAGATAATCAGCGAATCAATTCAGAGGAAGAGGTATGCCTACAGCACTCGGAAAAACTGACAAATAATCAAAAACAGAAAAAATTTGGACCAAAGCAGGATCGAACCCGTACTCAGTGGCACAGCGCCTTGCCACGAAAAGCCAAACGCTAGGGAACACTGCCACTCAGCTAACAAAAATTAGTTTCGTAGGCAATGTCTTTCGCGCAGGTGTTCTCATGACTATAGCATAAGGCCGCGATCACAGCTCGGAAATACATAGTGTATCTGTATTTTTTCCTGTTAAGACAAGTATCTCCCTGATAGGGTAGGGCGGAATACTTGCGTTGCAGACAAACATTTAGGACGAAACAGCACGAATAATAGTTTCCAGTGGTTTAGGCTGGAGACAAATAATAATAAATGAATATTATTATAGAGGTTAACTTCCGAGGCGATACAGGGTATTACCCTGGGAAGGTGAGGAATGTCGCCTAACATCGTTAGTTTCGATGCTTGAAGCGAAGTCTCCGAACATTTCTGGATAGGCGGCCGAGCACATATGGGTGGAAACTCGCGTGCTAAGACGCCGGTTCAAATCTCGTACTTTACCCTTACCATTAACAATCAAGACTAGAGCAACTCATTACATAATCAAGGCTATCATTATTCCACACAACCTACACGAGGAAGATTCTCATATTTTGAAACAAAAAATAAGATTGACAAATTAGAGGAAATGTGCATGTACTGGAAAAAAGCAAGAGCTGGGACTGAATATGCAACGTACTCAGACCGTGAGAAAAAGTGCCATACAGCGGCGACCACAATAGAAGCAAAAGATATAATTAGCAAAATCAATCAATCTGCTGGTGAAGAATTAATGAGTAATGCACAGCGTGAGCCAGACTCAGTTACCCTGCCATAGAAGCGACAGATCCAGCAAGGACAGAACTTGTTCATTTCCTACAAGACCTCAGTTGACTTGCTGGCAACTATTTCGGTCAGCAATCCAGGACGAGGTAGTGAATCATTTTCACGGCCATTCTCTGAATTGTGTATGATTTGTCTCTCTTATAATATCACGACAAAAAAGCTCTGGCTCGCTAGCCATCCCTGTTGTATTGTAACGTTATTCCCATATTCCCACGCGAGTTTAAATCAATTGAGAAACGCTTCAGATTTTGTGTGTCCATGAAATTGTCTTATTTTATGACGTACATGTTCGATGTCAAAAGCACAGCTGTTTGTCTGAATACATTAGTTCTTTTGCTTTTTCCTTCGATTCATAAATATACCTTTCTATGATTATTTTATGTTAAATTTAATTTAATTCGTCATCATCATCATCATCAAGTACCGGGCCTGCTGGCCTAGGTGATCATGTCTCTCTACAACTTTCGATCTCCACAGTTATTTATAATTTCTGTTGGTGACCTTCTGCCAAGCCATTCTCTTAAGCTGTCTGGTATCTTTTCTCTTTGCTTCCCTCTATCTCTTCGTCCCTCAAATTTCCCAGTTGTTAAAATATATTCCAGCTGTTCCCTTCTCATGACATGACCATAAAAATGATGATTGTTTCTTCCTAGTATTGGACATTATATCTCTTTTTTGCTTTGGCCTCTTTCAAAACGTTTTCATTACTCTTCTTAGCTATTCTTTGTATTCTTAACACTCTTCTGTAAAACCACATTTCTACAGCCCCCATTGATTTTCTTGCCTGTTGTCCTATTGTCCATGATTCACATCCATACGTTAAGACTGCCCCTACTAACGTTTAAGAACTCTTTTTCTTGTTTCTTTTGTCACAAATGGATCGCACAGTATTTTCCTCATTTTTTTTTTTTAGAAAGCTGCATTTGCCTGTTCTATTCTGCATCTCACCTCTGTTGTACATCTACCATAAGAGGTTAACATTGTTGCCAGATATTTAAATCCATTGACCTGTTTTAATATTTTTCCACTTGTCTTTATTTCATTTAATTAAAAGAATCAAATAAAGAATCGCAACAAAATTATCTAGAAATGTCACATTTGTTTATGCGATGTCAGAAAATGGAATTCCTTGAAATATTAATTTGAAGAATGCGTGCAAGTAGTTGACTCGGAGCGACACCACCATAAATGCTCTCATGTTTATGAGTTCTCGTTACAATGCCGCTTTGAGATGAAAACACATAGATGTGATATATGATGTTTTGAGAGTTCCATTTCTAGTTCAGATGGGAACTATTTCATGCTATTTTTTAACTATTCTGTTACACATAAACACCTGTACATTTACTGCACTTTGAAGATCTATCAACAACACACAGCACAGCTTTAACGAGAGATCGAACCCGTGCTCATCGACACAGCGCTTCGCCATTGAAGATAGGTAAGGTGAAGTACGAGACTTGAACCGGCGTCTAAGCACGACAAGTTTCCACCCACATGTGCTCGGCCACCTATCCAGAAATGTTCGGAGATTTCTAGATAGTGTCGCTTTAATCATCGAAACTCACGATGTGAGGCGGCATTCCTCACCTTCCCAGGGTAATACCCTCTTGTACCCATTTCTGCCAAAGGCTGGGTCGACCGTGGGGGTATTTTTTTTTTCCAACCACGAGCACAACTCACACTGCTCCCAGCGGGAATCGAACACGGGTTGTCCGAACGTCGGTAGTCCACTCGGGTGGTTTTCCCAACTAGGCTACCGAGGTCCCCCATTTGAAGATACCTGCACTAACGAAAACTGCAAGCTCATCATCCCCAGAGAAGATCAATATAGCGACACATTATGTTCGCTTATCCCTGAATGACAAGAGAATTGACTTACAACCCCAGTACAGGAAAATATATTTATAGACACAAATGATTCTACTGAGTATCGTATTACCAAGTACCTGCCACATATAAACAAATAGCTCTTCTTCTTTCTTTACTTCCTCTTGTATCAGTTTGGGTGTTGAGGGAGTTAAGAAAGTTCTGGCTCTCGCCCTTTTGGTTCAGTCAGTCAATGTCAATTGATGACTCTGGGTCTACCTCTTGCTCTTGTCTTTTTTCTTGCTTTGTATGGTACTAAATCACACGACATTCTTTCTAGATAGGCAAACCAGTTTATTTCTTGTTTCTGTATGCAGCTTAGAATTGGCACAAACCCCTCTCTTTCTCTTATAATATAATTTCTGATTGTCTTTTCGGGTTTCTCCAAGCGCTTTTCTCAGACATCATATCTCTGTGGTGACAGGTTTTCTTTTATACCTATACGTAAGTAACCATGTTTGGCACAGAGAATGTTGTTCCCAGATATTTAAAGTTTGTTACTTGTTCTATAACTTAATGCTCTTAACTATGTTTAGTGTCTTCTTTTGTCTTCCTATTGATAAAAATAGTATTCAAATATAGATTGGATTATTTGCGGTCTTCATAGACAGCAAAGGACAATTACATCTCGAATAGTGGCTTCAGTGGTTTAGACAAGACTACCGACAATGAAAATAAATAATCATTATAAATGGCAGACCGAAGACCATTTTACAAGACGCTAGGAGAGGGGAGAAAACGAGAGGTCAGCAGAGAAAGAGATGGGAAGATAACATCAAAGAATGGGCAACCCTAAACTTTGTTGAGCCCCAAAGAATAATTGAAGATAAAAGAGAGGCAAAGACGGTTGAATACTCTGTCAGTGGTGCATCAACATCAATAGACACAGCAAGCTGGAACGAACAATAATGGAAGGCATGATTCCTGGGCGACGCATCATGGACAGAAAGTGGTTTTAAGACATCAAGAAGACTTTGACCATAACAAGAGAAGCGGTAGGTCTGGCTAGAGACAGGGATTCTTTCAGACGCGCTGTGAAGAATGAAACGTTCTGTGGAAGGTCTGGCTAGAGACAGGGATTCTTTCAGACGGGCTGTGAAGAATGAAACGTTCTATGAGAGGTCTGGCTAGAGACAGGGATTCTTTCAGACGGGCTGTGAAGAATGAAACGTTCTGTGGAAGGTCTGGCTAGAGACAGGGATTCTTTCAGACGGGCTGTGAAGAATGAAACGTTCTGTGGGAGATCTGGCTAGAGACAGAGATTCTTTCAGACGGGCTGTGAAGAGTGCAACGTTCTGTGGGAGATCTGGCTAGAGACAGAGATTCTTTAAGACGGGCTGTGATGAGTGCAACCTTCTGTGGGAAGTCTGGTTAGAGACAGAGATTCTTTCAGACGGGCTGTGATGAGTGCAACGTTCTGTGGGAGGTCTGGTTAGAGACAGATATTCTTTCAGACGGGTTGTGAAGAGTGCAACGTTCTATGGGAGGTCTGGTTAGAGACAGAGATTCTTTCAGACGGGCTGTGAAGAGTGCAACGTTCTGTGGGAGATCTGGCTAGAGACAGAGATTCTTTAAGACAGGCTGTGATGAGTGCAATGTTCTATGGTAGGTCTGACTAGAGACAGAGATTCTTTAAGACGGGCTGTGATGAGTACAACGTTCTATGGTAGGTCTAACTAGAGACAGAGATTCTTTAAGACGGGCTGTGATGAGTACAACGTTCTATGGTAGGTCTGACTAGAGACAGAGATTCTTTAAGACGGGCTGTGATGAGTACAACGTTCTATGGGAGGTCAGGCTAGAGACAGAAATTCTTTCAGACGGGCTGTGATGAGTGCAACGTTCTGTGGGAGGTCAGGCTAGAGACAGAAATTCTTTCAGACAGGCTGTGATGAGTGCAACGTTCTGTGGAAGGTCTGGCTAGAAACAGAGATTCTTTCAGACGGTTTGTGATGAGTACAACGTTCTGCGAGAGGTCTGGCTAGAAATAAAGATTCTTTCAGACGGGGTGTGATGAGTGCAACGTTCTGTGGATGGTCTTGCTAGAAACAAAGATTCTTTCAGACGGGCTGTGATGAGTGCAACGTTCTGTGGAAGATCTGGCTAGAAACAGAGATTCTTTCAGCAAGTCTGTGATGAGTGCAACGTTCTGTGGAAGGTCTGGCTAGAAACAGATATTCTTTCAGACGGGTTGTGATGAGTTCAACGTTCTGTGTAAGGTCTGGCTAGAAACAGAGATTCTTTCAGACGGGTTGTGATGAGTTCAACGTTCTGTGTAAGGTCTGGCTAGAAACAGAGATTCTTTCAGACGGGTTGTGATGAGTTCAACGTTCTGTGTAAGGTCTGGCTAGAAACAGATATTCTTTCAGACGGGTTGTGATGAGTTCAACGTTCTGTGGAAGGTCTGGCTAGAAACAGATATTCTTTCAGACGGGTTGTGATGAGTTCAACGTTCTGTGGAAGGTCTGGCTAGAAACAAAGATTCTTTCAGGCGGGCTGTGATGAGTGCAACGTTCTGTGGAAGGTCTGGCTAGAAACAAAGATTCTTTCAGGCGGGCTGTGATGAGTGCACTGAAAGGATTTTTTTTCTAACGGGAGTGAAATAAAAATCTTGAGTCTCACAAGTCGCAGCGACTACTTTGTCCAAGCGGCCTTTATCCCTCTGGTTCTATCGTGAGCCCCGCGACATACACCTGCAATGGTGTGTTGTAAAGATAGTTTCTGTTTAGTTTGCGATGAGTGCAACGTTATGTAAAGGAACCGATGATGATGCCCCAGGGTTATGGGATGACTGACGGCGGCTACAACTGAAATTTCCCCTAATAACAAATATTTCTTTTGTTTTATTATTGTCTTCAATTTACACTTTTTTTGTGTATGCATTTTTAGCTTATAATAGTGGTAATACACGTGTTCCAGTTTGTATTTATTACTTAAAATGCATACGTCAAAAAAGAGACGTATTAGATACAGAAAATAAAAAGGTATGATAATGAAACATTGGTATTTATGTTGAAATTATTTTCTTGCAAAGTATCGCCATAATTTAGAAACTGACTGTGCAATTGATACAACTAAAAATCAAGATTTGTGTGGGATCTTTCTATTGAAACCGTAATTTTCGAAGCGTTAAAAATTATTTAATTGATAATTGTGAAACTATTTTTGAAAATTGTTAACATAGTGAAGGTCGCAGGAAAGAAAAGACATCTCTTAAACGTAAAGTAAATTAGATAGCATGAGACACAACAGGAGGAGAAGTTAACAGAAGAGCAAGAGATCGCAAATTTACTATTTCAAACTGACATTCTATTTAAATTCCCCAGGTCAAAGTGGTGAAATCCGATATGCGGAGTCACTGGCATTATCTCATGTCACTACAGTAATCGTAGCCGTTTAGCCCTTGAGATTCATCTCATAGTCCTGTTGGGTTCGCTGCCCCTACAAGACATGAATATATCACTCTCATACACATAGGATGCCTATTACACACAGCTTACTCTCATACGCATTTATATATATATATATATATATATATATGTGTGTGTGTGTGTGTGAGCTTGTATATATAGACACCTGTGGATGTGCTGTGTGGTAGTATATTAGGAGTATGCTTTTATGGATATATGGCTACGTACGCATACGTTTGTCTGCATAGTTGCAGATATACACATATGCGTATGCGCATAGGTACATGCGTGTATTGATTGTATGTGTGTATAGTCCTATCATATATAATACATATGTATTTCTTTCGTATGTATACACATATCGGTATTCACACTCTTATATATGTTGCCAGTAGTGGTATAGCCTCGGGACCAGTACCCATCTCCACATATTTTTAGAACCCTTCCCGTATAGTTTATACTTGCCTCCGATCCGTAATTGTGATTTCAGTCCAGACGGCGTGTGACCAAGCTTCGGACTACAAGGAAGTGACGTATTTTCCTTTTAGATAATCTACCATAGTATAGCCATGTAGTTACATCTCGCTGTAGTTATTTATATATCCAGCTGAAGGCCCACCGAGCCGAAACGTCGTTCTGCTTTTGTTTTACTCCTCATCTAGTTAAAGCTGTAATCATAACACTTTTAAAAATTTTATTCTTTTTCAAACTAATTCTCCCCTAGAAGCCGAAAAGTAGATGAGGAAGGAAAAAAAGAAAGAGGAAGAAGAAAAGAAGACGAAGACTGTATTAAAGGAAGTCAATGAATGTTAATACCTAGCAACAATGTTAACTTTAGATGGATGGTGTACAGCTGAGGTGAGGGACAAAGTGACTCAAGCAAAGGCGGCATTCCAAAGAATGAGAAAAATATGCAAACCATTTTTGTAAATGGGAATCATAAAAATAGTTGTTGTGTTATGTGGAGCCAGTCTCGACGTATGAATGCCAATTCTGGATAGCAGGACAACAGACAAGGAAATCGTTGGCGGCTACATAAATGTGATTTTACAGAAGACTGTTGAGAATAGCATGGACTGCAAGAAGAGTTATGAGGGCGCTATAAAAGAGGTCAAAAAAAGGGGAAAGATTATTTCCACCATCAGAGAGAAGTAATTATTTTTAAAATCATGGTCTGAAAGGGAGAAATTGGAATATATTGTGAAAAAGGAAAAAGGAAAATAAGACAAATAATACAAGACAATTTAAGAGAATGGTTTAGTAGGAGGTCAACAGTGGAATTAATAAACAGCTGTAGAAACAGAAAGTTGCGGTGAGACATGATCACCTCCACCAGCAGCCATGGTACTTGATGATGAGCCTTACTCTCGCAATGATTTGTTCTAACCATGTCCAGTCATCCTTCTAGTTCTACATTTTCAAAGATCAGTCATCCTTCTAGTTCTACATTTTCAAAGATCAGTCATCCTTCTAGTTCTACATTTTCAAAGATCAGTCAGCCTACTAGTTCTACATTTTCAATGATCAGTCATCCTTCTAGTTCTACTTTTTAAAAGAAAAGTCATCCTTCTAAGGAGTGCGTGGCTGGCTGTGCGGCGAATATCACAGTTTTGCTAGTTAAAAAGTGGGCGCGCTGTGTTCAAAAGCCCGCGGTAAATATCATTTTGTTTTAATCGGGGGGGGGGGGGGAGAAAGGAAAGATAAAAATCCTGAGTCTCACACGTCGTGGCGACTACTCTGTCCAAGCGGCCTATATTTCCCTGGTAGCGTCGAGAACCCCTCCCCACTTCCCCCGGACAAACACCATTTGATGTAGATGATAGATATGTCGTATGATAGTAGTCAGTCATCTAGTTTGACTTTTTCAAAATTTTGTCGTCTTTCAGTTTCGCTTTTCTCATTTTCTCCAGTAATTCTAAGTGTTTATGTTCTCAGGTGGTATAACGTTAGATGTCCAAACCGGTTTACCTGGTGTTCCTTCACGCATATCGATATGTGTGTCAGTGCTAACCAAAGGACCGATATGTCTGTCAGGGCTGACCTAAGGACCGATATGTGTGCCAGGGCTGACCTAAGGACCGATATGTGTGCCAGGGCTGACCTAAGGACCGATATGTGTGCCAGGGCTGACCTAAGGACCGATATGTGTGCCAGGGCTGACCTAAGGACCGATATGTGTGCCAGGGCTGACCTAAGGACCGATATGTGTGCCAGGGCTGACCTAAGGACCGATATGTGTGCCAGGGCTGACCTAAGGACCGATATGTGTACCAGGGCTGACCTAAGGACCGATATGTGTGCCAGGGCTGACCTAAGGACGATATGTGTGCCAGGGCTGACCTAAGGACCGATATGTGTGCCAGGGCTGACCTAAGGACCGATATGTGTGCCAGGGCTGACCTAAGGACCGATATGTGTGCCAGGGCTGACCTAAGGACCGATATGTGTACCAGGGCTGACCTAAGGACCGATATGTGTGCCAGGGCTGACCTAAGGACCGATATGTGTGCCAGGGCTGACCTAAGGACCGATATGTGTGCCAGGGCTGACCTAAGGACCGATATGTGTGCCAGGGCTGACCTAAGGACCGATATGTGTACCAGTGCTGACCTTATGGACCGATATGTGTACCAGGGCTGACCTAAAAACGGATATGTGTGTGTGTTAGTACTGACCTAAGACCGATATGTGTGTCAGTGCTGACCTAAGAACCGATATGTGTGTCAGTGCTAACCTAAGGACCGATAGGTGTGTCAGTGCTGACCTAAGGACCGATATGTGTGTCAGTGCTGACCAAAGGACCGATATGTGTGCCAGAGCTGACCTAAAGACCAATATGTGTGCCAGGGCTGACCTAAGGACCGATATGTGTACCAGGGCTGACCTAAAAACGGATATATGTGTGTGTTAGTACTGACGTAAGGACCGATATGTGTGCCAAGGCTGACTTAAAAACGGATATGTGTGTGTTAGTACTGACCTAAGGACCGATATGTGTGTCAGTGCTGACCTAAGAACCGATATGCGTGCCAGTACTGACCTAAGGACTGATATGCGTGTCAGTGCTGACCTAAGGACCGATATGTGTGCCAGTGCTGACCTAAGGACCGATATGTGTGCCAGTGCTGAACTAACGACAGATATGCGTGTCAGTGCTGACCTAAGGACCGATATGTGTGCCAGTGCTGACCTAAGGACCGATATGTGTGCCAGTACTGAACTAACGACAGATATGCGTGTCAGTGCTGACCTAAGGACCGATATATGTGCCAGTACTGACCTAAGGACCGATATGTGTTCCAGTACTGATCTAAGGACCGATATATGTGCCAGTACTGACCTAAGGACCGATAAATGTACCAGTACTGATCTAAGGACCGATATATGTGCCGGTACTGATTTAAGGACCGATATATGCGCCAGTACTGATCTAAAAAACAAAATGGCAATGCATAAAAAACAGCATACAAGAATCCTGCAACACCTTGCCCAAAAAGGAAAGTAACAAAAAACAAAAATGGATAACTGACAAAATCTTAGAAAAAAATGGAAGAAAGAAGACAAGCGAAAAACACTGCCAGATACAAGGATATAGACAATGAATTCAGGAGAATGTGCAAAAAGGCAAAAGAAGACTGGCTCAACCAAAGATGTCTAGAAGTCGAAACTATGGAAAGTAAACAAAACTTAAGAGAGATGCACACAGAAATAAAGAGAATGACTAATAAAGACAAAAAAGCTGCAAGAAACGGATGTATTGCAAACAAAGAGGGAAGAATGCTAACAGACAACAAAGATATAATAGATAGATGGCAAGAATATATAACAGAATTATTTCATGACGAAAGGGACAAAAAGCCAGACATAAAATGTACATACAACTACAAAATCCTGAAATCTGAAGTAAAAAAAGCTATAAAAACAATGAAAAAGGGAAAGGCAGCAGGACCTGACAATATACAGATAGAGATGATACAGGCTCTAGAAGAGTTTGGCGTCGAAGTGATCACAGACATATGCAATGACATATACCATACAGGATACATACCAAACGATCTAAAAACATCAACTTTCATTGCATTACCTAAAAAGAATGGTGCCGTTGAATGCAGTGATTTCAGAACAATAAGCCTAATGAGCCAGGTAACACAAATTTTACTAAAAGTTATACAGGGAAGGAATCAGAATAAAATCAATACTGAATTAGATGAGCAACAATTTGGATTCAGGAAAAACAGTGGGACAAAAGAAGCCATATTTAGCATGAGAACATTGATTGAAAAGTACACAGAAGTAAACAAACCAATATATGCCTGCTTAATATACTACACCAAAGCTTTCGATTGAATACACCATAACCAACTTATAGACTGCCTAAAGGATATAAATCTAGACGACACAGACATACGACTAATATGTAATTTGTACTGGGAGCAAACAGCAATAATAAGATATAACAAGGAGAACTCTACACCCATGGACATAAAAAGAGGAGTAAGACAAGGATGCATCCTATCACCAAGCTTGTTCAATCTATACATTGAGCAAATCTTTAAAAACATCTCAGAGATGCCAGGCCTAAACATTGATGGAAAGATAATCAATAACCTAAGATATGCTGATGATACTGTTCTACTAGCAGAAAATCCTAAAAACCTACAATTGCTTAATGTGATAAACATAACAAGAAAAAAATATGGACTAGAAATGAATATCAAAAAGACTAAAACTATGATCATAAACAAAGAAAATTCTCAAGACCTACAATTAAGTATCACAGTTGAGGGATAACATCTGGAGAGTCCAGAGCTACAACTACCTGGGACATACTATAACCAATGATGGAAACTGTAAAATTGAAATAAACAAAAGAATAGGTATGGCAAAAAGTAATATTAATGCCACGAAAAATATACTAACAACAAAACAAATATCAACAGGGCTGAAACTAAGAATGGCAAAATGTTACATCTTCTCAATATTCCTGTATGGTGCAGAAACATGGACATTAGACAAGAAAACAGAACAGAAAATTGAAGCCTTTGAAATGTGGATTTATAGAAGAATAGGTACAATTGGGTGGAAAGAAAAGAGAACAAACGATGAAGTTTTAAAACAACTGAAAATAAAAAGAAAACTACTAAATACAATTAAGACAAGACAAATGAAATTTTTGGGGCATGTTAAAAGACACAACAGCCTACTAAAAGTAATATTGGAAGGGAAAATACAAGGTAAAAAAAGAGGCAGACCAAGACTAACATGGACGAGTAACATGAAAAGATGGACAAGTCAATCTATGACAGCCTGCACCATCAAGGCAATAAACAGAGTAGAATGGCGATCTATGGTAGCCAACCTTCTTTGCGGAGAAGGCACTCAATGAAGATGACTGATCTAAGGACCGATATATGTGCCAGTATTGGCTAAAGGATCGATATATGTACCAGTACTGACCAAAGGACCGATATATGTGCCAGTACTGACCCAAGGACCGATATATGTGCCAGTACTGACCTAAGGACCGATATCTGTACCAGTTCCCGTTCACAGCATGCATCACCACTACCGTATACTGCATAAGTCTTTATGCATTTCCAAAAGCAGCACTGACCAGGTGGTTCGACAAGCAATGAACAAACGTCAACTGTGAAGCCAGCGCAATGGGAGCTCAACATTGTTTGCTTGTTAATTAATCTGTTAACTTAAGTATGGCTACCAAATTAATCGTACATCACGGACTATAATTGATGTCTCTCCCCCCCCCCTCCCCCAAATTGATTGCGTCATTCTCTCCGTCAAATCACCGGCTGGCTACATGAGAAGTCCACAGATCAGTATCGTCTGCGCATGTCCAACCCAACGAGATCAGCGTTTATTCCAATTTGATTAGCACGGCATTTGGGTAAAAATTGAGGGGAAAACACCACTACAAGCACTTGAATTATCTCCACTTGTAAAACAGAAGTAGAGTGAGGAACTTTCACAGATCAAGCTCTTTAACTCAGAATTATTTTGATGTTTTGATCAGAATTATCGCACTTCAAATTACATACAACCTGGAAAGAGATAGAAGTGGAAAGCGGAAACAGGCATGAGGATAACATGAAAGTGACAGTCTAGTTGTAAATAGAGAAGACATTGGAAGAGAGGATGTAAAAAAGGAATACAAATGGAACAGGTTAAAGGATATGAGAGAGGATACCATTTTTTCATTCTGCGGGCGATTGTCTATCCAATATTGACAGATTCAGTCAGGAGAGAAGCCGCTCAGTAAAACAGCACCCAGTTTATGACACTATTGTATAGCCAAACTACTGGCACATTATAATTGCTTGCTACCAACCGTCTGTAAACAAAAAATATCTTTATGGCATACACACATAACACCACATTAACCCAAAAATCATGTGCCGAAGGTCTGTAAAATGTATGGTCACTAACACCATATTCCCTATACGCCATTGGCGCGACGGGGGTACTTTACTTATACACACATAACTATGGTCTGCACCCGGGGGGGGGGGGGGGAGGGTTAGAGGACCGAAGAATATCGGTAGCTTGTCCAGTCCGGTCAGTACAAGGTGTTAGAGTCAAAGTTGTTATATTTACACTTGACATTAAGATACAGGCACTAATAACATATTCTCTTTACTTGACCGTAAGATACAGGTACTAATAACATATTCTCTTTACTTGACCGTAAGATACAGGTACTAATAACATATTCTCTTTACTTGACCGTAAGATACAGGCACTAATAACATATTCTCTTTACTTGACATTAAGATACAGGCACTAATAACATATTCTCTTTACTTGACCGTAAGATACAGGTACTAATAACATATTCTCTGTACTTGACATTAAGATACAGGCACTAATAACATATTCTCTTTACTTGACCGTAAGATACAGGTACTAATAACATATTCTCTATACTTGACAGTAAGATGCAGGCACTAATAACATATTCTCTATACTTGACCGTAAGATACAGGTACTAATAACATATTCTCTTTACTTGACATTAAGATACAGGCACTAATAACATATTCTCTTTACTTGACCGTAAGATACAGGTACTAATAACATATTCTCTATACTTGACAGTAAGATGCAGGCACTAATAACATATTCTCTATACTTGACCGTAAGATACAGGTACTAATAACATATTCTCTTTACTTGATATTAAGATACAGGTAATAATAACATATTCTCTTTACTTGACCGTAAGATACAGGTACTAATAACATATTCTCTATACTTGACAGTAAGATGCAGGCACTAATAACATATTCTTTTTACTTGACAGTAAGATACAGGCACTAATAACATATTCTCTTTACTTGACAGTAAGATACAGGCACTAATAACATATTCTCTTTACTTGACAGTAAGATACAGGCACTAATAACATATTCTCTTTACTTGACAGTAAGATGCAGGTACTAATAATATATTCTCTTTACTTGACAGTAAGATGCAGGTACTAATAACATATTCTCTATACTTGACAGTAAGATGCAGGTACTAATAACATATTCACGTTACTTGACAGTAAGATGCAGGTACTAATAACATATTCTCTATACTTGACAATAAGATACAGGTACTAATAACATATTCTCTATACTTGACAGTAAGATACAGGCACTAATAACATATTCTCTTTACTTGACAGTAAGATGCAGGTACTAATAATATATTCTCTTTACTTGACAGTAAGATGCAGGTACTAATAACATATTCTCTATACTTGACAGTAAGATGCAGGTATTAATAACATATTCACTTTACTTGACAGTAAGATGCAGGTACTAATAACATATTCTCTATACTTGACAGTAAGATGCAGGTACTAATAATATATTCTCTATACTTGACAGTAAGATGCAGGTACTAATAACATATTCTCTATACTTGACAGTAAGATACAGGTACTAATAACATATTCTCTATACTTGACAGTAAGATACAGGTACTAATAACATATTCTCCATACTTGACAGTAAGATACAGGTAATAATAACATATTCTCTATACTTGACAGTAAGATACAGGTACTAATAACATATTCTCTATACTTGACAGTAAAACACAGGCACTAATAACATATTCTCTATACTTGACAGTAAGATACAGGTACTAATAACATATTCTCTATACTTGACAGTAAGATACAGGCACTAATAGCATATTCTCTATACTTGACAGTAAGATACAGGCACTAATAACATATTCTCTATACTTGACAGTAAGATGCAGGTACTAATAACATATTCACGTTACTTGACAATAAGATACAGGTAATAATAACATATTTTCTATACTTGACAGTAAGATACAGGAACTAATAACATATTCTCTATACTTGACAGTTAGATACAGGTACTAATAACATATTCTCTATACTTGACAGTTAGATATGGGTACTAATAGCATATTCTCTATACTTGACAGTAAGATACAGGTACTAATAGCATATTCTCTATACTTGACAGTAAGACACAGGCACTAATAACATATTCTCTATACTTGACAGTAAGATACAGGTACTAATAACATATTCTCTATACTTGACAGTAAGATACAGGCACTAATAGCATATTCTCTATACTTGACAGTAAGATACAGGCACTAATAACATATTCTCTATACTTGACAGTAAGATGCAGGTACTAATAACATATTCACGTTACTTGACAATAAGATACAGGTAATAATAACATATTTTCTATACTTGACAGTAAGATGCAGGTACTAATAACATATTCTCTATACTTGACAATAAGATACAGGTACTAATAACATATTCTCTATACTTGACAGTAAGATACAGGCACTAATAACATATTCTCTTTACTTGACAGTAAGATGCAGGTACTAATAATATATTCTCTTTACTTGACAGTAAGATGCAGGTACTAATAACATATTCTCTATACTTGACAGTAAGATGCAGGTATTAATAACATATTCACTTTACTTGACAGTAAGATGCAGGTACTAATAATATATTCTCTATACTTGACAGTAAGATGCAGGTACTAATAACATATTCTCTATACTTGACAGTAAGATACAGGTACTAATAACATATTCTCTATACTTGACAGTAAGATACAGGTACTAATAACATATTCTCTATACTTGACAGTAAGATACAGGTAATAATAACATATTCTCTATACTTGACAGTAAGATACAGGTACTAATAACATATTCTCTATACTTGACAGTAAAACACAGGCACTAATAACATATTCTCTATACTTGACAGTAAGATACAGGTACTAATAACATATTCTCTATACTTGACAGTAAGATACAGGCACTAATAGCATATTCTCTATACTTGACAGTAAGATACAGGCACTAATAACATATTCTCTATACTTGACAGTAAGATGCAGGTACTAATAACATATTCACGTTACTTGACAATAAGATACAGGTAATAATAACATATTTTCTATACTTGACAGTAAGATACAGGAACTAATAACATATTCTCTATACTTGACAGTTAGATACAGGTACTAATAACATATTCTCTATACTTGACAGTTAGATATGGGTACTAATAGCATATTCTCTATACTTGACAGTAAGATACAGGTACTAATAGCATATTCTCTATACTTGACAGTAAGACACAGGCACTAATAACATATTCTCTATACTTGACAGTAAGATACAGGTACTAATAACATATTCTCTATACTTGACAGTAAGATACAGGCACTAATAGCATATTTTCTATACTTGACAGTAAGATACAGGCACTAATAACATATTCTCTATACTTGACAGTAAGATGCAGGTACTAATAACATATTCACGTTACTTGACAATAAGATACAGGTAATAATAACATATTTTCTATACTTGACAGTAAGATACAGGAACTAAAAACATATTCTCTATACTTGACAGTTAGATACAGGTACTAATAACATATTCTCTATACTTGACAGTTAGATATGGGTACTAATAGCATATTCTCTATACTTGACAGTAAGATACAGGTACTAATAGCATATTCTCTATACTTGACAGTTAGATACAGGTACTAATAACATATTCTATATACTTGACGGTAAGATATGGGTACTAATAACATATTCTCTATACTTGACAGTTAGATATGGGTACTAATAACATATTCTATATACTTGACAGTAAGATATGGGTACTAATAACATATTCTCTATACTTGACAGTTAGATATGGGTACTAATAACATATTCTCTATACTTGACAGTTAGATATGGGTACTAATAACATATTCTATATACTTGACAGTAAGATATGGGTACTAATAACATATTCTCTATACTTGACAGTAAGATACGGGTACTTATAGCATATTCTCTATACTTGACAGTAAGATATGGGTACTAATAACATATTCTCTATACTTGACGGTAAGATATAGGCACTAATATTATATTCTCTATACTTGACAGTAAGATACAGGCACTACTAGCATATCCTCTATACTTGACAGTAAGATACAGGCACTAATATTATATTCTCTATACTTGACAGTAAGATACAGGCACTACTAGCATATCCTCTATACTTGACAGTAAGATACAGGTACTAATAACATATTCTCTATACTTGACAGTAAGATACAGGCACTACTAGCATATCCTCTATACATGGCGATAAGATAGAGCTCTTTCTTATTTCATCTAATTCATAAGAAATAAAAATCTGCATCATGGCATTAAATCTTACTTCCAGATCATTTCCTACTGAGTGTTGAAAACAATGCAAGGAATAAAAAGTTAGGATGTGGCACAATTAATCATCTGCATATGATGATTGTTTTCTTAATACTTAAGTGTGATATACCCTGTAATTACTGCTGCTGTATCTTAGTTCTCTGTTCACTTCTAGTTAGCTGCATAATTGAAATTATTTTGAGGTTTAATTTTAAGTTAAATCCTATTTGTTCACTATATTTATGCAGTCTATGCTTTCCTTTTATTATATTTTAGAAAATGTTGGCAGGCATGATTTACCACATATGCCAAGTCTTCCAGTCTGGAATTAATAATGAATGAATGAAATATAATTTACACAGAAGACATACAAGACACAGAAAATGCTAAACAAAGAACAACTAACAGAAAACAGATTATAGAGGATGAGAAGTGACAACCATGAGCAGCATAAATTTCTTTAAATATGTGCAACAAAAATACATCATGTGAATACTGACAAATGTTTGATGTTTCTCAATTTGCAGAAATATTGTATTACAAGAAAGTTCAAGGTCAGTGGAAGTGATGTGTTGAGTTAGAGTAAGCAAGTGGATTTAATCAGGATATAATTAGCACAATTAATGTGACAAAATATACATACACTTATTAATGTACAATATATTGCTTTAAATGCAAAAGTAGCACTGTGCCACACAACAAAAATCATATAAATGTTGCACAAATCAATGCAATTTTGATAAGACAATTTGCAATACTTAGTACTGCATTTCAAAACACTTTTGTTACAGATCACATAACTTATATTGCTTGTTATACAATTGAAATCCTTTTCTACAGAACACAACTAACAACGCTCATTTTGACAAAAATAATGAACTTTTGAAAAGAGCAGAAGCAACAAATCAGGATCTTGGATAAAGAACAAAACTTAGAGTACTTGTTACAACAAATATAGTTTTGTTACAGAATGCAGACCACCTGTTTACTATAAAGAAAGGTCAATGTAGCGGTTCTCAAACATTCCTTACTGTGAACCCCCCCTCCTAAACTTAAATACGTTTTCTAGTTTGGGACTCCCAGGCTTTTATTCATTCTCTCTGTCCATTTAGCTACAAAATATACTATCCTTCAATCCTTCGCTGGCCCCTGTGACAGCACTGCGGACCCCCTGTGACAGCACCACGGACCACCAGGGGGCTGTGGCTCACAGTTTGAGAAACGCTGTAGTAGAATTTTAACCAGAAAACTGTTTCAGCACTTCCTCTATTAGTGGGTTTGCTTGGGAGGTTATTAAAGTCAACATTCGTCAACACTCTTTTAGCACATGGAGAAAATAGTGTTAGTTTCCCTATTTTTCCATGATTATTAAGATATTTAAGGGTGTCTATGTCATTCTATGTTGCCATGTCCACTTTGTCCAGGTAAATTCTTTGGCACAAATATTCAGAGGCTTGGTAAATTTTAAAATAAATTCACAAAATGGAGAGCATGTTCTCTAAAATGGTGGGGTCTGTAGATATAGAAGACCTCGTATTGCAGTACCACCGGGCTGAAAAAAATTCAACATCTTCATCAGAGCAAAAAATAGAGAGAGAGAATTCAAAAAAATCCATTGCATTGTGCACATCTTCGCAGGTATAAAAGTCAACAGCTATTGCCATTGCATATGGTAATTATCATAAAATAAAAGGAAGTTGAACATCGACCTCCTGAACTGGTGAGTGGCCAGTGCAGTCACTACAGTCTAGTAGGCAATTTTTTTGGACCAACATAATGTCGGGGTTCACCTGACCACTGAAAATGGGTACCAAGCTCTTTTTTTTGGAAAATATGGTGCCCTGACATGATACTGACCACATTACACATAAAAAAGTATCATTGTATATTGAAAAAGATGGGTACTAACACCATATTGCTCATACATGTTAAGGTGTGAATGGAGTTTAACATGCTGTGGGCAACCTTTCTTTTGGAAATTTGTTTAAAATTTGAAATAACAGCAAGATATTAAGAAAAAATTGATCTAAAACACATTTTTTTGATGGACAATTTGTTCCGGAAGTCAGAAAAGAGGTTTAAATAGGAGCATTAAAAGGCTTTAGCGGCAATAATAACAAAAAAGTCAATAAATTAAAAACAGCAGAATGCAACTCCTGGGATTCTCACAGTGGTCAGTAGAGCTGCATTTTACTGCTGGTTGTATAGAATGTACCAAGAATGTGCCAACCACTTTGCCATAACAGTTTTTAAAGATTATAAGAGCTAAGGGGTAAAAACAAAAACTCTACATGCTACCAAACTTACAGAAGGTTATTGAAGTTTGACTGTAGACTTGACCCAACAAATTAAAGAACACCAGCCTCTATCTCTATCTATGGATGAAATAATTTATTACACAACACACACACATCAACCATGGATATGAAACTATTAACTAAGGACAGCAACTATGGGCATAAAACACTAAGTAAAATCAGGATTTAACAGTTCAGCTTCCAAGATAAAGTACACGTTCTTCAGTCCCAAGCATAAAGATGGCTCTGGAGGAACATACGATAATATTGAGATACAATGAGCATACATACCATTAGCTATTTGTTGAAAGGAACTGAGAACCTATAGACATTCTGGATGTGATAACATCAGTTGGTAAAACTTGATTGTGTACCTATTTTATTCACAATTATTATTTTATTTAATATTTTATTGCAGTCCTCCCATATTTTTATGTATTTTTTGCAAGTGAAATACCTTATGCAACTAAACTTCTAAACATGATTAACATAGGGACTGGGTAATCTAGAGGTAAGATATTGGCCTCTGGAAAGAAAGGTCCTGGGGTTCATTTCAACTAGTGGGAATATTTTTCAAAAGAAAAGAAAATCTTAATCTGTGGTTTCTTTGTGGCTTTACCCTCTCCTTGTCTCTGGGTAGTGATATTCAACATCTAACCCTCTCAAAAAATGACAAAAACAGGATGTCCTGCGTGCATTCACACACATTAAAGAACCCTTGGCAGTTAAAAATCACAAGGTCAATTTAGGTCAAAAAATGGCCACTGCACAGGCAAAATTGTCAGCAAACTAAAGATATACTCACCTCAATGGATCCCAGGCATGCTACGGAGTTCGTGCACAAGGGTCAGGATCTTCTCTGAGATTCTCAATATTTTGAGGGGAAAATCGATATACCTATGGGTTAGTCCGGTGTGCAAGAATGATGATACTAACATAACATAACATGATTAAAAATTAAAAAGTTTGCTATTAAACATACATTATAGAAACAACTAGCAATGAGCTCTGCTACTCATGCTACATAACAAATTCAGATGAAAAACAAAATTACACCAAAATGTTATTTATAAATTCATTAAAGCTATTGTAACACTTCAGTGTTTTATAAAAACATCCATAACAAATATAACAGAAATAACATGCCAATTATATTCTACAGATTTAAACTATACCACCACACAAAGCCCAGTGAATAATTAGAAGCTTATAAATACACCAGAAAATGTTGAGCTGTTATTTTTTTGTTCACAAATGTGACTTGTGCTGCACTGTGCTCTATACATTAGTCTAGTGGATCTATCTTTATCACAAAATTTGAAAAAAAACAATACTTTAGCATTCACAAAATTCAATTGAGACAGCTAATTTGTTACCAGTTTCTTTGGGCAAAATTTGTTTTTTTATGTAGAATGACTCAAACAGGTTTTTTGTTATTGGTCAAACAGCCTGTGTACTTTAACCTTTTAAGACTAATGCAATGCAATACATGCCTGAGGAGTTTGTGGATGTTCTGCTTATTCAGGTTTTGCCATAATGTCAGAAAGTTTATGAAGTAAACATTAATTGTGGAAGATTATGCTGCAACTGTTTGCTTCTAACATAGAACCCAGGCAGTGATATCTATCTATCTATTGACCTTTTGAGCCGTGGCTGGCTCATAGGGCATAGACTCAGATACTCTTTCTCTTTTTTTAAATTTTCTATTTAGCAGTCTCAATCCTTGCAAAAAATATTTATCATATTCTGCCATTTGTCTCTGTTCTGTGCAAGCATCTCAATATCATTGAGGGAGCCAATTCCTGATGCCTTTGCCTCTCTGATCAATGTTCTTCTCAGTGTCTCTCTGAGTTGGCCTCTTTTCCTCCTACCTGTTGTTTCCCACATGAGGGCTTGCTTTGTTATATGGTTATTATTTCTTCTAGGCAGTGATATACAACTAGTTTTTTTTTATATTTTAGATTATCAACTGCCAAGAACTTGTTTGTATGCTCAATTTTAACATGAGACATATGTTTTGTCATTCTTTGACAGGACTTGGTACTTTATTTTATTTAACTCTATGGAAGCTTTTTATCGGTGCAACGGAGGAGATTTCAGAGACAAAATTTTTCATGGTTTTAAGAATCAATCTATATATTTATATATGAATAATATCTAACATATAACATACTATAGATGAATTTTTAGATAATTGAACAAGGTATTAGATTTCACCAATACCAAGATGATACAAGACATGTAAAAAGAATATGGTTGATGATGGTTCACACTAATCAAATTGAGAGTGGCGCACTATGCGGCGAAACATACACTGCTGAAATTAGCTTGGCACACAGTGCAGCGAAACATACGAAAGAGTTAACTCTGACATGTGGCCTCACTCAGAAAAATATGGTTGCTCCACACAATGTTTCAAAGTGGGATATTAGATGTGCAACAGATGACCCCTAACTGGCAACAATACCACAATGAATAACTTAAATATAAATATACACAATTTCTATACCTTTCGATACTGGTTGACTCATCTAGTATGAAGTATGTTGACTACATTATCTGTGACTATTTTTCCTCATTTAATAAATTATATTATATTTTCCGGTTGTTTCCAAAATGGAGGAATTATTTTTCTCCGGCTTGGTATAGAACCGTTGATCAGAGGTTTAACAAGCCGCTATCATAAAAACGATGTTGTTAATGAAACATAGACCTGATACAGAATGTGTAAACTAGCATCAACCACTAATATCTTCAGTAATAAAGAAAAGACGATGGTCATATGTTGGACATGTGATGAGAAGAGATAATAACCGAATAGCAAAGCAAGCCCTCATGTGGGAAACAACAGGTAAGAGAAAAAGAGGAAGACCAAGGGAGACACTGAGAAGAACATTGATGAGAGAGGCAAGAGCAGCAGGATTCGGCTCCCTCAATGAGATAGAGCTGCTTGCACAGAACAGAGACAAATGGCGAGATTTGATAAAATATCTTTAAAATAATTGAAAACTGCTGGAACAAAAGTTCAGATAGGAGAAGGTGTATCTTGGTCTATGCCCTATGGGCCGGCTACGGCTTGAAAGGTCAATAGATAGATAGATAGAATAAATTATAGACCAATAGAAAAATATAATCAATTTAACAAAATGTTAATACCTATGAAAAAATGTTGACAATATGTTGAATTTTAACAATTTCAGATATGTTCTTTACATGTTAATTTGATTAAAATTATTAACATGCCTTGTCAAAGATAAGTGATATTACTATAAATATATATATATATATATATATAAAAAGCAGTATTCTGTTTTTGCTGATCATGTAAATTTCTGCTTTATTGTAACAATCGCTAGTCATCAAATGCTATAGTAATAACAGATTTAGACTAGTTAGTTGTTTATTATCATAAAACCACATCATTCTCTCTCATTAAGTTAGTGGTCTGACCAGACTTTTCTCTCATTAAGTTGGTGGTCTGACCAGGCATTTCTCTTATTAAGTTAGTGGTCTGATCAGACTTTTCTCTTATTAAATTAGTAGCATAGTCAAACTTCTCACTCATTAAGTCAGTGGTGTGATCAGACATTTCTCTTATTAAATTAGTGGTATAATCAGACTTTTCTCTCATTAATTAGTGTTAGAACAATTATGAGCTGATTTATAAAGATATTTAAAAGCCCTCATTCAATTTTTGTCTTTGCTCCAAATAAAAAAATATAATTAATCACAACCCAAGGCCACATCAAAGATGCACATCCATTAAACTGTAATGCCAAAAACATTACAATGAATCTTTTAAAACAAAATTTTAAAAATATATGAAAAAATGTGTTTCTTCTCTAATCATTAAGACATCAAAATATAATAATTATTGAATGTTGTCATTATTATGTTCTCTGCAGCTATTCTCGCGATCCAGCATAGTCTTTAATATTTTGTATATTTGATATATGATATGGATGTGAATCATGGACAACAGACAAAGAAATCGCTGAAGTCTGTAGAAATGTGGTTTTACAAGTGAATGTTGAGAATACCATGGACAGCTAAGAAGAGGAATGAAAACGTTCTGAAAGAGGCCAAAGAAAAAAGAGAGCTAATTTCCAATATTAGGAAGAAACAATCATAATTTTTTGGCCATGTAATGAGAAGAAAACAGCTGGAATATATTGTAACAACTGGGAAAATTGAGAGACAAAGAGATAAAGCAAAGAGAAAAGATACCAGACAGCTTAAAAGAATGGCCTGGCAGAAGATCAACAACAGAAATGATAAATAACTGTCGAGATCGAAAGTTGTGAAGAGACATGAACACCTTTGCTAGCAGGTCCGGTACTTGATGATGATGATGATGATATTTGATATCTGTATTTATCTCTAATTATTGAATGTTTCACTATTATAGTTATTATTAAACTACAGTTTAAACTTTCAGCAAACAACTGCACTGTATTATTAGATATGTTATAGAGCCTTGTAAACATTTCTGATATTTTCTAAACATTTCATCATGCCATTTCAGATATCCCTTGTTATATAATTTTGTTTCCATGAAAGTTTCATGTTCAGCTGAGATTACATTTCAAGATCACATTTCAGCAATTGTGTCAATTCAAGATTAAAGATTCAAAATTCAAGATTAATCATACAAATAAAATTATGCATGAGTGACAGATAAAGAGAGAAATGGAGATATATACATATATAATAGAAAAACAATGGGAGTGATAGGAATATGAAATAGCAAAAGAGTATGAAATATTATTATTAATAATAATAATATTTAATAGTTTCTGCAAGAAGTTATGAGATATAAGAAATTAGACATAACGAGATGAAAGAGAGTGACAGAGATTGACAGAGAGAATGGAAGATATGGCAGACGAGAGTTACTAAGAGTAGAAGAGATACATTTTTAAGAATTTATCAAATAATTTTTTTTCCTCTAACACTGATATGTAAAGTGCATTATTAACACTAAGACCAATATGAAAAAACCTATAGGTATGAGAGACCCAGAAGACAAAATATGGCAAGAAGAAAAATAACTCCATGCTAAAGCAAAGAAGTAAATGTCACAGTAGAACAGAACAACACAAATATAAAATCTGCACTAAAAGCAAAAAATGAAAGTAAGTGCATTGTATACAGATTAGCTAGACAATAGACAAAAACAGTAATCAAAGAATTCAAAACAAAATGACAGAGAAAATATGCAGTAATGGTAAAGCAATAACTACAGAAAACAACCAAAAATTGTTCTTAAAAACAAAATCAAAGTTATGAGAAAAAGCAAAATTATGATCACACAGAAACTATAATCAAGAAAAACAGGAGAGAGATATGCAAGCCTGATCTAGCACTTGTGAGATGAAAACATTAACTTAATCAACTTTTATCATACCAGCTGGATCATATGAAAGAAGACCAAATACAACCAACAATAAAGAATCTGAACAAAGCATACTAAAATCTGATATTAAAGAAGCTTTAAAGCCCTGATCTCTTAAAAGCTTCTACAGATATGAGAAAAGGTTGCTTGCACTGAATATAATGTAAAAACTATCTTTGCAGTATTATCCCATTACTGGGATCTCTCGTGGGACATATATAGAATATATATATGATATAGATAGGTGCAGAGACTCCAAATTTGGAAGTATGCAACCATTATATGAATCTGAAAGGAAACAATCAGCAAAATACTGTACATAAATCATAAGTGTGTTTGATGGGTATCTGTGGATTTTCTGTCCACCCAGTTCTGGAGACAGTCAAAAGACTGAGTCATTAGTGCTCCAATCTAAGATATTGTAGTCAAGCCATGTATTACTACACTCATTCACCACCACCATTTCCTGCTGGCTCCGCACATACAACAATATGTTTAAGACATTGGAATCCCCACATTCTGAGCCACTCTATGTGCCCCGTTTCTGTTATATGATAAGAGTGCACTTTTGCTCTGGCTCTCTAACTATATACAATACAGTTCTGACTCCTTCCAAATGACAGAGAGTGCAGGCATATTAAATAATAGGACACACATTTGTTTAAATGCATTACTGGTCAGATATTTTAAGTTATAAAACTCCACTTTACAAAACATCTATTGGGCAATACTGTAGAATGGTGTCAGATCTTTGTGAAATGTATTTCAGAAATAGGAAATCAATTATTTCATCTGGGTCATGGAAAGATTGAAAGAGATACTCATTCCAGACAAACATTTACAAATCTCAAAAATACATCTCATTATAAACAAATTGTGAACATTGAAGGAATAGCCCTCAAGCTAGTTTGTATTTTCTAGCCTGTCTGCAGTACTAGTAATAATACAAACTATACATATTTACAAAATTGACAACAATAGTACATAAATACATCATAGCTTTCATATATTTTTATGCAAACTTGTACATCAGACCAAACAAACCCATTCAAATGGGAGAAAAAATGTACACGTCAATAAGTGTTAATTTATAACAAATATTATTCATAATATTAAATGTTACTAATTTTAACACATTTTTTTCTTAAATTAACAAATCATATTGTATGGCGAACTTAAGGAAGGAAAGAAGCCAAATGGCAGACCAGTGCTGAGATATAAGGATGTTTGCAGGACTTCCTTGAGGGAATTCACTTTCAGTGAAAGAAACTGGGAAAATCTGGCTGCAGATCGTAGAACATGGAGAACAAAAATAAAAAATGGCATAGCAACTTTCGAGGCAGTGCAGATATCAAATTCAGAAAACAAAAGGTGCAGGAGAAAGTAGAGGAGGCCAAGCATCACGAATACATCTTGTTCGTTCTGCGGTTGGATCTGTCTGTCCAATATTGGCAGATTCAGCCACGAGAGAAGCTGTTCAGCAAAGCAGTATCCAACATAAGGCATTAATATTTTTACCAAACTACTGACTTATCTTAGAGATGGGATTTCTCATAAGAATGTTGAAAGTTTCCTGGACAGCTAAAAAGACCAATGAGGAAATTCTCAGAGGCCAATGCAAAAAGGGTTTCATAAAGAAACAATCAAAATTTTTCGGGCACATCATGAGATAAGGAAAATTTGAATACTTGGTTACAACTGGCAAAGTACGGGGAAAGAGAGATCGTGGATGACAAAGAGAGAAAATACTGGATAGCTTGGTGTCATGGCATGGAAACCAGTCAACAACAGAACTGATACGAGGCACAGTAGATAGAAGATTGTGGAAGGACATGATTACCTACACCAACCGGTATGGCACATGATGATGATGATTGACTTATCATGATTGCTTGCCACCAACCATCTGTCAAGATGCCAAAGGCTATTTTATCAATAATATGAAATATTAATAATAATAATATTTAATAGTTTCTGCAAGAAGTTCTGACCTGGCACAACATCGTCTCCATGATTTCTTTCAAACTTGGCATTTATTATACGAGGTTTGTTCAAATGAAAAGGGGACTTGTTACACCACACGTGCTAGAGTGTACTGATATTGATGACATGTTGCACTAGTAATGAGTATCCAATAATTTACATACGGTCACGTGTTCATCTTCCCAGCATGCATATGTGCTGCAGAAGACTGTTAACAATATGGCGGGTGTGATTCCGAACCCGTCCAAAGTGAATCACCGTGCTGTGATCCAGTTTCTTTCATTTGAAGGATGTCATGCAGTAGACATTCATCGGAGAATGAAGGCAGCATATGGTGACAAATGTTTGTCGAGGACCAGAGTGATGGGATGGGTGCGTATGTTGCAACAGAAGAAGCCATAGCCGTGCTTGATAAAGCAGTACTGACTGACCGTCGTCAGAGCATTCGTTCGCTTGCAGAAGAATTCCATATGTCAATTGGGACAGTCCACATGGTTGTTCGGAAGAAATTGAACTATCGGAAGGTGTGTTCACAGTGGGTCCCACGGATGTTGACTGACCACCATAAGGAAGAACGGATGGGGTGGAGTTTGAACCACTTGATGCGTTACAGGGCAGAGGGTGATGCATTTCTGTTGAGCATTGTGGCAGGTGATGAATCGTGGTGCCACCACTATGAACCGAGCAGCAAAATTGACAGCATGCAATGGAAACATCCAGGTTCACCAAAACCCAAAAAATTCAAGACATAGGTTTCTGCTGGGAAGGTTATGGTGACTGCATTTTTTGACCTTGAAGGGTTTTTGTTGGCTGATTTTAAGGAACCTGGTGTCAACATCAGTGCCGCCCATTATAAAGACACTTTAGACAAGCTGCATAAGGCCATCAAGGCTAAGCGACCAGGCAAGCTTTCTCAAGGTGTGATTCTTCTCCACGACAACGCTCGTCCGCACGTCGCAAAAATTGTGCAGGAAACATTGGCAAAGAAGAATTGGGAAGTTCTTCATCACCCAGCCTATAGTCCCGATTTGTCCCCGTGTGATTTCCATTTGTTCGGACCGTTGAAGAGAGCACTAAAGGGACAGCGATTCAACAGCGACACAGACGTGAAGACAGCGGTGACCACATGGTTCAGAGAGCAGCAACGCACCTTTTTCTCAGACGGCATTCGACGTCTACCTAAACAGTGGGATGCTTGCCTAAATGCATACGGAGATTTTTTCTGATTAACCCAGGTGCATTCTTATTCACAAGTGGTTGTTTTATTTAATTCCGTTGAAACTATTAAATTGCGTATGATACTTTTTAAATAAATCCACACGTCCCGTTTTCAGTTGAACACGCCGTATATGTTCAACTTGAAATTAGTGCTAAATTTAAAAATCTATTTTTTGTAAATATTATCTTGTAAATTAATGATAAACATGAAAAAATACAGAACTATAGACAGAAGCAAGTGATCAGACTAACAATAAGAATGGCTGGTGCCTTGCTTTAATAACAGAGAATCGGAGATGCTCAAACTTCCTTAAAAATTATTATTATACTTTGACGTGAATTAATAGGCAGATCAGTCGATCACTCTAATTTTGTAAATATAAATGTAAAATTGTTTAAGACATCTCTGTTAAATGTGTTTAAATGGATGCTGAATTTTAAAATTCACTGATTTTAACTCTACACTAATAAGTTTATAATTTAATAAATATTGAAAAAAAACACGCCTACTGCATTCAGTTGTGAATGAAATATCTTGAAACTTGAAAACTACCAGGTGACAGTTAAAATCAATAATGTTTTCCTTTCAACTTTCACCCCTTAGAAACATAGTGAATTGGGGTAGCGTGGTGCATATCTTCAATTATGTCTTGTGGGTTTTGCCTTCTTCTTGGCGACATACGACCCATTCAATCTTAGACCATGTCTTCTATATTATATTAGACCGCAATTTCCATCCAAAAATAAAAGAAAAAAAAACTACTTTATTCTGGAGTCAATGTGTGTATCTAGTGAAATGTAAGGCGAAGTTATTTTCTTGACCTTTCACCTGACTTATATATAGATACATTAATTATGTACGACTCAGATTAAATGTGTTAAAATACGAGTCCTTTCGGCTGTTCAGTAATTTAATGGCTGTAGGAAAAAAAAAATGGCTTTGGCTTTTTACTGCTTCAAGAATTATCCGAATTACAGTTTTTGAAAAACTTTATGTGTGGAATCATTTTAAGAAGAAACAAAATGTGGAGTTTCACAAAAATAAGTTGTCTTTTCCCACTTTAATTGAGAGGTCGTATTTTTAAAAAAATACATTAAAAAAACAAAAAAATATACGAAAACGTATCATATGGAAGGTATGTTACATAAGTGGAAATGTATGAAGCTAAAGTGGAATACTAGTTTTATTACCAACTATACTACACTCGTCCCAATCTCAGTGGCATCAAATTATTTTCCACACAATTCTTGCTAAAACTCGCCCATGTGACTACCTGGGCCCTTTCCACAATTGGAGGAGAAAATAAAAAATCAACTGTCACCTGCTACACATTTTGTAAGAGGTGACACTAAGGAGGTTGGGATACAAAAATTTGCTGGTGCTACAGAGTTTATGTCTTTGAGCTGAAGCCATCTTCAGTGCTTTCACACTAGTGTGTGGCAGGCATGCTTCATGCTGAAAAATGTGCCAAGGTGGGGATCTCGGCCCTATGGAGTTTGTCCGTTGTGCAATGAAGATGATCTGTCGACTAAACTAATCTTGTTAAATATATCAACTTGCTCTTCATAATTTAGATTAATTTAATTAATAATTCCTGATGAAAAATGCAAATGATTACATCTCCATAGCATACATGTCAAGCCAATTTAAATATTTCTGAACATCACCTCCAAACAAGAAAACTGCACAAAAAGCCAAGAATTTAATTCTGGTGTCTCCAGATAGAGAATTTTCAAAAAAACAATACAGTGTTTAAGATGACTAGTTAATGACTAAATTCATAGTGGCTCCTCTTTTTATGTGATATGATGAAAATAAGAAACTGTGTGCTACAGAACCTTTGACTTTCTCTTTTGCCAAAGAAAATTAGCTCAATTTATGTTAAAATATAAATAAACAATAATAAATATAAGATAAAGAAGAAATAGATAAGAACAATCTGATGACTGATAGAAAATACACAAGTATATGAATTGAGTAACAGGGCATGATTGACTGTCCTCATTTTGTAAAAAAATGTTGTGATAAAAGTATCATATCTATCACATCATTAGCACTAAACCTTTGTCTTTTAATGAAGAAGAGGAGGGCTCGAAAGTAACCTTCATTCACTTGCTCCTGTTTGCTGCTAATTTTCTAATTCTATTTCATAAAAATTGTCATGTCCTTCTCTGCCCTTTTGTGGTGATCCTTTCTTGCATTTGATAAAAAACAAAACGCAATGCTTATTTTGATATGATATATATATATATATATATATATATATATATATATATATATATATATATATATATATATATATATATATATATATATATATATATATATATATATATAAACACATACATACATAATAAAAAAAAGTAAAGTACCCCCGTCACGCCAAGTGGCGTATAGGGAAATATGGTGTTAGTGACCCTATATTTTACAGACCTTCAGCACATGATTTTTGGGGTAATGTGGTCAGTATTACACCCGTGCTTTACTTTCCCAGAAAAAAATCCGGTACCCATTTAAGGCTGGGTGAACCCAGGAAGCCGTCGGTTGGAATCAAATCCTACCCCTTGTCCTTTGTAGTCCAGTTCACTAACCACTGAGCTATCACGGCTCCCTTACATACTAGACAAATATTAATAATGATCTTAACTCAGAATGTTGCAGGCAAAGTGTTGAGTTTAGAAAAGTAAAAAAGTTGTATAAAAAGCTAGAACATTGGTAACAAGAGTATTATGTTGAATCCACATTGTCATAGACATGTGTGAGAGATAAGGAATCAATACAGGTCTCCAGTGTTTCATTTGTACAATTTCGTATGTGCCTATGACAAAATGTGTACAAAAATGGATACTCATGCAGAAGTTGTCGGTGCGATGCCTGCATGTGACGCTGAGTGAAATAATTAAAGCTGACCGCTCTGATACTGTTAATGACTTTCTTCTGCCCACAGTGGTAGCAGCTGGATATTCTGGACAGCTCATCTATGAATTAGAAATGAGGAAGATTATTCAGGAGTTTCATTTAGTGGACACTACAATGTAAGATGATACAAAACAAATGTAAAAGAATTGATATCATCTTCAGGCAACCTGCCATGTCATAGATGTAGGGTACTGTGAGGATTTCAAAGGAAGTGTCCTGTTTTTAAGTGTACATCCTCCATCAGGCCAGGCTTTATTTTATCTTGATTCTTGTTCTTGATTCCTCCACAAGACGTTGCATAGGGTCTTGAGGTGTTTTTCTCCATCCATCTCTATTCTGAGCAACAAGATTCTACAACAACAATCACAGTTTCCCAAAGTTGAAATATGATGAAATATTAGAAACACAAGGAAACATAACAGCAGAAGAGATAAAAAGAAGAGCAAGAGATTGCAAACTGTATCTTCCCTTGGAGCTGAAAGTCAAAAAAAGGAAGGAAAGAAGAAGAAAAAAGAAAACTGATCCAGTACAACAATCAAGGACATCTCACCATATAAATATCTCACCATATAAATATATGTTTCAAAATGAAAACACAATTATCAAGAAATGTAAGGTACCTTGTATAGGCACTGGAAGCTTGGACAAATCTAGACTATACTTGTCCACAATTGACCCAGACAAGGATGCCAATGCTGGGACCTGCCTTTTACCATGCAGTGTGACTGTGTTTAGCAGCAACCAACGGGAAGTTTGGCTCTGTCTGGGGAGAAAATTGTTTCCACCAGCTGAGGAGAAATAAAAAATATGGTTCAGCTTGTTTAACAAATGGATATATTCACTTGTTGCATATACGATTAAAAACGTTTTAGTACACTTATCTTATGGAAAAACATGAATCCATGCACAAATTTATAAAAAAAAAAAGCATGATTCCTTGCACTAATTTTACAGAAAAACATTATTTGATGCACTAATTTCATTGAAAAATGCAGTTACTCCACTTCTTAACCTCTCCCTCCCCATTCACGGTATACTCTACATCTTACCCCCTCCCTCCCCATCACAATTTACTCTACCTCTTTCTGTATCCTTCCACTGTGCCTTTATTTAGTCAACACATACTGATGACATAAACTGATGAAAACGTTGTTAGTGACGAACCACGCTCCCCACTGGACACCAATCGATGTCCGTGTTGATGCTGGTCGCGGCTGCACTGACTCTCGGCCTCCTCCCTGACAGCCTTGCTGGAAGGATGGACTCGTGATTTACGTCACTGCCTGACTGCTTCTTACTTGGTGGAACAGCAGCTCAAGACTGGCCAGGAAACTAATACTCAGCCTCCCCTTGTGATCTCCGTATAGTAGTACTTCGCACAGTTTCACTGATGGATGGCCATACAGACGTTCTTCAGACTTCTCTGCAACCCTATTGTTCGTTCTTCACCATTACAATCATAACCACAAACACTGATGAAATGACTGACCCAAAATAGTTCACTCATAAAATTGAACTGAGTTTATTCACAGTTCATCTGAAACACCACCAAGTGGACGAAACCAGCGACTTACTCAGCGCTTGGCTGCTCACACACATTAAATATATTATAGGCACCGTTCATTAGACTTGTGCCTCATCCATTCTAGCACTCTCATGGATCACACTGCAACTCCTCCTCTTACTGTATAACTCAAACTCTATCCCCTATGTAAACATACTAACTGTCTTGATTTTAACCACAAGACTGAAATCTGGCTCACACATAATTTATATGGAATATTCAGCTCTCCACTAAAGTTGCATCAGTCAGCGCTCTCCTTGCTCACACATAATGAATATGAAAAATCTTCAGCTTTTCAACCTAAGCTGAATCAGTTAGCAAGCTTCTTGCTCGCACATAATGAATATGAAACATACTCAGCTTTCCAACTAAAGCTGAATCAGTTAGCGGGCTAGTTGCTCGCACAACCTCACATTAAGACTTCAACTGTCCAACTAACACTAATTAATGCTGAACTCTTAGTTCACACATAATGAACAGGAACACTTCACACGTAACAATTGAAGGTTGGTAAGCCAATAAATTCTACCGCCTTCCAGCGACCCAGCTCTCAGGCCTACCGTAAAATAAATCCCTCTACCTAACCTTGTGATTCAACTATATCTTTCATCTTCAGCCAATCCCCAACCTTCTTATATCCTCTTCCCCTCTCAAAATCCCGAGAATTTGTTATTCTAACTGAGCAGATTCCCTCACTCTCTCCCCTGTGAAATGTCCACGTTTTCCTGAATCACTCACTCATGTCATTGTTACACACTCTCACCCCCCCCCCACTGTTACACTTCCTCCCCAGTCCTCTATTCACAGTTTACTATACCTCTATACCTCTTTCCTCCCCAGCCCTCTATTCACAGTTTACTATACCTCTTTCCTTCCCAGCCCTCTATTCACAGTTTACTATACCTCTTTCCTCCCCAGTCCTCTATTCACAGTTTACTATACCTCTTTCCTTCCCAGCCCTCTATTCACAGTTTACTATACCTCTTTCCTTCCCAGCCCTCTATTCACAGTTTACTATACCTCTTTCCTCCCCAGCCCTCTATTCACAGTTTACTATACCTCTTTCCTCCCCAGCCCTCTATTCACAGTTTACTATACCTCTTTCCTCCCCAGCCCTCTATTCACAGTTTACTATACCTCTTTCCTCCCCAGCCCTCTATTCACAGTTTACTATACCTCTTTCCTTCCCAGCCCTCTATTCACAGTTTACTATACCTCTTTCCTCCCCAGTCTTAAATTCACAATTTATTCTACCTCTTTCCTCCCCAGTCTTATATTCACAATTTACTCTACCTCTTTCCTCCCCAGTCTTATATTCACAATTTACTCTACCTTTTTCCTCCCCAGTCTTATATTCACAATTTACTCTACCTTTTTCCTCCCCAGTCTTATATTCACAATTTACTCTACCTCTTTCCTCCCCAATCTTCTATTCACAGTTTATTCTACCTCTTCCCCCCCATACTATAAATAATAACCTAAAATAATTGTACTCTTTACCTGCTAATGCAAGTAGTCCCTGTCTGTACAGCAATGTTGCTGGCAGAAACGTTAGCTTGTTGTTGCTCACATCCAACTGTACTAGTCTATAACACTGAGAGATCTCACAAGGCAAATGAGTCAATCTGATGAGCAACAGAGATAGGCATAATATCTTTATCAAGGTCAATAAAATAAACAACAGCCATGATCTGATACTCAATTTTGGGGGGGGGGGGGGGGGGGGGGGGGGGGCAAGAGGACAGAGCTCAAACAGTGGTTACTTTGTAAGTATTTTCAATGTTGACCCACATATATATTTTATATAAAATTGGGTAATTTCCTAGTTTGATCAGATATATTATTTCAGTTGGAAGAGTGATGTCCCCTAAAATATGTCTGCCAAAATACAGTGGTTCTACGCATTCTTGGCGTTGGGGTCATTACGCTGGCATGTAATCATTTCGGAGTATCTGTTGATTGGGCGTTGGGTCCAGGGGTTAGGTTTAGCTTTAGTGTTAAATATTTATAAATATATTATAACGCGTGACAAAAACGACGCCACTCGGCCTAATTATGATCTTCTGATCGAAGGGAATTGTGCGGTTGATTACCAATCGCCGTAATTTACTGCCAAATGTTGGAAGATTGTCAAACTTTGGCTATTAATTAAAATGCACATACACACACATAAATACAAAAAATATCTAGAAATAGCTTTACGAAACACAATGCAACGTCTGTATTACCTCAAATTACCTGTCAGCGATTAGCAATCTGGTGCGGAGCTTGAGAATAACAACGAGTGTGATGAAAGTCTTCAAAAGGACCATAGTGAAAACTCTAGGCAATCTAAAATAGTTAATTGTGAATGTTTGGTTGTCCTGAAAAGGACAGTTGTGAAGTGGGCAGGTTTGGAGCAATCTTATGTTGTCCTGAAAAGGACAGTAGTTTGCAGGGATGTGATGATTTTACACAGGATAACTCTCTGCAATTCCTGTAATTAGCGTCCCTAGGACGTTTCCTTGTCTGATTTCATTTCTGAAGGCGAACTCGTGTAGAAACGATGGGAACAATGTACGCCTAGTGCCGAACTGTCTCTTCAATTTCCTTTTGGCCCGCATCCACATATTTTCAATATTCTGTGTGTGAATTTCGGGATCATCTGGGTCGACAAAATTCTCTTGATGGATGACTGAACAATGGGTATAAATACCATTTGCAATTCGACTGATATTGGCATATGCAGACCAGCCGTCAGAAATAATGTGGCTTCCAGGTAAAATATGGGCAACTATCTCTTTTGTTAAAGTAGCCTCGGAGCGATCTGGTACTTCTACTAGAAAGCATTTTCCTGAAATCCTTTCTATTCCACCGAACACCCAGTGACCCTCATTCCATTGTCCCCTGTGATATTTTCGGTGAAAATATTTGGACTCGTCAATTTCCACAACGATTGGTTGGCCTAGAATGTCCATACCACCAATTTGACTGAAGTGTCTGACCATGTATTTCTCACATTCCTCGCGTAAATAATTACACCAATCCACTACAGTATTTTTATTGACGCCTGCCTCATGCTGGATCAAGCTCTGTGGAAAATCGCTGCTCCAACAGTAGATCATAATTAAAATTTGTTTTAGTGATAGATGGCTCTTTGTGAAAAATGATCCATCACGAACGGACTTTCCAAAACTGCACCCCTGACATGACCACTGATAGCCATCTACTCCTCTGCTGTAGGCTACTAAACGCGCAGGCATATGACAAATGTTGCATAGACACGTATTTATTATTAGTCTACGCTTAGCTAACCACTGAATACACAATTTATTAGTGGCAATCTCGGGAATCAGAGTTAGTAAATTCCATCTATCCTCTGCAATGATGTCATGAAAAGTCATGATCTGCCCAACATTCACAACTTCAGTTGGGGCTCTAGGTCGCCCAGTCATTTTGCAAATACAGTAGTACCAAATTCAAGTAAGTGAACTCAGAACTGCTTAGCTGGTTTTTAAATATTAGACAAACTAGCCTATATAATAGGCGGATAATTAGTAAGAAGAAGCATAAGAAAGGATAGGGGTTCAGCCAATTATTAATTAACATCTCGATTTGGACGCAGACGCTGACCCGAACGCCACGCTGACCCAAACGCCAGTGTGAGTGACACATGCCAGCGTAATGACCCCAACGCCAAGAATGCGTAGAACCACTGTATTTTGGCAGACATATTTTAGGGGACATCACTCTTCCAAACTGAAATAATATATCTGATCAAACTAGGAAATTACCTAAAATTGTTTTTGGCCTCGGTGACTGAGTGGTTAGTATGCTCATTTTCTGATTAGAAGAGTCCGGATTTGATTCCCAGGAGTGGTAGATTTCTTTTCAGACTGACAAGGTTCCGAGGTTCTCCCAGCCTATAGAAATGGGTACTAAAGATTTTCTGAGAAGTAAAAGTGGCTTGGCATGATACCGACACATCACCCAACAATGTGCCGTGCCCATAGAAAAATATGGTCACTAATACCATATTCCCCACAAGCCTGTCAAGGCATGGAGGGAAACCCTTACTTTACTTTCATACTAACAATCTCAGTCTAAGAAAGGTTAACAAAATGTGCTTACAAACCTGTTAAAAGAAACATTGCATTTCCTTAAAAGTATGCAAGAACTGAGAGATGCTGGAATGATTCGAAGATCACAGTGGCTAATGTCTAGTCTCTGCAGGCATATCAGGTTTCCAACAGCAGCAGGCAAACTAGTAAGCTTACTATTTCCCCGCAAATTCAGAGACTGAAATACAGTAAAAAATAAAAAGATATAAACAAGCCTGTTGCTCTATAAAGTAAAAAAAAAAAAAAAAACCTTACACAATAGTATCTTCCAGGTTGTTAAACTGATATGAATGATCAATATTTAATAACAGCTTAAAAAATATAAAGTTAAAGTCATAAGTGTGACTGCTATGTATGAAATAAAAGTCAACACTCAAAAACTTTGATTTAATTTAAATTATTTCTATTTATTTTAATTATTTGTATTACTGAAAGTGGAAACACTATTCAATACATCAAAATTAAAACCTGTTTACAATTAGTTATTGAAGTGTTCATTCATTTCAATTACACAACTGAGAGAAAGTTTGACTATAGCAAGTTTTTTATTTTGTATTTTCAGAAGGGAGATAATCCTATTAATATTGGAAAGCCAAGCAAGGAATAAATAATGAAAGCCATGCAAGGAATAAATAATGAAAGCCATCAAGCTATTAAAAAAATGGCAAAGTCACAGGACCAGATGAAATTCCTTCAGAAGCTATCAAAACAGATATTAACACCTCTACCAAGATGTTACATAATCTACTGGATAAAATTTGGGAGAGGGAAGAAATACCTAAAGACTGGATCGAAGGTTATATGATCAAACTAGCAAAGAAAGGAAGTTTACAGGAGTGCACAAATTATAGGGGAATTATACTACTATCAGTGCCAGGAAAAATACTAAGCAGAATCCGTCTAGAGAGTCTAAATGAGGCCATAGAAAAACATTTAAGAGATGAACAAGTAGGTGTTAGGAAAAACAGATCATGTGCTGATCAAATAACTACCTTACGTATAACAGTTGAACAAAGCTTAGAGCTACAGTCCCCACTTTATATTGGATTCATAGATTATGAAAAGGCATTTGAAAGTTTAGACAGAGGAATGCTTTGGAAGTTGCTGAGTCATTACGTAATCCCCATGAAGTTTATTAAACTGATAAGAACAATGTATGAAGGAATGAAATGTAGTGTTGCGCAAGAAGGGCAGCTTACAGAAAGAAGCATTTGAAATAAGAACAGGAGTGAGACAGGGATGCCTTCTATCTCTATTTCTCTTTCTACTGGCCATAGATTGGATTATGAAAATAACTCAGGACAACAGAAATGGAATCCAGTGGTCACTAACCAAACAAATTTATGACTTAGACTTTGCAGATGACATAGCTAGCCTATCACATAATCAACAGATGCAGGACAAAATGAGCATACATGATGAGAGATCACAACAGAAGGGAATGAAAAAAAAATAGAGATAGACCAAAATTATGAGAATTAATGCAGCTGGCAATAACCAAATAACAATAGGAGAAATACCACTATGAGTTGTATAATCTTACATATATCTGTGGAGTAATATAGACAAAGACAGAGGAACAGAGAATGATATCAAAATAAGGATCAAAAAAGCAAGAGGAGTATTCGTTGCACTAGGAAACATATGGAAATCCAAAGAAATTAAGCTGAATACAAAAATACAAATTGTAAACTTCAATGTTAAATCAGTTCTATTATATGGCTGTGAAACATGGAGAACAAAAAATGACAACCATGAAGATACCGACCTTCATTAATGGATGCTTGTGCAGAATAAAAAGATGGAAATGGCAGGACAAAATGACCAACATAGAATTATTGAAAAGTACCAGTGGATCAAGAGATACAGCGAAGATGACGGCACTGGTTAGGAAACACAAAGTGGAAGTCAACTGAGAATATTACAGGACAGGGCCTTTTTTGGAATCCTCCAGGGAAAAGACAAAGAAGAAGAGCAAAATATTCTTGGAGAAGACAGATGGAAGCAGAGATGAAAATGATGGGGATGACATGGAATGATCTTACAAGAATGGAATGAAACAGAAGACCATTCCACAGGGAGTTGAAAGGTAAAGAAAAGAAGAACTAGAAAGTTATCAGAATCTCGGGGAGAAGGAATGGACATGTACAATTTTTTCCTATTTGTAAGACTTTTGTTGGTCTGATGTACAGGTTTGCTTTTACAAAAATATGGAAGGTTTGTGCAAGGTTACTCTAACTTTTTTTTTCAGCAGCAGCTGACTACCAGCTAACCCACATCAGCTTTTTTTCTGCTCATCTCCATTTAGACATTTCAGTCAAGTAGAGAAGGACTACATGTTGTACTGGCCACAACTGTTCCTTCACATAAAAGAGTTCAAGCTTCTACTATGAAGAGGCCACTCCAGCTGGACAGTAAAATGTAAGATTATTTCCCTAGAGCAAGTTATGACCAAAAAATATTACAACTACTAGTATCAAAAATATAAATGTATACTTTTATTAGAAAACAAAATACACAAGATTTTACTTGTGGCAAAAGATACAGATATAATACATTAACAGAGAAACATTGTAACATTCTACCTTCAGGCCCTGAACGTTGAACAGAGAATCAGGAATGCTTGTCAGATCATTGTACCTTCAATGAAAATATAGACCAGGGATGTAAAAGTGCATTTAAACTAATTAAATTTTTATTGGTTCAACATTAGTTTGTTGCATGGGCATTTTTTTTAACCAAAATACTGTGGTAGTTAATATAAGGTACCATGGACTTCCGTTTCCAACATGGTGGAACGAGGTTCAGTTCTCTGGATCACTGCAGAAATTGCAATTGTGGACTGATTAGTTTCGGCTCTTCAATGCAATTTTCTGAGTTAAAGTCAATCTGATGATCCACTTAACAAATTTCACCGATGATGCAGAGTCGTACACACTTCAATGCTCCTCTTTGTCAAGTCCAAGTTTGTGAATGCGACCTTACCCTGTCTAGAGTTGATATGCGGTTTACATCAACACATTGAGTGCTGTTCCAAGGCCATCATTGGAATTGTTTGACGCCAAGAATATACATGTTACAACTCACTAATATGCACTGCTCTGCCAAGTCAATCGCAGTTTTCATTTTAGAGATTGTGCAGCATCTTTTCGTGCGTTGTTGGCTGCATTTATTAGAGTAATTAGAATTTTATGGGCACAGCTATTGTTGCGTGTGCTACGTCATCACAATGGCTGATTGTATATCCCAAAAATGGCCGTACGCTAATAGTGAGGGGCGGAATAGGGTTTCATATTTGACTTTGCAGCACCGGGGTGACTCCCGGAGGTTCATGTTAGTTGGGAGGGATTCATAACTTTACAGATTCACATTGCAGGGAGATCTTGTGGTATGTTGTTTGGTGTGCGACAGGGATAGTCCGATGACTAAATGTGTTTCATATGTTCAGATTTGGAGTCAGGGTGATGTCTTAGCATCATCAAGCGCTATACATTTTTTTTTTTTAAATGACGATCATCATTTTCAGGAGGACGTGAACTTCCGGTTAATATGGTAGATAGGCAGCAGGAACTATTAAAGGCTATATCTGAAAAGTGTTCTTTGTTGCAGTTTCCTCATATTCCAAGTCCGGCTTGTTGCAGGAGCTACTGAGTTAAGTGCTCTGTGCACACTGTGAGCTGTGCATTTCATCTGTTTTGATCATGTTTCGATATTCCGATTGTTTACGATGAATGATGATATCGTATGATGGAGAACAGATGGCTGTGTTCACTTTCTGTGCGGTTTCAACTTATGTCTTTTGGCGTGTGCTGAAACTGCTCTGATGGGGACTACAGCTACCTTTCTTTGTTTGGGAGATGAAATAGTAATTCGGACGATTCCACTGGCATGGGCGGTTGAGCAATTATGGATTTTAATTCGTTTGCAGTGATACCGGGGCCTTCCATAACCATAAGGTACCATATATGAAATAAACATTGAGTTATTTGCAGGTCATCATCATTGCACTCCGAACATGTCTATAAATAAACATATATATATATTACATTGCAATTTCTATCAATTCTGTTCATTCATTCATTGGGTGCTATTTCCACGTCGGAGGTTGGCTACCATGGAGCGCCATTATACTCAGTCTCCTGTCTTGATGGTGCCCATTGTAATATGTTCACCTGTTAATGTTATCAGCCAACTTTAGTCTTGATCTACCTCATCTACCTTGTACCTTACCTTCCTAGATGACTTGTAGAAGGATATTATGTCTCTTCACATGTCCAAAAAATTATGGTTGTCTTCTTTTTTTCTTAATTGTGTTAAATAGTTCTTTCATTTTCAGCAGTTTCAGAACTTCTTTGTTTGTCTTATTTTTCTTCAATCCAATTCTCTCCATTTTTCTATAGATCCAGATTTCAAAGGCTTCAATATTCTGGCCTGTTTTCTTATTTAATATCCATGAGTAAATATAGCATTTTGCATGGATCAAGAGTTGCATGTTGCATGCGCATGCTCAATGTTGACCTTATTTGTATCATGCATGATGTTGTCTCTATCCGTATCATAAACTAACACTAAGCTGAAAAAAAAAATAATAAAAAAAAAAAACATAGCTGCTCTTTCCCTCTTCTAGGGTATTCTAATGATGTTAAATCTTAATGCTATGCTAAGTGTTATAATCTGTGCCATGCCATCTGCTGACTCTATATGTGGCTTGTTAAATATTTCTCTTGCTGTAACTAAACTCACCCTAAACTAAGGCACTGTAATAAGTGAAGTCTGTCAATTTCAAAAGGTATTTTACTCAATGAATTGTGGTCCAGACACAACTTCAGCAGCTGGGGAAGTTCCAGCAAGGGATCTGAAATTAAAAAAACAGTACAACCATAAACGATAGAAGGTTTTAGTAGATGACATTCTAGAGACAGATAGATGACATTCAAGAGATAGATAGATGACATTCTAGAGATGGATAGATGACATTCTAGAGACAAATATATACCATTCTAGAGATAGATAGCTGACATTCTAGAGATAGAATGTTGACAAATATGTGTTGCTTTTGTGTGTGTGTGTGTGTGCGCGCGCACATGCTTGTCTGCCTGACTGTCTGTCTATGTATCATCTTAGCTGAATACAGCACACAGGCATAAATTCTACACTCTCTGTGTCTGATGATCATTGTTATCAAACATCAAACCTTGCACAGGACTTCTTAGATGTCCATGATATTCTCAACATCTTCTGTAAAACCACATTTCTACAGCCTCTGGTGATTTTTTTGTCTATTGTCCTATTGTCCATGATTCACATCCATATGTTAAGACTGACTCTACATAACATTTAAGAACTCTTTTTCCTGTTTCTATTGTCAAAAATGGATTGCACAGTATCTTCCTCATTTTTTGGAAAGCTGCTTTTGTCATTGTGTATACTTCTCCCTTATTGTGAGATCCTGACTACCCAATACTTCTCCCTTATTGTGAGATCCTGACTACCCAATACTTCTCCCTTATTGTGAGATCCTGACTACCCAATACTTCTCCCTTATTGTGAGATCCTGACTACCCAATACTTCTCCCTTATTGTGAGATCCTGACTACCCAATACTTCTCCCTTATTGTGAGATCCACTATCTCCTGACTACCCATCTTACATTTCTAAAATCATCTCTACATGGGAACAACTTTGTCAAGGTTTGTCAGAAACAAAAATGATTATATGCAAAAACTATTAATTTCATACCAATAGGATGATGTATATGAAAGTTACCTGGGAATGTTGACAGCATGTTGTTTCTGAGATCAATGTAAGCAAGTTGGTGCAGAGATACAAAAAATGCCTGCAATAGTAAGTGAATTGAGTAAACATAGATCACAGCTACAGAATGAGAAATCAGTAACAACAATCATCATCAATAGGCTACATGTTCTATAAAGAACACTGGATTCACCACAGCCTGTTTGAAACAATCTCTGTCTCTAGCCAGATCTCCCACTTCTGTTGTCATGTTCAAGGTCTCCTTAATGTTTTGAAACCACTAATTTTTGGTCTGCCCCCGATGTGTCACCCAGGAACAAAGCCTTCCATTATTGTTCTTTCCAGACCACTGTGTCTTTTGATGTGGCCATAACATTTTAGTTTCCTCTGTAGAATGGTGTTTGTGAGCCAGTTCTTTTCAATGTTTAAATCTTTTAATATATATTCATTGCTCTTTTTCACTATCCAAGGTAACTTAAGGATTTTTCTGTAGCAATTTGTTTTGAATGAATAGATTTTCTTCCTTGCTCTTTGCAAGACTGTCCACTCAAAGCCACATGTTGCTATCAGGAAGAAACATGTCCTCAGTAATTTAAATTCTACTGCTTCACTGGTATTGTTCTACATGTTTTCATGGCATTTAACTTTTGTATTGCTAATGATAATCGTCAACAATCATCAATAAAAATAAAATTCTCAAAGGAAGTGAATTTGTTATAGTGTGAGCTTTGACAGCAGGACTTGAGTCTCTTGAGCTTTGACAAATGGGAGACTGTTGACCTGACACAGGAAATGTTAACCATAACTAGCTGTAATACTCTTGTGAAGATTGAGCAGGATGGACAGGAGCTGTGGCTGAAGAAGAGGGAACGGAGATTCCATAATAGACCTTTTCCAGGACGAGAAAAGATGCAATTGATTGAGACTCTCGTCTGTAGGGACTAACTGAACTCTTCTGATGTCCAGCTGGAGTGGGACATTGAGTTCTCTCTGTTATTCAACATCAGTGAACAGGATCAAAAGGCCTTGGAGATAGGAACCACATAATTCAGGTGAGATTATGAAAGTGTTTTCTTAATGAGAAGTCAAGCGTCAGGCAATGATTGACAGATGTTGTCAAACTCTCTTCAAGAAATGATTAGGGATTGATAGATGATTGACAAGTAAGTAATCAGTGAGTAAGACATAGAGTTCTGGAATTGTAAGGTGGAAGAGTCCTTTATAGTAATAGTTATAACTTAGCGAAAAGACAACTGACCATGCCAGGTTTTGACAATTTTTAAAAAGAAGAAAAAAGTGGTATGGTAACAGTTTTACGTGGTAATTAACAAAACAAAAGTCAAGCCTTTCTGCCAAGTAGGCCTTCAGCTGGAAAAACAAACAATAACACACAAAAATATATAAGAATATATACACAAATCTAACTACATGGCAATAATATGTTAGATACTCAAGAAAGGTTAAAAAAAAAGGGTCACTTCCCTGCTGTCCAGAGCGTGGTCAGCTTCAGAAGCTCTGGACTGCAGGAAAGAAGTCACTTTTTTCTTCTTCTTTTAAAATTGTCCTTATCATCAGTTTTACAGCAGCTTCGCATCTCTATGCATCTTGGTGCATCTTGATGCCTTTACTCCCATGCCAGGTTTTCCAGAATCCTCATCTGAATAGGTGAAGCCTAACAGATTACAAAAAAGGACATGAAGACATAGTTTTGGAAAGATTTACTCTTTCAGAGCTAGAAAGATTTACCTTAAAAAATGTAGCCTAAGACTGTTACTCTCTCATGAAGCCAGGAGGAGAGAGACCTTGAAGATGTAGTAGACGAAGTTTAGGAACCTGTCTCAAGGCAGATATGTTTGGTAGACTAGGAGTTAAGTGAGGTTTTTGCAGTCTCTTCGAAGTGAGCAGGAGACACCAGTAGGAATGCAGAAGTTAGTCAGATTTAAAGTATGGCTGTTAGCCAATCCTGTGTCTTGATCTGATACGTCCTAACAGTTGTGATTGTAGATTTATCCATGGAGTAGTAATTAAAGTTGTATTGTAAAGATTACCAGAATTAGCAACTATCAGAAGCTAACAGTAAATTCCAGAACCATGGAGTTATTATAGACCAGTGTCTCTATAAGAGATACCTACAGAGTTGTCTACATAATTCCTATGGAAATTAGAGATTGAGCTGTACAAGCAAGTGTCACGTTAGATAAGAAGTTTGGTATGATAGATATAACAGACAATCACGGAGTTGGCCACATAACCACCATTGATTGACTAGCAGATCAACATAATGCTAATGTATTAATGGCAGAGATAGGATCCCATTGCTGTACAATATAAGAACATTGCTGATTATTTTGTTTTCTGTTCTAAGTCTTATAATGTAGTGTAATAAATAAACAGTTTCTAGATGTGATATAGAAATTGTGAGTTATCAATTTCATTAAATATGCTAATAGTCATATGATGTTGAGAGTACACCTCTCATGTGATAGCTCACTTCCAAAACAACCAACTAAATCAGCAATGAGGAATTATCAACAAATTATATGAGACTCTGCTATAAATACAGTAGTTAGACTGCTTCTAAAACAATCACAACCAGTGCTGTTTGTGATCCAACAACTGCTTGTCTTTCTCTCAGGCATGCCGTGCTGCTGCTCATAGCAAGCTGTGATATCTCACAGCACATATGACTTATGGCATTGCATTTTTGAGATACCTCGTTTATATTTCTTTGGTCTGTTTCCATGTATACTACAGGCAATTGAAGTAGAATCTTGATTAGTTATGGTTCATTATCATTACTGAGGTCCTTGGTAGTCTAATTGTAAAAACAACCCCAGTAACTACCACTGTTTGGACAATCTGTGTTTGATTCCCACTGGAAGCAGTGTGAATTGTACTCGTGGTTGGAAAAAAAAAAGACACCCATGTGGTCGACTCAGCAGCTGGCAGAAATAAGTAGCAGGGTTAATACTCTGGGACAGTGAGGAATGGTGCCTCGCTCAGGAGATACGATGCTTGAGGCAACACTAGACAGGAGTCTCCTAACACACTTCTGGATAGGTGGTGAGCACATATGGGTAAAAATCCATGTGCCAAGATGGTGATTCAAGTCTCGTACCTTTACCTTATCTTAATGTCAGCAATCAGTTATGAGTTGCTGACTTTTTTTCATCTCAAACAAAAAGCAACAACTTTTTTTGACCCCCTCAATTGCTGCCAGAAAACATAAAGCAAGCAATGCGTAGTATAGTACAAATGAATGTTAGTTTTAAATTTAAAAGAAACTGATATTTACAATCAAAGGAAATAGTAAATAGTGAGGATAAACAGTGGCCTCCCTTCACCACCTACATATGATATGACTTAATAACACTAGGTAACAACAGCCCACACAAATATAGACAAACCTAGACTTGTGATTTTCGAGTTACAATTTTTTGATGTTATAATATAAGTGCCAGTGATGAGAATACATGTATTGAGAAGAGATACAATGATATCATTTTCTATATTTAGCCATGTTTGTTTAATTAAATCTAGTCAGAAAACAAAACAAAACACAAATGAGTTTTTCAGAATATAACCTCTAATAGTTCTAGGTATGTTTTTATAGCAAGATATGTGGTTGAGAGCTATGTTCATCTGTAGCCAGGGGAATGTAAGGATGCAGGGAAATAATGAAGTTAGGGACAGTGTAAGGAGAATTGAGAGAAACATCGTATATGTGGGGAAAATGACAAATAACAAATGGGCTAAGAGGTGAACTGTTTGTTTGGGTGAGTGAGATGGAAAGTCTTGTGATTATGGGGACTGTTGAGAAGCACGGAGGAGTGAATAGATTTAAGGGAAGTGCTTAGGTGAGATAGAGGCTATGACGTAAAGAGATTTCATTGGCTGGGAAATTACTTAGGTAGTTTTGATTGGCTGAGGTGTGAGAAACTTAAGGCAGGGCAGAGGGTTTCCAGGAGAGAAATCACATGTAAGCTAAGGAAATAGGAGACTGGCCATGCCACTAGGGTGTTGGGCCCTTGTAGCAGTAATCGAGCAAATGCTCTTTATTAGTTAGAAGTGGTTAGGAGAGTTTCCAAATCAGTGAGGAACTTGGATGGAAATGAAGTAGCTAGGGAGACACAGTTGAGCTAAGTTAGCAGGACCACACTTTTTTAGTGAGAAGTGATCTAGTGTACTTTGAGAGAGCCTTGAGAGTGATTATAAGAGTCGGAGGTAAATATTTCCTTAGCATGTACTTTGATAACCGAGCGGCGATGTCAGGCCACTGGACTTTGTATATTAATGCATTTCTGTTTGTTGGACTATACCAATAAAGTCTTACTATTCTTGTATATGAGAGACTTGTGTGTACAAACCATTTCATGTAGACTGTGTGCTTTATTCCAACCTGACAGATGAATCTGACACAATGAGAAGTATGCAATTTTGCTAGTCTACACCAATGACTGGGTACAGTCATTGAGAAGAGAGCAAGCGGCCAAGGTGAGATTAAATCACACCCAAACAAATAGTCCCACAGTATAGTGCCTCTACATATAGTGAGCCACTCCACATTAGAGACTCCTCAACAATTTGAAATCTCTCTACATATGAGATCTACACATTAGAGTTTTCTTTACACATCTTTATGTTTAGTGTGATCTTAGTCTAGCAACTAGTTCCATCCTCAAAAAAAAATATCAGGGCATTAAATTAGTTCAGATCAGTAAAGTTAATAGTCAACACCTGGTGATAGTCAGGAGGATAAAGTCACAAGAAGAGTTATAAAGTACTACAACAATTTCAAATTCCTTTTCTTCTTATTCACTTCTTTTTGTACCCTTTCAGGTGTCGAGAGGGATACTAAGTTCTGATTCTTGTCCTTTTGGCAACTTCACTCATTGTCAATTGATGTTGTTGTAGTGTTTCTTTGAAGTTCATCTTACTCTGGGAATGCTTCTTGTTCTTCACCCTTCTCTTTTAATATAAGCTTTGTACGATAAGGAATCACATGGCATTCTTTCTAAATGGGCTAACCAGTTTATTTGTTGTTTCTGTATGTAGCTTAGGATTGCTTCAATGCCTACTCTTTCCGTTATAATATCATTTCAAATTCTGACTTTTCTGGTCATTCCAATTGCTTTTCTCAACTAACTCATCTCTGTGATGAAAAACTTTTTTTTATGCTTAAGTGACTATATTTGGAATTGGAAGCACAATGTTTGAATGAATATACTCTAATTTCAAATTAGGATCAATTAATTAATATTGTTATTATATTAATAACAATTAGAATCAATTTTTTCTTTATTTTTTACGTTCGCCAGCTTTCACCTCAGGTGAAGTCCCTAGAGACTAGGAATGGAATCTTGCAAATTAATCTGCTTTTCCCTGGCAACCATAAGCACAGAAGTCTCTTGTCGCACAGACAGATAACAGCGTTTTCGGAGGTACTTTTTCTGTCGATGAGTAATTGACATTTCAAGTCCAGCCTCGCTGCTGAGACCAGAGGTGCTTACTGCAGAGAGAAATCACAAATAAAAATCTTGGATTTGAACTCACAACCTCTCTGCCATGAGACTGACGTCTTGCCTGAAGACCAACCAGTCCCCAGAAAGAATTTTATTTGTTGAAAGTTTCAGCTGAAGCTGGGTCTTCCTCTCTCTCCTGATGTTTACATTAGAACAGCCTGTATTTTAATTCTCTTGTTGTCTGTTCTCGACATATGTCCATCCTCTAATTGTTGATGAAATCGTTGGTTGCATGGCCATTTCTCTTATGTTGAACTATCTATCTATTGATCTTTTGAGCCGTAGCCAGCCAATGGGGCATAGACCCAGATACTCTTTCTCTTATACGTTGAACTACAAGAGCTAAAAGAAAACATGTATAAACTATCCCTTGTTTAACAAGAAAAAAGCTTTTCTTCTCTGGAATGCTTGAGAACAACACAAAGAAGAACACAATTCCCACTACTTACTGGAATGTTTGAAAGCAAGTTGTGACTTAAAGTGATGGTGACAAGGCCTCTCATCAATGTCACATGCTCTGGCAAGCCTGTGAGATAATTGTAGCTCACATCCAAGCTTTGAGCATCCATGTGGTGAAAGCCAAGTCGAGGGGGCAATTCTTGAAGACAAAGGTGACTGGTAGAATGGAATATACAAGCTATATTATGTCTGTATGGACTTGAAAATTAGAGGTATAATAGTACAATTATGATATCATGTGAACAAAATCAAAACAGAACAGATTGCTTGGTCACAAGGGGTGTGCAGAGTAGCTGGGATTTTGATAGAGAAAGGTGCAGGAGCCTACAAGACTACTACCTCCAGCTGCTTGGAGACTGAGGCTGGGACACGGATGAGCCAGTGGTGGGGTGTGCTAAACACTCCAAAGTATGGTGACAGCTTTACAAGGAAGGAACACAACACAATACTGACGTTTCAGCCTGTGGCCTTCTTCAGAACACAAGGACAATGACAACAAACGGTGAAGCACAATTATCTATAACTACATGTTAGATGATCAAGTGGAGGGCGAGGAAAGTAGGATGTTGAAATAAGAAAGGAGAGAGAAGAGAGAAATGAATATTACATGAGGAGAGGTAGGATGAGTGTCAAGATATATAAAATAGAAAAAGAGAAAAATGTATCATAAAAGGCACTAGTAGCTTAAAGCAGCAAGTCTGTCCTCCATGATGGAATACATCAGATTGACTTGGAGCGTTAAGGCTGTGTCTAGAAAGTAACATGTGATGGAAACACGTGAGTATAGAAGGACAAAAGGCCTGTGTGGCGGGAAAACCAATCTGGGGTGGGAAGAGAGGTGTAGAGGAAAAAAGATAGGTGAAACTGCCAAACTACTATGTAAACGATGGTCAGCTGGTGAGAGGAAAACTACAGGCCCAAAACCAAAGGCCCGGAGAGGCAAGACTGCTAGCCAATAAATCACTCGGACAATGCAAGTGAAAGGTTAAAAGAAAAAGTGAATGAAAAGACATAGTAGTGAACTGGGAGATGGGTGAGAGAGACAGACTCTACAGAATGGATGGCCTGGAACTGGAAGAGTTGAGAGGTAGGTCAACAAAGGGAGGAAGAGGGAAGAAGTGAATACCAGAAGAAGAGATAAGGAGAGGAAGAATAAGAAAGCCAGTATAAGTCAAGTAGGCAGGGAGAAGGGCGGTAGAGTGATAGAGGGGTGGTCCGGAGAAAGTTAGTCAATAGAGAGGTAGGGAAGTATTAGAGGAGGAGGTATGGAGAGGAGGGATAAGAAGTAGGTATGTGAAAAGTGGATAGGAGGAGACGCGGTAGATCAGAAGTGAATAGAAAGAGAGGGAGTCTGGAAGAAGTGGAGTAATAGAGGAATGGTGCGCAAGAGGTATGTACCATAGGAGGTAAAGAAGTTGGGAAATAATAGAATAAAGGGGGATGATGAGGGTCCAAGGAGAGGAATGAAAGTGGACATCAGAATAAAAGGGATACTGGAATAGTAAGTATAGAGGAGTAGTGACTACAAGTGAATAGAGAGGGAAGGGGTGAGCTAGAAGTAGATCAGCAGAGAGGTGGTGGGAAGGACGAGGAACAATAGAAGTGGGCAGAGAGATGGTATAGTCCAGGTGGAGAGGCGATATAGTGATAAAGAAGTGAAGGACCTGTAGGAAGTTAGAAGAGAGGGAGGGAAAGGAAAGGGGGGGGGGTTTAGGATGAAGAAGGCAAGATAGGGACTCAAAGTGGATATGGAAAGCAGGGATGGACAAGGAGTAGAAGACCCAAGAAGTGAAATAGGAAGAGAAGTCCATAGGTGGGAGGATGGAGTCGGAGGAAGGAGGGTCCTCTGAAGGATAGGGATACATTGATGCCACGAGGGGTGAGGCAACCCCAATGAGTGATCAGACGGTGCTCCAGAGTGAGCCGACTGTGGTGATCAGAGGAGCATGATACTAGGCCAGTAACCAAGACATCCGTCTTACCTCGATGGCCCCTCGAGTTAAAGTGGGCTGCTACAGGAGTGTCCGCTTCTTGAGTGATGTCATTCAAGTGTTCACTGCACCTATCCCCGATATGTCGACCAGATTGGCCGATGTAGGTCAACTTGCATTGCTTACAAATGATGGCATAAATGATGTTCCGCGATGTGCAAGTGAATCTCTCTCTGATCTCGAAAGGACCATTATAGAAGAGGACAGTATCAGTCTGGAGAACGTGGTCACAAATATTGCATACTCTGCGGTTGCAGCGGATAGTGCCTTGATGGCTAAAGAGGGCAGCAGGAAGACGGCCCCTGACAAGAAAGTCTCGGAGTCCCGGTCACGTCTAAAGACCACTAATGACGGGTCTGGGAAGAGCAGACGAGTAATAGGGTCGGATCGGAGAATAGGGAGGTAGTGGTGAATGGTCCTAATCACAGCGTAGTGGTGAGGGTGATAGGTGAGGGCAAGCACTACTCTATCCAAGGGAGGATGAGTAGAGGGGGTAAGAGCAGACTGACGTGAAGTGTGGAGAACTCAATGCAGGGCAGTGAGGAGAGCTGCCTCTGGATAGAGGCGTCGGCGGAAAAAGTCAAGAATAAGGTGGGCATTGTGAAGGAAATCTTAATCATCTTGGCAAAGGCGACAAAGTCTGAGAAGCTGAGAATAGGGAAGAGAGTTCTTACAGGATGTAGGGTGAGAGGAGTCGTAGCGGAGGAAACTGTGGGAGTCGGTGGCCTTGTAGAAGATCGAGGTGAGAAGATGAGAGGTGCCCAAGGAGACTAGGATATCTAGGAAAGATACGGAGGGGGTGGAGATGTGGAAGGTGATGTGGATAGAGGCGTGGAAATGTACGACATATTCGATGAAACGGGAGATCTCATCCTCTGTAAGGTCAGACAGACCAATGCAGTCATCGATGTACCTACGAGACATAAGGGGAAGAGGGCCCTCGTAGGTTTGGATGATTTGGTGCTCGAGGTAGCCCATGAAGAGACAAGCATAGATAGGGCCCATTTTAGTGCCCATCGTCACACCGCTAATCTGGGTGAAGAAATTGCCATTGAACTCGAAAGAGTTGAGGTTCAAGACTAATTCCGCTAGATGGAGGAGGACGCCAGTGGCGATGGAAGGTTGGATCCTACGGTCCAGGAAAAACTGAAGAGCTCGAAGGCCATCGGAGTGGGGAACAGAAGTATAAAGGGAGCAGACAACCATAACGAAGAGGCGGTAGTAACGATCAGGAAGGAGGGTGATAGAGGCAAAGATGTTGAGGGCGTCGTTAGTGTCTTTGACATACGAAGGGAGCCCCATAACTATGGGTTGAAAGACACTGTCAAGGAAGTCAGAAATGAGAACTGTGGGACATGAGATGGAAGAGACAACAGGTCGTCCAGGAGAGTCAGGTTTATGTATTTTAGGCAGCATATGGAAAGAGGGTCTGCTCAAGCAGTGATCAAGAAGGATCATGCGGGAGGACCTGGAGGGAAGTAGCCCATCTTGAATGAAACGGAGGATTGTATGATGCACCATGGCATTGTTAGAGACAGTGGTGTCACCAGGGGTGGGGAGGTAGAAAGTTGAGTCGGATAATCACCTTCCTGGATATAGAGGCCTTTCCTCCATACCACCACAGAGCCACCCTTGTTGCCGGCTTGATGACAATATCATCACGTCGGCGAAGATCCTGGAGGGCTTGGTACTCCTCACTACTAAAATTATAGTGTCGAAGCCTATGGGGATGAAGTGCCTTAATCTTCCGGTAGGTACTGTTAATGAACAGGTCCAAGGTCTGTGAGTCGCCAGAGGAGGGAGTCCAGTCAGATTTACAGGAGGAAAAACGGGCAAATTCATCTGCAGGAGAAGGTTGAGAGGAAGAGTTCGGATGAAGATAGTAATAGAGTTTGAATCGTAGTCGTCTGTGATAAACATGTATGTCCCGTAAGAGAGAAAATGAGTCACTCAAGGGGCGAAGAGGGACAAACTTAAGACTTGCTGAGAAGAGTGCGCTTGTGGTCAGAGAGAGGCAAATCAGGGGGAATACAGACGACAAGGGAGCTAGAGTCAGAGGCATTCGGGAGAGGAGGAGGTGAGGGGGGAGGAGGAGGATGGAGGTTCAAGAGTTTACGTTTGTGCTGAGAAGACAAAAAGTCATACATAGATCGGTTGTGGTGGTGGATAGTATGGCGGATGAAGCGAAGAGTGCCAGGAAAGTTAGAGGTGAGGAGATGGAGTTGGGATAGGAGGTGTTGTTGGTGGGTGTTAAGGTGGCATATAAGATGAGAGTGGATTGAAGCGACAAGACGAACACGTCTCAGGCCATGCTGGAGTTCAAGGTGCTGCAGTTGGCGGCAAAGATAGAGAGGTAGGGTTGGCCGACTTGAGGTGAGAAGTGAGATCGGAACCCACACGGGAGAATTTTACGATGGAGGCAGTTGTTCAAGAAATTCAGATGACAGGTAAATCTAGTTTTCTTGAAAGTATTGAAGGCAAAGTCCTTGGAGATGTTAGAGAGTTCGAGGCTAGCAGTCTTGCCACCTCTGGGCCTTTGGTTTTGGGCCTCTAGTTTTCCTCTCACCAGGGACCATCGTTTTCATAGTAGTTTGGCAGCTTCGCCTATCTTTTTTTCCCACCCCTCTCTCTTCCTCCCCCCCTCCCAGATTGGTTTTCCCACCACACAGGCCTTTTGTCCTTCAATACTCACGTGTTTCTGTCATGTGTTACTTTCTAGACACAGCCTTAACGCTCCAAGTCATTCTGATGTGTTCCATCATGGAGGACAGACTTGCTGCTTTAAGCTAAGTGCCTTTTGTGTTACATTTTTCTCTTTTTCTATTTTATATATCTTGACACTCATCCTACCTCTCCTCATGTAGTATTAATTTCTCTCTTCTCTCTCCTTTCTTATTTCAACATCCTACTTTCCTCACCCTCCACTTGATCATCTAACATGCAGTTATAGATAATTGTGCTTCACCGTTTGTTGTCATTGTCCTTGTATTCTGAAGAAGGCCACAGGTCGAAACGTCAGTATTGTGTTGTGTTCCTTCCTTGTAAAGCTGTCACCATACTTTGGAGTGTTTAGCACACCCCACCACTGGCTCCTCACTACCAGCTTTACAGCAGCATTGTAATTATTTGCCTGTTCCCTACAGATGCAATCACATGGCTGGTTAAGAGACAAACAAGACCAGCGGTGAGTTGGGAGTCATTCTGACTGACTCACAAAGCATGTTTCGTAAGATTGACAAGAACACACTTTGCAGGGAGTTGGTGCACCTACTCTCTATGTCTCATTATAGCAGCTAACTTAGGTATGTTACCCTGAACATGCAGGTGTTCGTGGTAATAAGATAGTCAACAGGTTGTCAGGGTCTGTCACTGCATAAGAAACCTTAAAAATGGACACATATGATATTGCAAGGGCTTCAAAAGAACATCTTTCACATGATTGTGACATGGAAGTTAGGATAATCCACATGTGAAAGGAATGGTGGAACACTGCACCTTGAAGGGCAAAAGCAGGAAAAGCATCCTTAGTGGAAAAGAATGCAACACAGTCAATGAATGCAGGACAGGGACAATCAGTAGACAAACACTTCAATGAATGCAGGACAGGGACAATCAGTAGACAAACACTTCAATGAATGCAGGACAGGGACAATCAGTAGACAAACACTTTCAATCAATGCAGGACAGGGACAATCAGTAGACAAACACTTCAATGAATGCAGGACAGGGACAATCAGTAGACAAACACTTCAATGAATGCAGGACAGGGACAATCAGTAGACAAACACTTTCAATCAATGCAGGACAGGGACAATCAGTAGACAAACACTTCAATGAATGCAGTAGACAAACACTTCAATGAATGCAGGACAGGGACAATCAGTAGACAAACACTTCAATGAATGCAGGACAGGGACAATCAGAAGACAAACACTTCAATGAATGCAGGACAGGGACAATCAGTAGACAAACACATTCAATCAATGCAGGACAGGGACAATCAGTAGACAAACACTTCAATCAATGCAGGACAGGGACAATCGGTAGATAAACACTTTCAATCAATGCAGGACAAGGGCAATCAGTAGACGAACACTTCAATCAATGCAGGACAGGGACAATCGGTAGATAAACACTATCAATCAATGCAGGACAAGGACAATCAGTAGACGAACACTTCAATCAATGCAGGACAGGGACAATCGGTAGATAAACACTTTCAATCGATGCAGCCCCATCAAGGCCAGCTCCTTGTCGTGGGGATGGGGCTTAACAGTCACCAGGGACTGAAAACCAAGACTGGCCAGGCCTTCCTACACCCGTGCAAGACCACAGTCTGCTCTAGCAATTTTAAGTGCTGAAGTCGGAGGCAACCAGCCAAAAGGCGCACTACAAAAATCAGGATGCCACGCACTCACGCCAATGGGAAGCATGCCTATAACTGCAAATCGATATGGCACTCGCCCTGTGATGGACACTCAGGCAGGTGCAGCGCCGGGCCCTCAGCCTCGAAAGGGCCCAACCTATATTACTGGATGTCCTTCTCAATCGCTCTGTGGAGTCAGGGGGCGAGAGAATAGAGTTACTGGCCAACCCAAAATAAGACCACTCAAAATAATGCACTGGAATGCTGAAGGCATCAACAGCAAAAGAGATGGGTACAGTAAAAAGATAGAATTAGAAAATATCCTGCATGAAGAACAAGTAAGCATATGCTGTTTGCAGGAAACCCATCTAAACAACGACATAGCCTTGAAGATTAGGGGATACCAGTGCTACCGATCTGACAGGAAAAACAGACAAAAGGGCGGAATACTGACTCTTGTAAGGAACAACATTAATGCATGTCAGATTGAAGTGTATATGGATGGGGCGGAATATCAAATACTGCACCTCAGGACAGGAAATACAGACTTCCATCTACTAAACTACTACTGTCCGAGTGACCGCCCACTAGCACTAGACACAATTACATTAAAAGAAAGAATAATTGTATGTGGAGACTTTAACAGCCATTCACAGAGCTGGGGCTATGAAGATATGGACAAGAGAGGTGAAGAACTTGAAAATTGGCAGGATGACAATGGGCTTATACTATTAAACCAGGCAACAGATCCACCAACATTCTATTCCAGATCATGGCATACCACATCTACACCAGACCTTGCTTTCCATTCACCAGACCTGGATTGGAATATCACACGTATTGTTGGGAAACAACTTGGAGGCAGCGACCACCGACCTGTCTTTTTAGTGGTGCAAAATGAGGCCGTCAGGGAGAGCAGCACTCTCTCCAGATGGAATTACAAAAAGGCAGACTGGAAAATGTATCAACATTACACCAGTGTACTGACTAAAGATCTAAATACAGACAGAGACATCAACAAAATAGTTGATGAATTCAGTAGACTAATAATACAAGCTGCCAGTGAAACAATACCCAGAGGGGCACGGAAACACTACAAACCATACTGGAATAGTGAACTAGAGCAACTGCACAATGACATGGAAACATCTCGAAAACAAGCAGAAAATAACCCCTGCCAGGAACACCACAATAACTATCAGCATGCTAAAGCCAAATTTCAATGGGCTAAACTACAAGCCAGACGGAGAAGTTGGAAAGAGAAAACAGAGTACATGAATCTAGAACGAGACACAAGAAAAGTGTGGAAGCTTGTAAAACAGCTGAATGATGAGGGTACAGAAGGGAACACAAAAATTACACTGAAGAAGGATGGAAACATTCTAACAGGTAAACATGCAGCAAATCACTTTGCAGACTCCTTTGCAAATGACAACAATATTGAAATTAGCCTAGAGAAACGTCAAGAGACCCGTCTAAAACAACAAAATGCAAGACAAGAAGAGACTGCACATGAAGTCATGGAAATACCCATTACACAAAGAGAGCTAGAGCTGGCAATATCCAAATTAAAAATGAAAAAGTCACCAGGTAGTGATGGAGTGTCTAATGAAATGATTAAGAACTTGGGAACTGCAGCTAAAGCAAAACTACTGCAGATCTACAACATTTGCTGGATCACAGGTAAAGTGCCACAGGCATGGAGAGAAGCAATTATGATACCATTACTAAAGCCAGGAAAAGATGGTTCAATGACATCCAGCTATAGACCAATCAGCCTTACAAGCTGTTTGTGTAAAACAATGGAACGTATAATCAATCTCAGACTGCAGTGGTACCTGGAAAGTGAAAATCTCCTTGTCCCACAACAAGCAGGCTTTAGACAGTGTTACTCTACCGAAGATCAGGCAACCTATCTTTCCCAGGAAATTGAGGATGCGTTTCAAGAAAAGAAACTGGTACTAGCAGCATGGATAGACCTAAAGAAAGCATTTGATAAGGTATGGAAGGAAGGGCTTTTGAAGAAACTGAGAAATTATGGAGTAAATGGCAGGATGTACAAATGGGTCAAAGCATACCTGCATAACAGGAGAGCCAGAGTGCAACTGGATGGTCTTAAGAGTAAGAAGGTCTTACTGCGCCAGGGCGTTCCACAGGGAGGGGTACTATCTCCAACACTTTTTCTGATCTACATCAATGACCTAGTTACTGAACTACCACATGGTATCAAAGTGGCAATGTATGCAGATGACTTGGTAATGTGGTGCACAGAGGAGTATGCAACAGTGGCCTCCAAATTGTTACAAAGAGCTATGAATGCACTGAATTCATGGACAAATAGATGGTGTATCAGCATCAATACAGACAAATGCAGTACTACACTTTTCACTCTTTCCCCAAAACAAAAAGCAGGAGCCATCTATATAAACAATGAGCCTGTGAAAGAAGACATACAGGCTACGTATCTCGGAGTTACATTTGATAACAAACTATCTTGGAAACAGCAGATAAATAAGGCAACCCAAAAAGCAAGGAGAAAATTGGCTATTCTAAGAAAGCTGTGTGGAACTACGTGGGGTGCGAGTGGGAAAATACTCAGTAAAGTTTACCAACAGAGTATACGCCCACATTTAGAATATGGATCATCTGCATGGTGTTCAGCATCAAACACCACACTTCAAGAACTGGATAAAGTACAAAACCAGGCACTTAGGGTCATCACAGGAGCAATGAAATCAACACCAATATTAGAGATGGAGAAATTGTGGAGGATACCAGCACTGAGAGAACGGAGGGACACAAAGGTGCTGATACAGGCAGAAAAATTTGCTTGCATGCCGAGACATCCAATGAAGGACCGATTCCAAAATCTTGCATTGGGACGACTTAAGAGAAGCAGTTTTATCCACCAAGCCAAGCGTATTAGTAGACAAACACCAGACATGCCAAGAGCTGTTAACCCCCTACTGCCCATACCAGAACAGACTCCCTGGACAGAGGAATCTGGATTATCAGTTCAAATACGGACAGAAGTGAAAGGAATAGTTGATAAAGAGGAACAGAATAGTCTACAGCGAAAAACAATAACTCTCAGTTTCCTGGATGAAGAATACCCACAAGACCTATGGATTCGTGTGTATACAGATGGATCAGCACAGAATGCAGTAAAAAATGGGGGAGCAGGTGCATATATAGAATACCCAAATAACACTAGGGATATGAATAAAATAGCAACAGGGAAATATTGTCACAATTATGATGCAGAAATACAAGCAATAAAGTTAGCAATAGAAAAACTGCTGAACATTAATCTTAGCCCGCAGCCTGTAGTGTTTTTGACAGATGCAAGATCAGTACTCCAGGCACTACAATCCAGAAAATTACCACATCTGCAGACCTTATTGACTGAACTCTGCAAGCACCACAGGGTTGCCCTGCAGTGGATCCCATCTCACTGTGGAATACCAGGAAATGAGAAAGCAGATCAGTTGGCAAAGGAAGGTTCAACAGGCACACAACTAGATACACCTGTTACATACCATCATAAGAAACAGATAATCAAATCAATCAGAGGACCACAAGCCCCAAATCAGGATGCCTTTTATAATATGAATAGATATGAACAAGTTATCATTATACGTCTCAGAACAGGACACAATCGACTCCATAGTCACATGTATACAAAATTCAAGATCGGCACCTCAACTACTTGTACATGTGGACAGGCGCCCCAGACTGCTGAACACATACTTCAAGACTGCACTGAATATGGTAGACTGAGGAAAATCCATTGGCCCATAGATACAACACTACAGACAAAACTATATGGGCCACTGCAAGAATTACAAAAGACAGTAACATTTATACAGGAAACGACATTGCAGATATAGACAATGCTTCAGGCGAACGAAAGATAGATAGATAGATAATCGATGCAGGACAAGGGCAATCAGTAGACGAACACTTCAATCAATGCAGGACAAGGACAATCAGTAGACGAACACTTCAATCAATGCAGGACAGGGATAATCGGTAGATAAACACTTTCAATCAATGCAGGACAAGGACAATCAGTAGACGAACACTTCAATCAATGCAGGACAGGGACAATCGGTAGATAAACACTTTCAATCAATGCAGGACAAGGGCAATCAGTAGACGAACACTTCAATCAATGCAGGACAAGGACTATCAGTAGACGAACACTTCAATCAATGCAGGACAAGGACAATCAGTAGATGAACACTTCAATCAATGCAGGACAAGGACAATCAGTAGACGAACACTTCAATCAATGCAGGACAAGGACAATCAGTAGACGAACACTTCAATCAATGCAGGACAAGGACAATCAGTAGACGAACACTTTGATAGTTGCTGAAACAGGTGGCAGAGCAGTTATGGAAATGCCCCGACTGCTGTCACGCCAGATTGGACTAAAGACTAAAACAGAAGTATTTGAAGCAACAGAGATATGGCTTAACAAGGTAATATTAAAAATGTAGGTATCCTCAAAGAATTGTTTTGTTGGTTAGTACAAATAATTAAATATCCTTGGAGCACACTACAGGAAAGCTTCAGATTAATCTGAATTCAGTGTGTACAGCTTTTAAATATGGGTGCACTGGTTGTTGACCAGCTGGAGAAAGTAAAGTGCTGAATGAGGACCAGTGGGGTGATATTTCTCTCCAGCCACACTTTTACTTATTGTCTGCACATCATTAAGGGCTCTTCTGTATCATGTAAATTGATCACCATCTATACTATAGTCCACACATTAGCAATTATATAATCATGCAAATCTCTAAAAAAATGAAAAACATATTAAATAAGGATGAGAGCAGTTATAAAGATCAATAAAAAACAATGCCTTACAATGAGTTTGCTTTGAAAAGTAGAAAGTAGTAGATGTTAATTTGAAATGGCAAATGTACACAGAGATGAGTGATAAGATGCAGAATAACTTAGGCCAACACTGCAATGCAAACAATGAGAAACATTATGCAACCAATTTTTGTAAATAGAAAACAGGTTCTGAAATGTTATGTGGAGTTATTTTGACATACGAATGTGAATCCAGACAACATACAAGAAAATCTTTGGAGGCTACAGAAATGTGGCTTTACAGAAGAATGCTGAGAATATTATGGAGAGCAACGAGGGTGTTCTTAAAAAACCAAAGCAAATAGAAGTTTGTTTCAAACATCAGGAGGACATAATCATCATTCTAGGCCATATTATTAGAAGAGAACAACTGTAATATATTGTAAAAAAAGTAAAGAGCCCCTGTCACGCCAAGTGGTGTATATGGAATATGGTGTTAGTGACCATAAATTTTACAGACCTTCAGCACAAGATTTTTGGGGTAATGTGGTCAGTATTACGCCTGTGCTGCTTTACTTTCCCAGAAAAAAAATCTGGTACCCATTTAAGGCTGGGTGAACCTGGAAGTCGTCGGTTGGAATTGAACCTACCTCTTATCCTTTGTAGTCCACTTCACTAACCACTGAGTTATCGCGGCTCCGGAATATATTGTGATAACTGAAAAAAGTTGATGGAAAGCGAGCTTCAGAGAGAAAAGATGCAAGACAGTTTATTAAAACAGTGATTTGATAGAAAGTCAACAACAGAGTTAGTATACAGTTGTAAAGAGAAAAAGTTGAAGCTAGACATGATCACCTATGCCAGCAGACACTAAACTTAACTATGATGATAAAATTACTATGTCTATGTAACAGATTCAACTCGATAATCAAAACAGGTATTCAAAAATAAAACAACAATTCTGTTATAATAAAAATAACATATATATCTATAAAATATATAAATATAAGTATATATATATATATATATGAAAAAGCAAAAAATAGTTAAAGGCTTTTGGGCAATATTTGATAGAGTCCTTTTAGTGAAATTGAATGGAAAGCCAATAAATATTAATCTCATACAAGTTTATGTAACAAAAGCAGACAGTCTAGAGGACACAGTTGATAAAATTTACCACAAGCTTAATATGGCACTTCATCAATGCAAACCACATAAAAACACCATAGTTCTAGTGGATCTCAATATAAAAGTAGGAATGGAAAGAGTTGAAGAAGTGGTTGTTTATTATGGCTTAGGCGAGAGAAATGAAAGAGGTGACAAACTTATTAGCTAAGTTAGAACACACAACATGATGATAGGAAACACCTGGTGGTTTAAGCAACATCCAATACATCTGTGGACATGGAAAAACCCAGGAGACAACGTTCATAATCAAATCAACTACATAATGACAAAAAATAGATTTGGAAACAGTCTGGTATGTGTGAAAACTAGATCAGAGACAGATTGCAATAGTGATCATGTACCAGTTGTGGGAAAGCTTAGAGTAAAATTAAAAGCAGCAAAACGAGCTTCAGTTAATGTCAAAATAAATTTAGATTTACTCAAATCAGAGAAGAGGTTACAAGACAAATATAATAACACAATTCAGAACCGGTACAATGCAATAGAGAAGATACAAAGCATTGATGAACAGTGGGAAATGCTAAAAGAATCAATGCAGCAAACATCAAAAGAGTTTGTATCATCTGTGAAGACAAATTCAAGAAAGAAATGGATGACAGATGACATTTTACAGCTAATGGTTAGAAGAAGAAGAAATAAGGATAAAAAAGATGAATATAAGAGATTAAATAAAGAAATTGTAATAAAATGTTAAAAAAGAGATGCAAAGAGATTGAAATGCAACAAAAAAGAGATGCCAAAGCTATATACAGATATATTGAAGAATTAACAAGAAGAAAAACACAATAAAAATGGGATGTTTAAGATCAAAGGAAGTAGACCTGTTGATTGAACAAGAAAGCATAAGGAAACGATCAAAAGAACACATAAAAGATCTTTACAATGATGAACAAACATTAGTGAATATTATGGATGATGGGGAAGGACCAGATATACTCAAAGAAGAAGTGGAAGACACCTTGCGCAATATGAAAGCAGGAAAAGATCCTGCACCAGGTAATATAACTAAAGAAGAGATTGAAGCCATGGGTGATTTTGGAATAGGAATAATAACAAAAACATTGAATATCTACAACAGTAACAATCATAATTTTTTGGCTATGTAATGAGAAGAGAACAACTGGAATATATGGTAACAACTGGAAAAATTGAGGGACGAAGAGATAGAGGGAAGCTAAGAGAAAAAATACCAGACAGCTTAAGAGAATGGCTTGGCAGAATGTCAACAACAGAAATGATAAAGAACTGTCGAGATCGAATGTTGTGGAGAGACATGATCACCTACGCCAGCAGGCCTGGTACTTGAAGATGATGATGATGATCTACAACAGCAGATATATACCAGATGACTTTCTCAAATCAATATTCATAGCCCTACCAAATAAATCTAATGCGATGATCACCGCACAATAAGCCTTATGAGTCACATGACTAAGATATTACAAAGAATCATCTCAAAATTTTTGAAGGCATAAACGTAGACAGCAAAGATCTAAGAATAATAAAGTAATGGTAGCAACAAAGAAAAAGACATTACCATAATGCACAATAAAGATAAGTGGAACAATATTAAAGCAGGTGAATGAATTTAGATATCTCGGAACAATGTTAACCTCAGATGGTAGATGTACAATAGAGGTGAGATGTAAAATGGCTCAGGCAAAAGCAGCTTCCCAAAAAATGAGGAAGATACTATGTAATCCATTTTTGACAATAGAAACAAGAAAAAGAGTTCTTAAATGTTATGTAGAGCCAGGCTTAACATATGGATGTGAATCATGGACAATAGGACAACAAACAAGAAAATCACTGGAGGCTGTATAAATGTGGTTTTTATAGAAGAATCTTGGGAATACCATGGACATCTAAGAAGAGTAATGAAAATGTTTTGAAAGAGGCCAAAGTAAAGAGAGAGCTAATTTCCAATATTAGGAAGAAACAATCATCTATTTTGGCCATGTAATAAGAAGGGAACAGCTGAAATATATTGTGACAACTGGGAACGTTGAGGGACGAAGTAATAGAGGGAAGTAAAGAGAAAAGATACCAGACAGCTTAAGAGAATGGCTTGACAGAAGGTCAACAACAGAAATGATAAATAACTGTCGAGATCAAAAGTTGCGGAGAGACATGATCACCTATTGAAGTTTTTTCACCCCTGACAGAAAAAATGGCTGTTAGAGTTCTAATAGTTTACAAGAATGTTTTCTAGGTTAAAAAAAAAAACAAATCCTGAAAATAACAGCCGTATTAATGGTGATAGGTCGTTTATATTAATTAAAGGCCAGATGGTGTGCAAACACAGGCAGGAGGAAAACAAAATTAATAAACCACACCAAGATATACTGAATAACACACTTTAATAATGTCATTTATCCTAAATACTATGTGTAATTAATGCATGTCAATAACAGTGATTTAACACCTCATGAGATAATAACATACCTGAGATCAATAATTCTCTCACTTCTGTGCCAATTATGAGGCCAGGGGTTGTACACTAAGGGCTGCTGTTTGTGACCCTGTTGCTGGCAACCTCCCAACCTTTGACAACAAGCTTCACATAAACCATACGCACAATGTCTTTCCCACATGGCTTTATCACATCTGGATAGAATAATCAATAAAATCATTTTAAAAATCATTATAAATAACAGTACAATACAATCAACAGCAGTGGCTTAGGCTAAACTTGAGGTCAAAATTTGTTTGTTTGTTTGCTAGCATAGACAAGTTTTATATATCTAGCAAAGTCTCAATGAACTGAATTTTATGTGAATATAAGTTTTTCATACTTTTCACACTGGCAACCATATGCTCAGGTATCTTTCGTTATATGGGCAGATACTCTCCAACTTCGGGAGCCACGATGGCTCAGTGGTTAGTGAACAGGACTACAAAGGACAAGATGTCAGGTTCAATTCTTAACGACCGCTTCCGGGTTCACCCAGCCATAAATAGGTACCAGATTTTTTTCTGGAAAAGTAAAATGGCACAGGTGTAATACTGACCATAATACCCCAAAAGTCATGTGCCGAAGGTCTGTAAATATTATGGTCACTAACACCATATTCTCTATACGCCACTTGGCGTGACAGGGGTACTTTATTTTTTGTTTACTCTCCAACTTCAGAGACACTCTCATTATTTTTTAATTGAGGATTTTGACATTTTTGGGGAGATTTTTTAAAATCACTTTTGCAGCAAGTGTAATACCGACCACATTACCCCAAAAATCATGTGCTGAAGGTCTGTAAAATATAGGGTCACTGACACCATATTTCCCTATACGCCACTTGGCATGACGGGGGTACTTTACTACTTTTTTACTACTTTTGCAGCAACAGCCATTTTTGTCTAACTCTTTTCAATTTCCAACTGTCATAGGTTTTTCATCTTGCACAGTACACAAGCTCAGAGGCCAGTGTCTTACAACTACAATACCCAGCTCTCCAGAAAACAAAATAATTACTATTATAAAATTAATTACATGTAATAATATCATGAGAAAATATAACAACAGAATCACTTATTAGGCCCTCAAATGGGTGATAGATGGCAAAGAAAAATAGAAATTGACCTTGAGAAATATCAAGAAGAGCACTGATAAGAGTGGCAAAAATCAAGGGCATAGGCATTATTGTTGAGATTGTGAAGCTTTTTCCAGAATTGGGATTTGTGATGCACTACACTGCAAGCCTTGAGAAGTCTAATAACACTATATACATATATACATCAGAAGGAAATCATTAGACGTTATACTGCTAAATTGTGATGTTATCTTTCAATTTTAATTTGTTCTTTTTTCAACTCACACAGAATTCTAATATTTTCTACAATGTTTATTTTAGTCTCTCCTCAATTACAGGCAATGTTATATATCATCCATGATTTCCTTGTTTGCTGTTTTCAGTCTAATATTTCATTGTCTGTCCTGTCATAGCTGTGTTAAAGGTGTTTATAATTGTTGAACTCAAGTGGGACAGTTTCACAAGAACCAACTTGCAGAGAACAATGAACAAGTGAAGAAAACATGGAAGACAAAGCCAAAATGGCAAAACAATACCAAAGAATAGGTTTGGTTTTTTGTTTAGGAGGATCATCACGTCAGTTCATTCAAGTCAGGATCATTGCAGTCAGGACATTCCCATGTCTGCTCTGTTGTTCTCTCCAACAGCTAGTGCAAGATGTGCACTGATCATTCTTGTACACACTCAAAACAGCCAATAGATGGAGTGCAGCTCACAACTACATTGAAGATTCTATGTGTTGGCCGCAACCTCAACAAAGTGGTGCTGGTTTGGATATATTTTTATTGTCTAACAATTTCTGTCAAGACAGTGGCCATTTTGGCCTATTCTTTTAGATTTTGACTGCAAAGAGTTCTTTAACGTATGCAGAATACACACAAAACTTCATGTTTTTAACTTTTTTCTAAGAGGGTTTAACATTGGATAATGGTAAAAAGTAAGATAAAGTATGATACTTGAATCAGCATTTTAACACACATGTTTTCACCCATATGTGCTTGACCGAGTATCCAGAAGTGTTCTGAGATTTCTGGATAGTGTCATTTCATGCATAGAAACTCACGATGTAAGGTAGCATTCCTCCCTTTCCCAGAGTAATACCCTGGTACCCATTTCTACCAGCTGCTGGGTCGACCACGGGGGTCTTTTTCTAACCATGAGTACAACTCACACTGCTTCCTACGGGAATCTAACATGGTTGTCCGATCGTTGGTAGCCAAGTCGGGTGGTTTTCCCAACAAGGCTCCCAAGGCCCTAAACAACAATTAACATTGGATCTCACTGCCCAGAACCTAGACAGGTTAAGAAACCACAGATTTTTTAGGATAAAAATTCCCATCACCTGCAACTGGATTCAAACCTTGCGACTTTCTTGTCCAGAGGTTGAGTTACCATTCACTAAACCACAAAGTATTCCTATCAATGAATAGATAGGCATTAACTTCATAAACTAAAAGTAGGCAACCACAAGCTGAGATTAGTTTTACAGTAGCTTCGTATCTCTGTGCATCTTGATGCCTTTACTCCCCCACAAATTGAGAGGAGTTGTGGAAGCTATTGTCAGCCATGAATACACCTCAAAATACTGAATGTCGCAAGAAAGGAGATAATAACAAAAATAAGAAAAACTAACATTTTATGGAACAAGAAATATAGCTGTAGCGAAAAAGAAATAAAATACTACAGAAGATTTTAAAAATTGCATAGACTCATTAATAACAGTACAAACTAATCTTATTCTTTTTGCATTGTTAATGTGTAATGTACTGCTTACTTCAAACATGTAGGACCATTCTTGTCTCTGGTTGCAGTAGACTCACCCTTCATAAAAAATATATGCATTATTATTGATAAATGTTACTATAAACAGTAAACAACTAATAAACACAAATTATAAGCAAATTCTGGCTTAATGTTGTCCTAAGTAGTGATTATCTAGTGTGACATCTCTGATAGTGACATTTCTGGCCTAGATTAAATACTGCTCAACAGTTGATTAATTTGTATTACTTTTTAAGAAGTTTTTTAAAGTGCTAATTTCAAATATCTATGAACATGTCTGTTATTTCTTCATGTTTACACAAAAAAGTTATAAATCATATTTTAAATAAAGTAACGGTAAAGTATCCCGTGTGTTACTGGGGCCTCATTATGAGGGAGGTAAAGAATAGTGACACTGTGACCTTCCAGACATGTCGTAAGAGGCGACTAAGGAGGTTGATCGATGGTTTGACAAGCTGTCATTGTAAAAAGTATTGTTATGGAAACAGCGCCATAGATTTTAGAGCAGTGATCTCTGCAATATGTGCCATTTTGGCACGCAAGATTTCTGTTTTTGAGATTGTGGTTCTGCCCTATGTGCCGTCTTCGGCTCGAAAGGACAATAGATAGATAGAAAGGTAAGGTAAAGTACGAGACATTGAACCAGCGTCTTAGCACTGAGTTTCCACCCATATGTGCTCGGCTGCCTATCCAGAAATGTTAGGAGATTTCTGTATACTGTCGCCTCAAGCATCGAAACTCAGATGCGAGGCGATATTCCTCACCTTCCCAGGGCAATACCCTGGTACCCATTTCTTCCAATGGTTGGGTCAACCGTGGGGGTATTTTTTTTTTCCAACCACAAGTACAATTCACACTGCTTCCAGCGGGAATCGAACACAGGTTGTCCGAACGTCGGTAGTCCAGTCGAGTGGTTTTCCCAACTAGGCTACCGAGGCCCCAAATTTTAAATATCATCATTAGGCCACATAAACTTTGCAGAATGTTGCATTCACAACAGCCCGTCTGAAAGAATCTGTTTCTAGCCAGACTTCTTCTGTTGTCTTGCTCAAGGTCACCTTGATGTCTTGAAATCACCTTTTTCTTGGTCTGCTCCTGATGTGTCGCCCAGGAACCATACCTTGATTTATTGTTTTTTTCAGCCCGTGTGTCTTTTGACATGGCCATATCGTTTCCGGTTGTTTCCAAAATGGAGGAATTATTTTTCTCCGGCTTGGTATAGAACCGTTGATCAGAGGTTTAACAAGCCGCTATCGTAAAAACGATGTTGTTAATGAAACGTAGACCTGATACAGAATGTGTAAATTAGCAGTAGATAGTAGTGATAGTTTTTTCGGCCCTAAAACAACAACAAAAATAGGATTCTGGAATGTGCGAACAATGGCCGCTCCGACGAAACATGCACAGGTCGCGAGCGAGATGGACAGATACGATCTAGATATTTTAGGATTAAGCGAAATGCGCTGGCCTGGAACAGGTAGGAGATCTATTGATAATAAAATAGTAGTTTTTTTCTGGAAGGGAAGATGGAAAACACCGTGAAGGAGTAGGCATAATGATGACAGACAAAGCTGCAAGAAGTTTATTAGAATGGGAACCGGTAAATAGCCGTCTGATACGAACACGATACAAAACAAAACATGGAAGACTTTCAATTATTCAATGTTATGCGCCTACTAACGAAGCTGATGATGAAGTTAAGGATGATTTTTATAACCAACTGCAACAACTTATAAACAAAATACCAAAACACGATCTTTTAATTGTAATGGGAGACTTCAACGCCAAAGTAGGACAAGATAACGCAGGAGTGGAACATGTGATGGGGAGAGAAGGCTGTAATACAACAAGTCAGAATGGAGAAAGATTAATAGAATTATGTTTAATAGAAAATTTAGTTATAGGTGGGACATTATTTCCACACAAAAATATCCACAAAACAACATGGATATCTCCTGATGATAGAACATCAAATCAAATTGACCACCTATGTATTAAACAACAATTCAGATCATCATTAATAGATGTAAGAGCATACAGAGGTGCTGATGTTAATAGTGACCACAACCTGTGCATTGGGAAAATAAGATTAAAATTTAGAAACCAACAGAAGAGGTCAATTACACATAAAATTGATAGTCATAAACTGAAAGATGAAGCCATAAAGGAAAAGTTTAACATAGAGCTAAGTAATTGTTATTCAGCACTTGGTGAAATAGACTTAGATATCAATGAAATGTGGGACTCACAGAGCAAAATACTAATGACAGCAGCAGAAGCAAGTGCTGGACTGAAGAAAATGGAAAAACGAGCTTGGATCTCAGACACCACATGGAAATACATCAAAGAAAGAAGAGAAGCAAAGAGAGCCATGACTAATGTAAAGACAGATCTTGGAAAGGTTCTGGCAAAAGCAACATACAAAGAATTAGACAACAAAGTGAAAAGTTCGGCAAGAAGAGATACAAGAGCTTATATAGACAACTTGGCAGAGAAAGCAGAGACAGCTGCAATTACAGGAGACAGCAGAACTCTTTATACTGTACAAAAGATGCTGACAAACACCTATACATCCAGTGGAACACCAATTCTAGACAAATCTGGATTAATGCTAACAACAAGCGCAGACATAAAAGCTCGTTGGGCGGAACACTTCAAAGAAATTCTTAACCGTCCACTACCTCACAGTTTAATAGATTTTGAAGCTGAAACACCAGCAGCAGAATTAGATGTAAATTTAGATGACTTCACCTTGAGTGAAATAGAAACCACCTTAAAGCTAATGACCAATAACAAGGCTGCTGGAGAGGATAAGTTAACAGCTGAGATCCTCAAGGCAATTGATAGCCATAATTTAATACATCTCCAAAAAATGTTCAACATCATTTGGAAAACAGAGAAGACGCCTCATAAATGGAAAAAAGGAATCATTGTTAAGATCCCAAAAAAGGGCAATCTTAGAGATTGTAACAACTGGAGAGGCGTGACACTTTTGTCAGTTGCCTCAAAGTTATTCTGTAAAATCATCCTAAATAGAATAAAGGATTCAATAGATACAGTGATGCGTGAAGAACAGGCTGGGTTTAGAAAAGGGAGAAGCTGTCTTGACCACATTTTCACTCTACGACTTATATTGGAGGAACACATTGAAAAGCAAAAACCTTTTGTACTTAACTTCATCGACTTCAAAAAAGCATTTGATAGTATTCATAGAGATTCTTTGTGGAAAATTCTGAAGCAATATGGCTTACCATCAAAAATCATAAATATTATCAAAGACATGTATGATGGTTACACATGTGCAGTTCGAACAGAGGAAGGACTGAGCGAATGTTTCCCAATAGAAACTGGGGTTAAACAAGGATGTATTTTATCGCCCTTGTTATTTGGAATTGTTATGGACTTCATAATGAAGAAATGCTGCACTGGTAATAAAGGCATCGAATGGATACAAGGAGACCATTTGGAGGACCTCGACTTTGCTGATGACATAGTTCTCATCAGCAGTCAGATAAAAACGATGCAGGAAAACACAAATGAACTATCATCAATAGCCAGCAAAATTGGGCTTGAGGTCAATCATGAAAAGACTAAAGTCATGAAAAGTTTAATTCCAACAAGTGACAAAATATACATGGAAAACAAACCAGTAGAAGAGATCGATCACTTTATCTATCTTGGAAGTCACATTGATCGAGAAGGGGATACGAGCAAAGAAATTAGAATCAGACTGGCTAAAGCAGCAATGTCTTTCAGAAGCCTTGAAAAGTTGTGGAAATCAAAACTCATTAGCACAAACACAAAACTTAGGCTATTCAAATCAAATGTACTATCAACCCTTACGTATGCGTGTGAAAGCTGGAAAACAACAAGAGATATAGAAACAAAGTTGAACGCATTCGAAAATAAATGTCTAAGGAAAATACTTGGTATAGAATGGAACGAATTCAAAACAAACGAGGAAATTAGAGAAATCGCCAATCAACCACTAATATCTTCAGTAATAAAGAAAAGACGATGGTCATACGTTGGACATGTGATGAGAAGAGATAATAATCGAATAGCAAAGCAAGCCCTCATATGGGAAACAACAGGTAAAAGAAAAAGAGGAAGACCCAGGGAGACACTGAGAAGAACATTGATGAGAGAGGCAAGAGCAGCAGGAATCGGCTCCCTCAATGAGATAGAACTGCTTGCACAGAACAGAGACAGATGGCGAGATTTGATAAAATATCTTTAAAAGAAAACTGCTAGAACAAAAATTCATATAGGAGAAGGTGTATCTTGGTCTACGCCCTATGGGCCGGTTACGGCTCGAAAGGTCAATAGATAGATAGTATTTTAATTTCCTCTGCAGAATGACGTTTAAAAGTCAGTTCTTTCTATTAAAATTTTTTCATTCTTTTCATTATCCAAGGTATCTTAAGGATTTTTCTGCTGCATTTTGTATCAAATGAATCAATGCTTCCTTGATGGTTGCGAGATTGCCCATGATTCAAGAATATGTTGGTACTAGGAAGATACATATCCTCAATAATTTTATTTTTACTGTATTGCTGATATTGGTATTGTCAAATGTTCTTCATGGCTTTTAATTTTTCGTGTTTATTATTAATAACTCAATAATTTTTTGTGTGTTGCTATTGCTAATCTTCTTTTGATCTCTTTCTGACAGTCTCCATTGTTAGTTACTACAGATCCCAGATATTCATAGATTGTTACAATTTCATGTTTTTCACTGTTGATAATGATTTTGGATTTTAAATTTAATAAATGATATCTTTGTTTAGTTGTAAAATTTTAATAAACACTTCCAATAAAAGAGAAACTAAAACACGACAAGTTATTTTAAATCTTCTTCTGCACATCACATTGGACATTAATCTAATCAATTCAAAAAAAGCATTGGTTAGCTCAAGGCTGGTGAAATCTCCTTACAGCTTGACTTTATATCAAATAATAACCTTTTCAAAATCAAATTATATAAACACTACTTTAAATTGATATTTTATTTATTTCAATAACTATCAACAACACTTATTCTTTAAAACATTACTGAATTAATGAAGAACTTTTTCTTCGAATCAAACAGGCACAATTTCTTAATAAGCCAAATAACAATATAAAATTAAAATAACATTTTCTTGTTCACCATCTGTTCTCATTTATAATAAAATTAGCTTTAACATACTGGCTGTTACATCTGCATTTTGTCCCAGCCTATTCAACATGTGATTTTATTTAGGTCTCCTTATAACAATCAATTTGTATGGCAGCAGAATGTTTTATATCAGACTGCTCTTTCTTCTAAATGAACTACAAACCAAGATCCAGTTGGTCGGAGCACTCTGGACATTGGATGGAAATGACTCACCTTTGCCTCCACTTCTGTTGCAAAAAAAGGTCCTATCCTCATGACAACAAGCTACTTACTATCAGAATCATCATTAACCTTTCAGCTACTGGCATAATGTAGACCTTGTCCATTCCTGTATTTTTTGTAATGCCTCAACTTGTCAATTCTACTGATATTATCTTTATTCCTCATTATATAAGTCCTTTCATTAAAGTCCTGTGATTGCCTTTAGGAACATTTAAATGTAAACTGAAATTATCAAGTATTTTCTTCTCTAACATTTATAGCTCAATGTTTATACAATGAATTTCCAGTTGGAAGATATCACCATCCTTTCAACTTCAATATTACTCTAGGTTTATTAGTGCTTGGTATCCACAAATATTTTAAAGGAAGCAATTATTTAGTTTCAGGAAAAAAAATATTGACATTTGTCAAATATAACCTCAGGAAAGAATTGTCAAATGGAATGTCTACAAATGTATACCTTACCCCTTTTAGATGCTCTCTGTGGTGTGTACTGTGCTTCACTGTATCTACATTTATAACAGCAAGTCTGTCTAAATTTGCAACAAAATGAAAATTATCCTGGTACTTGAATGTAAGTGAATGAGTCTCTCCAGCTTTAGCGCACAACTCTTTCACAGGTGGATTAATTTCCTGTCCATGTCGCAGATTGTAGATAAAAGTATAGATATGTCTCAGCACTCCAACAACTAAAAATTTGAGAGAAAAAATTACAAATGTCTCATGTCTTTAATCATACTAGATCAAATACATTTTCAAGTTACAAGACATGACAGAAAAAGAAAATATTAGAATGACAGACAGGGTTCCTAAACTGATGAAGACCGACTCACATATAAATATTTATATCTTTTGTGTGTAATGAATCTCTGGGATTTCATTTTTTCACAAAGCTTTGCCTATGAAGCTCATAACAAAGCTAAGACTACCATACGCAGGTCAACACAAAATGGTTGGACATCACTATTTAAAAAACTCAATGACAACATAATCAGGCAGATCCATAAACACTCAACCATTTCCAACAAATAATGAAAATTATGTGTGTTTATCGAGTTCCTGTAACTCACTGGATAATATATACTCCTGCTTTGCTATCTTAGCCATCCTGTTTGTACCCAGCTTGAATCACACTTCTCTGAGTTTCACAACTTCACAATTATCAGTTACAAAGTCACTTTCCAAGAAATTATCATACATAGAGAAACATCATTATATCTGGGGGCCTCAGTAGCCTAATTGAGAAAACCACCCGACTGGACTACCGACGTTCAGACAACATGTGTTCGATTCCCGCTGGGAGCAGTGTGAATTGTGCTCGTGGTTGGAAAAAAAAATACCCCCACGGTCGACCCAGCTGTTGGCAGAAATGGGTAGCAGGGTATTACCCTGGGAAGGTGAGGAATGTCACCTTGCATCGTGAGTTTTGATGATTGAAGCAACACTATCCAGAATTCTCCGAACATTTCTGGATAGGCGGCAGAGCACATATGGGTGGAAACTCGCGCGCTAAGATGCAGATTCAAGTCTTGTACTTTACCTTTACCTTACATCATTACATCTATCTTGTCAAGCTTCAAAGTTCTCTCTATTCATCATCATCGAGTGCCGTCTCCGCAACGAAGGTTGCCTACCAGGGAGCGCCATTCTGCTCTGTCTCTTGCTTTGATGGTGCAGGTTGTCATATGCTGATTTGTCCATCTTTTGATGTTACTCGTCCATGTTAGTCTTGGTCTGCCTCTGCCTCTTTTACCTTGTATTTTCCCCTTCAGGATTACTTTTAGTAGGCTGTTGTGTCTTTTTTACATGGCCCAAAAATCGCATTTGTCTTGTTTGAATTGTGCTTAATAGTTCTCTTTTCATTTTTAGTTGTTTTAAGACTTCATCGTTTGTTTTCTTTTCCTTCCATCCAATTCTACCTTTTCTTCTATATATCCACATTTCAAAGGCTTCAATTCTCTGTTCTATTTTCTTGTCTAATGTCCATGTTTCTGCACCATATAGGAATATTGAAAAGATGTAACATTTTGCTATTCTTAGTTTTAGCCCTGGTGTTATTTGTTTTGATGTTAGTATGTTCCTCATGACATTAAAATTACTTTTTGCCATTCCTATTCTTTTGTTTATTTCAGTTGTACATTTTCCATCACTGGTTATAGTATGTCCAAGGTAGTTGTAGTTCTGAACTGTCTCCAGGTCTATTCCTTCAATTTTGATATCCACTTGTGGGTTTTGAGTATTTTCATTGTTTATGATCACAGTTTTAGTCTTTTTAATATTTATATCTAGTCCATATTATTTGCTTGTCATGTTTATTTCATTAAGTAATTGTTGTAGATCTTTAGGATTTTCTGCTAGCAGTACAGTATCGTCAGCATATCTTTGGTTATTGATTATCTTTCCATTAATTTGTAGGCCTGGCATCTCTATGATGTTTTTAAAGATTTGCTCAGTGTACAGACTGAACAAGCTTGGTGATAGGATACATCCCTGTCTTACTCCTCTTTTTATATCAATGGGTGTAGAGTTCTCTTTGTTATATTTTATTATTGCTGTTTGCTCCTGGTATAGAATACATATTAGTTGTATGTCCATGTCATCTAGATGTATCTCTTTTAGGCATTCTATAAGTTGTTTGTGGTGTACTCTATCAAAAGCTTTGGTGTAGTCTATGAAGCAGGCGTATATTAGTTTGTTTACTTCTGTGTACTTTTCGATTAATGTTCTCATGCAGAATATGGCTTCTTTTGTCCCGCTATTTTTCCTAAATCCAAATTGCTGCTCATTTAATACGTGTTGATTTTATTCTGAATCCTTCCTTGTATAACTTTTAGCAAGATTTTTGTAACATGGTTCATTAGGCTTATTGTTCTAAAGTCACTGCATTCAGCTGCACCATTCTTTTTAGGCAATCCAATGAAAGTTGATGTTTTAGTTCATTTGGTATGGTATATGTCGTTGCATAAGTCTATAATCATTTCAATGCCAAAATCTTCTAGTGTCTGTATCATCTCTATCTGTATGCTGATAGGTCCTGCTGCTTTTCCCTTGTTCATTGTTTTTATAGCTTTTTCCACCTCAGATTTTAAGATTTTATAGCCTGATGTACATTTTATAACTGGTTTCTTGCCCCTTTGATCATGAAATAGTTCTGTTATATATTCCTGCCATCTATCTATAATATCTTTATTGTATGTTAGCAATTTTCCTTTTTTTTGTCTACAATGCATCCACCTTATGTGGCTTTTTTAATTGTTATTAGTCATTCTCTTTATTTCTGTGTGCATTTCTCTTAAGTCTTGTTTGCTTTCCATAGTTTCTATTTCTATACATTTTTGGCTGAGCCAGTCTTCTTTGCCTTTTTGCACATTTTGCGTTTTTCATTATCTATTTTATTGTATTGGGCAGTGTTCTTCGCTTGTCTCCTTTCTTCCATTTTTTCTAAGATGGTGTTAGTTATCCATTATCTCTCTATTATTGCCCTTTAAACAAGCCTTCCAGCTCTGTCAATGTCATAGATTCCAGGGTGACATGGATTGTAGATCCACATAATAGCTTCAAGGTTAGTGCGAATTGGATTAAGTGAAAAAGCACTTGTCTACCAATCAAACAACCAGGTTCAAATTTTCTCCAACTTTCAATTGCAGTTACTATACTTTATCACACAATTATTATAATATATTATAATTATATAAACATTAAACTCAAAACCTTTGTCAATTACTAAAATAGTAATAAGACACTATTTTTAAATAAGACCTATGTGAAATAATTATGATATAATAAATTTAAATATAACAAATAATTATTATAATAAATAACTATTCTATTCTATCCATGGAACCTGTTTCATTGCAGTCATGATTCCCCCACTTTCACAGCATGTTCCAAAATGCATTGGTAAATTCCATTGACAAGGTCGCTCTGTGAACATCCTACTTGCCTGCATAGGAGACAATACCAGAGCTCTTTAGTTGCCTTTTATGGCATTCATGGCAAGTAACAGTGCCTATTCTTTTCTCCCCTCTCCTTGAGGGTCCCTGCAGCCACACAGGATTTTAATATATAACTATACCAGTCTATACTATCTATCTATTGTCCCTTCGAGCCAAAGGTGGCACATACGGCAGAACCACAATCTCAAATCAGCACCTTGCGTGCCAAAATGGCACATATTGCAGAGATCTCTACTTCTAAAATCTATGGCTCTGTTTCCATAATAATACTTTTTACGATGACAGCTTGTCAAACCATCAATCAACCTCCTTAGTTGCCTCTTTCTTAGTCGTCTATACTACACACACTAAAATAACATAAAATTTAAACTATATATTGAGATTATTATGCTACAAATATTTTCCAACATAAAAACAAAGAAATAAAAATAAACTTCCACTGTAACTAAAAAATACACCAGAATAAATTTCGTATGTACCTGATAATACAGAGGAGCTAGTGATAACGGTAAAAACTACGATGTTATGAATGTTTCCATCTGGAAGCATTTCGTTTAAAATTTCACTGAGCTCATCTACCACCCACATCATTATATGAAAACTAGCAAAGATGGAAATGCATCAGACGTGCTGAGAATGATGAAAGTTAATAGAAAGTAAAGACGTCTCTATTAGGCATTCACGTGTGGATACCATTTGGCTTGGTAAAAAAAAAACAAAGTAGATCTAGCTAGAGAATCGCAAACCTGAACAATTGCTAGGGGAAGTTCAACCATGAGACTAAGAAACGAACCAAGAACTACACGCGAATACAAGACAAAAGACGTCGTAACAAAAATTTTGAAAACCTAGCAACAAATCATCAATCACAATCGTGTAGTAGTCTGTACTGTACACTGTACACTGTAGTACTGTAGTCAGTGTAGTCTCTATACTACACTCTATGTCTGTTGTGAACGAACTATACTTAGTTACCAAGTTAGTCTATAACTTCCGTCTTCAACAGGAGAGAAATTAATGATTGAACAAAGTCTCTATATTTTAAAGCAAATACCATCTACATTAGCATGCGTATTTGGTCGAGTCAGTGGACGGGGATATTGCTAATCTAAAGCGCTCGATGTCGACCCTTCTATTCTCTTCCAGCCTCCGCAGACACCGCAGCAGCAGTCGTCAGATAATGCAAGAAAATTGCCTCCCTTTGTTTGTCGTAAAATTATTGGACTGACACTTCTACATTATCTCCACATCTACTACTATATATGGCTGTGTTTATTTTCATATTTAAATTTTACTTTTGTTGTAAACTGTGGGTTTTTTTCATCTCTAGCCATTGCGTAATTTAGCGCTTATCATAAAGTGTGTGACTTCCCTCTCTTACCTTCTAATTTGATGTAAATGTGATAATAAAATCGGTGTATACTCTTCTAATTGATTTGAAGCCATTGTCGTAAAATATCCGTTTTCCGCTCATCCTGTTACATTATTTTTTTTTTACACCAAACATTAAGACGTGGGAAATAGGGTGTTGATACTCATATTTTCATTGATTAAATCCCACATTTTATTAGTGCTTTCATCAGTATCACGCCAAGCAGCCCTGCTTTCCAAGAAAAAAAACATCCGGTGCCCACTGTACCGGCATTAAATTCATTAAGATGATCTTAAGGATCCTTGTTAGTCCTGTTTAATAATTACTGAGCTACTTTCTGTCACTGGCGCAGAACACAGTGCAACGTTTTAACAAGTAATCAATCAGACTGGATCTAACAGACTCTATAACTTCCAGAGAGTAGTCATTCAGTGGATACCATCACACTGTAATATACACGGGAACGCACGCGCAGACAAAATAGCTAAAGAGGTAGGGAGATTACCGCAAGAGAACCATCCGCTCAGTTATGATGAAGCCAAATCCATCCTCAAGGGTCAGTTCCATGAAAAATGGAAACGAGAATACTCAAAGCATAACGAGAGTGACGGATACCACCAACTATCAAGGAGGGATCAAGTCATCATACTTCGCCTACGCACTGGCCACAATAGAATGAGAAATCACATGTTCACCAAATTCAAAATAGGTACAACCAGCCTATGCCACTGTACACTGGACAATATGACTACAAAACATGTTCTACAGGATTGCCCCCAGTACACAGACCTGAGAAGAGCAATGTGGTCCACACCCACCTCCCTGGAAGAAAAACTATATGGGGCAATCGATTCGCTTAAACAGATAGCTGACTTCATGAGAGAGTCTGGAATCCTACTCTGATTGAGTCTTGATCGCAGAGAGAGAGAGAGAGAGAGAGAGAGAGAGAGAGAGAAAGAGAGCTACCTTATTTCCTTTTTTATCTTTCTTCAGGTGTCGAGGGAGATACAAAGCTCTGGTTCTCGCCTTTTTGGCAGCTTCACTCATTGTTAACAGATGTTGCTGATGCGCTTCTTTGGTGTTGTCCGTCCATTTAACTCTTCTGCCCTCTCCTATTTTAATATATACTTTGTATGGTAAGGAATACATTCATTCTTTCTAGATGGGCAGACCAGTTTATTTGTTAGTTCTATATGTAGCTTACAGATTCGGAGAAAAAGAGAATACACGGCGAAAGAAAAGCAAAATTACATTTCCTAGGGTCTGTGTGAAATGTATAGTTAGCTATGACTAACGGAGGTACTACTGCTACCAGGTACAGGCTAGCATTTGCTCAGTGCCTACTCTTTCTCTTATAATATATTTTGTTATATCTTTTCTGGTCACTCCATGTGCTTTTCTCAGACATATCTCTGCATATAACATAGGAGAATCAAGAAAGGCCCTATCTCATCTCTATGGCGACAAGCTTTCTTTTATAATAAGCCTTAAGTGACTATGTTTGGCATCTTTAGCACAACGTTGGAATGAATATACTCTGTATAAGATATTTCTTGGTGGTAATAAGTATTGCTTTTTGCTGAAGTATATGGGATAGCTGCTCCAATATTTGGGTTGCTTTGTTGCATGGTATGGCTATTTCTTTATCGATTTTACCATCTTCAGAGAATGTTGTCCCTAGATATTTAAAGTCTGTTTATATATATATATAGAGCCGCGATAGCTCAGTGGTTAGTGAACTGGACTACAAAGGACAAGAGGTAGGGTTCGATCCCAACAGACGGCTTCCGGGTTCACCCAGCCTTAAATGGGTACCGGATTTTTTTTCTTGGAAAGTAAAGCGGCACGGGCGTAATACCGACCACATTATCCCAAAACCATGTGCTGAAAGTCTGTAAAATGTGGGGTCACTAACACCATATTTCCCTATACGCCACTTGGCGTGACGGGGGTACTTTATATATATATATATATATATATATATATATATATATATATATATATATATATGAGTTATTGAGTTATTTGCGGGTCATCATCATTGCACCCCGAACATGTCCATAGGTGCTCAGATCCCCTCCTCAGCAATTCCCTCAGTGTCCAGCGACTGACGACTCCAGTTCTATGTTGGTTGATAAGTCTTCTTACACGGCCACTAAGTGTTTTTATATATATTCTTAAATGTAATATAGAGCCAGTCTTAACATATGGATGTGAATCATGGACAATAGGACAGGAATCTGTAGAAATATGGTTTTACAGAAGAATGTTGAGAATATCATGGACAGCTAAGAAGAATAATAAAAACGTTCTGAAAGATGCCAAAGCAAAAAGAGAGCTAATTTCCAATATCATGAAGAAACAATCATCATTTTTTGGCCATGTAATGAGAAGAAAACAACTGGAATATATTGTGACAGCTGGAAAAATTGAGAGACGAAGACATAGAGGGAAGCAAAGAGAAAAAATGTCAGACAGCTTAAGAGAATGGCTTGGCAGGAGGTCAACAACAGAAATGATAAATAACTGTCGAGATCGAAAGTTGTGGAGAGATATGATCACCTACGCCAGCAGACCCGGTACTTGATGATGATGGTATAAAATGGTATATATATATATATTATATTAACAATATGCTAATGTCATTCTGTCTTTATTGGTGACATTAGCTGTTTCTCGCATTACGGGCTGTATTATTTCTTGGGGCGAGGCCCTGTCACCCCAAGGCTATAAGCAATCAGTGATTCATAAGTGACTACTTGCTCTAGAATCGTGTAACCAGCATTATCAACATCCTACTCCACCGCTTCGTAGCGCCCATAGAGACAGACTATAGTTCGTTATTGTTCAAGATGGCGTCCGAGTGTGGCGTCCGAGTGTGGACAGTGATTTCCATTACAGCGTGTGTTGTTTCGAAATACGCCGGTTACACGCGGTGTGATTCTTGGGATTAATATTCTGCTCATGCCTGTTGTGGTTGTTTAACTTCTGACAGGCTGGTGGATGGTGGAAATTCTCGTTGTTAAGTGGGTATTTATCTTCTTTTCATTCGAGATTGATATATCGGTGATAGGTCATTGTTTTTCACTGTCGCGCCAGGCAGAAGGAAATGTCCATTCCGAATTGTACAAAGTCTGCAACGGTGGGTGGGGCGGAAGAGTCAGAAATGACCAACGGCACAGAAAGCAAAAGCAGCAAAGTGTGTGGTACACAACAGGCATGTTCAGGACACGAAAGACGAATGTGGCTGACCACCGTGAAAGAGATTGGAGCCTCATCACGTACTAGTCCAGAGGAAGCCATGGAGAGGAATTCGAACTTATGTCGGAGAAAAGATCTTAAAATAAGTATTTGGAATGTTAGGACTCTATATCAAGAAGGGAAATGGGAAAATCTGATTCAAGAAGCAGAACGAATAAATATAGATATCTTAGGCATATCAGAGACAAGATGGAAAGAATGTGGGTACATAGAGGACGAAAAATATACATTTTTATACTCTGGAAACACAACAGAACATCAAAGAGGGGTAGGAATACTGATAAAAAGAGAGCTAAAAAAATATATAAGTGCCCACTGGACATACAGTGATAGGATTATACTAGTCAAGTTGAAAGCAAAACCATTCGACATAGCAATAATGCAGACATATGCACATACTCAAGACTACACATATGAACAAATAGAGGCATACTATGAAGACCTAAATAAAGTTATGAAGCAAGTAAATCTTCAGACATCTTGATTGTAATGGGTGACATGAACGCTAAAGTAGGAAAAGGTAAATATAAGACCATTATAGGAAACCATGGTTTAGGAAAAAGAAATGACAAAGGAGAAAGATTAATACAATTCTGTGAAGAAAACAGGCTGATAATATGTAACACCTACTTTGGGCAAGAGAAAATGAAACTATACACATGGAAAAGCCCTGGAGATAAGAAGAGGAATCAAATAGATTACATAATGATAAAAGAAAGGTTCCGTAACAGCGTAAAGAGAGCCAAAACCTACCCAGGAGCAGATATTAACTCAGATCACAAACCTGTAATGATTAAAATGAAAATCAAACTAAAGAGAAACAAGCAAAAGTCTAATTCATCAACAAATCCACAAGATATAACAGCTTTAAATCAAAAAGATATTAAAGATACATATACAATACAAGTAAAGAACACATACCAGAAGCTGTTAGAAGAAGGAATTGAGCAATACAGAAGAGAAAATCCTGATGAAAAAGTAGCAACGAAATGGCAATGCATAAAGAAAAGCATACAAGAAACATGCGACACCTTACCCACAAGAGAAAAGAACAAAAAACAAAAATGGATAACTAACACAATCTTAGAAAAAATGGAAGAAATGAGACAAGCGAAGAACACTGCCCAATACAATAAAATAGATAATAAAATACGCAAAAGGCAAAAGAAGACTGGCTCAGCCAAAAATGTATAGAAATAGAAACTATGGAAAGCAAACACGACTTAAGAGGAATGCACACAGAAATAAAGAGAATGACTAATAACAATTTAAAAAGCTACATAAGTTGGATGCATTGCAGACAAAAAAGGAAAAATGCTAACATACTATAAAGATATTATAGATAGATGGCAGGAATATATAACAGAACTATTTCATGATCAAAGGGACAAAAAACCAGTTATAAAATGTACATCAGGCTATAAAATCTTAACATCTGAGGTGAAAAAAGCTATAAAAACAATGAAAAAGGGAAAAGCAGCAGGACCTAACAGCATACAGATAGAGATGATACAGGCACTAGAAGATTTTGGCATTGAAGTGATTACAGACTTATGCAACGACATATACCAAACAGGATACATACCAAATGAACTAAAAATATAGACTTTCATTGGATTGCCTAAAAAGAATGGTGCAGTTGAATGCAGTGACTTTAGAACAATAAGCCATGTTACAAAAATCTTGCTAAAAGTTATACAAGGAAGGATTCAGAATAAAATTAATACTGAATTAGATGAGCAGCAATTTGGATTTAGAAAAAATAGCGGGACAAAAGAAGCCATATTCTGCATGAGAACATTGATCGAAAAGTACACAGAAGTAAACAAACCAATATATGCCTGCTTCATAGACTACACCAAAGCTTTTGATAGAGTACACCACAAACAACTTATAGAATGCCTAAAAGGGATATATCTAGATGACATGGACATACGACTAATATGTAATCTATACTGGGAGCAAACAGCAATAATAAAATGTAACAAAGAGAACTCTACACCCATTGATATAAAAAGAGGAGTAAGACAGGGATGCATCCTATCACCAAGCTTGTTCAATCTATACACTGAGCAAATCTTTAAAAACATCATAGAGATGCCAGGCCTACAAATTAATGGAAAGATAATCAATAACCTAAGATATGCTGACGATACTGTACTACTAGCAGAAAATCCTAAAGATCTACAACAATTACTTAATGAAATTGGTTATTGGTTATTGGTTATGGAAGGTCTCGGTTTCACAGCAAACGAATTAAAATCCATAATTGCTCAACCGCCCGTGCCAGTGGAATCATCCGAATTACTAACTCATCTCCCAAACAAAGAAAGGTAACTGTAGTCCTCATCGTAGCAGTCTCAGCACACACCAAAAGACATAAGGCGAAACCGCGCAGAAAGTGAACACAGCCAACTGTTCCCTGTCATACGATATCATCATTCATCGTAAACAAGCGGGATATCGAAGCAGGATCAAAACGGATGAGACACACAGCTCACGGTGTGCACAGAGCACTTAACTCAGTAGCTCCTGCAACAAGCCGGACTTGGAATATGAGGAAACTGCAAGAAGGAACACTTTTCAGACATAGCCTTCAATGGTTCCTGCCGCCTATCCACCATATACCATGGGAGTTCACGTCCTCCCAAAAATGATGATCGTCATAGCACTTGATGATGTTAGGCCGTCATTGACGACTCCAATTCCAAACATATAGACACACAGTGGTGGTAAGTTATCATTTCCAATCCAACAGAAGCCACATGACCTGTAGTTAGTAAAACCACAGAGAGAATATGATTTTGTGACCTTCACTGATTCACTCTTAGATGTGAATGTGTAGTTTACACAAGAGGAGAAGTTTTCAACTACAGTGATCCCATTTAAGGCAATTCTGGGATAGCAAGGCAAGTCTCCTTTATAGCAGCAGAACTTGATGTTCTCCGCTCCCTTCTTGTAGCTGCCGCCACACGATTCTGATGTCTCATTAACTTGGATATCATTCAAGAACAATGTCAGATTAACATTCCATAGATATGGCTCTGCTGATGAAATGCTTGGTGCAACAGTTGTATCAATCATACTGGAGGCTCCTGGTCTGTGGTCATTAATATCACAGACGGCACATGATGTTGTTGTATTCAGTATTTCTTTCTGGGGTGTAAATATGTGGCACACACATGGAGAGTGGTTTGTGGTCCCAGTAATCCCATTAAAGGCAATTCTAGGGTAGCATGGCATAGCTGTTTCAGAACAGCACAATCCTGTGATGTTTTCTGTGTTCGCTATAAAGTTGCTGCTGCTACACAATCCTGACCAATTATAGGTGTGGACATTATTCACTTGCAATGACAAAACTTTTTTGTTTACATCATAAACCTCTGGAAGCGAATCATGTATGGGACTAATAGTACAGTTTATTCTTCCATCGGGGATATCTTCATTGAGTCCCCCCCAAAAAAAAGGTCTTTGGTTAAAAAGCACATATGCTTTTGAGTTAAACACACAATGAGCCCACTTCATAGATTCAAAATGATCCTTGCCAATGCCATCCGTTTGCACAAGTTAGGGTCCTTAGCTACCAACGTCCCAAACGTCTGAAACGAATTAGCGACTTTATCTACAGCGAAGGTTAACGAACTGTGAACAAACATTTATGTTCAAACCCTTGAAAACATTTTAAAAAATCTGCCAACTCGCAGCAATATCATATCTCGTGTTGTTCAATGTAAACATTGCTTAGTCCATAGCTCGAATATAAATAAGCTGCCATTTTGGTGCGTCCCTGACGTCATTCTCCCACTTAATGAAATAAACATGATAAGCAAAATATATGGACTAGATATGAATATCAAAAAGACTAAAACTATGATCATAAACAAAGGAAATACTCAAAACCCACAAATGGATATCAAAATTGAAGGAATAGACCTGGAGACAGTTCAGAACCACAACTACCTTGGACATACTATAACCAGTGATGGAAAATGTACAACTGAAATAAACAAAAGAATAGGAATGGCAAAAAGTAATTTTAATGTCATGATGAACATACTAACATCAAAACAAATAACACCAGGGCTAAAACTAAGAATAGCAAAATGTTACATCTTCTCAATATTCCTGTATGGTGCAGAAACATGGACATTTGACAAGAAAACAGAACAGAGAATTGAAGCCTTTGAAATGTGGATATATAGAAGAATAGGGAGAATTGGATGGAAGGAAAAGAAAACAAACAACGAAGTCTTAAAACAACTAAAAATGAAAAGAGAACTACTAAGCACAATTCAAACAAGACAAATGCGATTTTTGGGCCATGTTAAAAGACACAACAGCCTACTAAAAGTAATCCTGGAGGTGAAAATACAAGGTAAAAGAGGCAGAGGCAGACCAAGACTAACATGGACGAGTATCATCAAAAGAGAGACAAATAAGCCTATGACAACACCATCAAAGCAAGAGACAGAGCAGAAGGGCGCTCCACGGTAGCCAACCTTCGTTGCGGAGACGGCACTCAATGATGGTGATGATAGTTCGTTCACAAATTCGTGCCCACAAAGTTTATTAATGATCTCAGAAACTGATGAATTTCTGTAATTTTTTTTCGTGAAATCTTATTTTTTCACCGACCTTCAGCCTGATTTTTTGCCCTACTGCCATGCATTTAGGAAAGATTTTTGCTTATTTGAGGTATATACAAATAAGGTTTATCTTGCTAGTCCTAATTTTTAGGATTTTAGAATACCCACATTTGTTCAATCAACTCACCAATTAAAAAGGTAAATTTCACATGCACACCACACAATCTTAGTACCGTTTCGCACTCTTAACTTGTAAGACGAGCGCCACTCCGAGGTTTTATTTTGTCATTTCATTTCCCAGACCTGAGAAGAGCAATGTAGTCCACACCCACCTCCCTGGAAGAGAAACTATATGGGGTAATCGAATCACTTAAACAGACAGTTGACTTCATGAGAGAGTCTGGGATCCTACTCTGATTGAGTCTTGATCGCAGAGAGAGAGAGAGAGAGAGAGAGAGAGAGAGAGAGAGAGAGAGATTTCATTTCCGGTTTCTTGTTAAATTGGTCCAAAGGCGTATTTTGACAAAATATTTACTATTAATATATATCCCTTTATATGTGATAATCTGTAAGCTGTTGTGAAGTGACTACTTGATTTTTAAAACCATGAATATTTTAAAGTGTAAATTCATCACTATGCAAAAGGTAACTGTGTTATTGTACAGGACTTTTGCAAGTAATCTAAAAGGGGCCGGTTATATTACGATATTAAAAACCAGAAAACAGAACACGGGCAGCTCTAAATATGGATAGAAAGTCTTTCAATCGATGGATAGGACAGAACTTTGACTCTGCAGAGGCAACGGTCAAGCCAGGAAGAAAAATGAAAGGTGATGATTTTGACAAAGATGTTATTAGACGTGAAATTTTGAAAATGTTTGAATCGAATCAACTTGTTACACTGTGCAAGCTTAAAGTTAGACTGAAATTAGAATGTGATATTGAAATATCGAAAACAACTCTTTGGAAGATCGTAAGAGGCGTTGGTTTCACTTTTGGAAAATATTCTAGTAGAAGAAATATTGTTTGTGAAAAACCACACCTGATAGCTGTCCGAAGCAAATACCTGAAGCAGATCAGTGAGCGACGAATGGAAGGCTACGATATAGTATATTTGGATGAAACGTGGATCAATGCTCATCATACATATGAGAAAGATGGCAATCAGTTGACAGAGAAAATAAAAGAAGCATTCCCAGCAGCAACGGACAACGCATTATATTTGTACATGCTGGCAGTAGAGAGAATGGTCTTGTTAATGACACACAACTTATTTTTCAATCAAAGTCTACAGACAATAGGGACTACCACATTGAAATGAATGGACGAATTTTCAGAGACTGTATAGAGAACACTCTACTCCCCATTCTGGATAGACCATCATATCTTGTAATGGACAATGCATTCTATCATAATGCGGTAGCACTGGAGGACAAAGTTTCTAATTCGTCAAGCACAAAAGATCAAATCATCACATGGCTTAGAAAAGAAAATGTTTCCTTTCAAAACACCCAGTTAAAACCAGAGTTGTTGCAACTTGTTAGACAAACTAAGAAGACAAAGTTATATCAAACTGATAAAATAATTGCAAAGTATGGTCACACATCTCTTCGCCTCCCACCTTATCATTCACACCTCAACCCAATAGAACTTGTGTGGGCTAAAGTCAAAGGGCAAATTGCTGCGCAGAACACGACGTTTAAAATGTGTGATGTCAAAGAATTGACGCGTGATGCCCTCTCAACGATAGACATTGAGTACTGGAGATAATGTGGCGTCCATGTGCGCTGAGAAGAGGAACAATACTGGCAGCGAGATGGATTGCAGTTTGTCCAACCAACAACAGTTGTTAACCTCTTAGTGACTTCTGATTCGGAATGACTTATGTATGACATGTGCACAATTTTGTTGATGACACTCTTACTATTTGCTGACTATGTGTGTTTGATGTTCTGGTTGTTCCATATATTTTGTTGATGACACTCTTACTATTTGCGACTATGTGTGTTTGATGTTCTGGTTGTTCCATATATTTTGTTGATGACACTCTTACTATTTGCTGACTATGTGTGTTTGATGTTCTGGTTGTTCCATATATTTTGTTGATAACACGCCTGCTATTTGGCGAACATGTGTGTTTGATACTTTGGTCAAAGTTTACCTATCTCTATGACGAATATATAAAATCAAATGAAAAATGTTGCCTTCTTCAATGTGATACGGATACGCCTTTGACTTGCATTGTTAGAAAATTAACATAATTTACAGTAAAATTTAATGTTTAGAGCACGTGGTTTGATATTTTCCTAAAATTATATAACAAAAAATGATTTGTGCAAAATTCAGACTACCTTTGTATTTAAATGTTATAAAATCTGAAGGTTGGTGAAAAAATAAGATTTCATGAAAAAAAAAAGAATTACAGAAATTCATCAGTTTCCGAGATAATTGATCAACTCTGTGGGCACGGATTTCTGAACGAAAGAAGCATCGAGAGAGAAAATAATTCACTGCTGAAAGTGTTTTGCCGAACATCGCAAATTAAACGATAACACAGAACATCTACGTCCACTTGACGTCCTTTCATTTATCAACGATGGAGACTAATAAGAGAAAATGTCTCTAATAGCCGGATAAACGCAATACACACTCAACCGTTTTCTATCTCTCTTGCGTCCTTAGGGATTATACAACTTGTATATGTATGTATGTACATATATAGATTAATTAATTGCAACAAAGATATGAAATCACGTTCGTAGAGTCATTGTAAAATGATAGGTATAAATGTTCTTTCAACGACTATATAAACGTATGGGTGTAAGGTGCTATAAGTAACCATATTTTTTCATGACCTATGGCACATTTTTGGTAGTGCAGGTGGTATCACGCCAGGTCGCCCTTACTTCTCAGAAAATCTCTGGTACCTGTTGTTAGAAGCTAGGAGAGCCTTGAAGTCTTTGCGATCAGAAAAAAAAAATTACACTTCCACATTTGGAGACTGAATCCCGACAATTCTGATTAGTACCGAGCACACTACCTACTCACTCACTCACTCACTCACTCACTCACTCGCTCGCTCGCTCGCTCGCTCACTCACTCACTCACCCTCCCACCACTCGCTCACTCACTCACTCACTCACTCGCTCGCTCACTCACTCACCCACCCACCCACCACTCGCTCGACTCACTCACTCACCCACCACTCGCTCGCTCCCTCACTCACTCACTCACCACTCACTCACTCACTCACTCACTCACTCACTCACTCACTCACTCACTCACTCAGCCACTAAGGCTCCAAAGCGATAGTGTACAGCTAAAAACTTTTGAGTTGGCCATTACGGTGGATACAAGTAAAGGGTCCAATTTTCACAGCAGAAAAAAAAAGAGTTGATCTTGTGGGTTTTAGTTTAGTTTAATTTAGTTTATTTTACGTTATTTTAATTTACTTTACTTTAGTTTGGTTTACTTTAGTTTAGTCGACGGATCATTCTCATTGCACATCGAACACGCCCATAAGTGTTTATCTCTCATCCCCAGTATGTCAATCAGTGTGTGGAGACTGACGACTCTCTCTCTCTCTCTCTCTCTCTCTGCGATCAGGACTCAATCAGAGTAAGATTCCAGACTCTCACATGAAATCAGCTGTCAGGTTAAGTGTGTTGATCGCTCCAACAGTCCGAATATCACAATTAGAGTCTGCCAGATCCACTCTGATTGAACACCCGTTAAAACGTTGCACTGTGTTCTGCGCCAGTGGCCCAGTGCATCCGATTTCAGCCAGCATTTTATTCAGGTTTGCTTTCCTTAGCCCTTGAATGTCCCAATTTTCCTGAAAGGCAGCAGATTGTCTTTTCTATAGGGGGATTCTGCCCTTAGATGGTCGGCCCTCCCAGGTTTACGAGCACCATCTGCCCGAGTCACTAGAGGTGACTAACACAGACATGCACACAGAAAGATATGAGATGTGACTAACACAGACATGCACACAGCGATATGAGACATGACTAACACCGACACACATCAAGATATATGACACATGACTAACATAAACATGCACATAAAGATATGAGATATGACTGACATAGACATGCACATACAAAGATATGAGATGTGACTAACATAGCCATGCACACACAAGGATATGAGATGTGACTAACATAGGCATGCACACACAAAGATATGAGATATGATAAACACAGATATGCACACACAAAGATATGAGATATGACTAACATAAACATGCACACAAAGATATGAGATATCACTAACCCAGACATGCACACACAAAGATATGACACATGACTAACACATATACACACTAAGATATGAGATATGACTAAACTCAGACGTACATAAAGATATGAGACATGATTGACACGGACATACCATGATATGAGATATGACTAACATGACACACACCAAGATATGAGCCATGGCCAGCACACACACACACACACACACACACACACACACACAAGCTAAGATATGAGCCATGGCTAGCACAGAACCACACCAAGATATGAGCCATGGCCAGCACACACACACACACAAGCTAAGATATGAGCCATGGCTAGCACAGAACCACACCAAGATATGAGCCATGGCTAGCACAGAACCACACCAAGATATGAGCCATGGCCAGCACACACACACACACACAAGCTAAGATATGAGCCATGGCTAGCACAGAACCACACCAAGATATGAGCCATGGCCAGCACACACACACACACACACAAGCTATGATATGAGCCATGGCTAGCACAGAACCACACCAAGATATGAACCATGGCTAGCACAGAAACACATTAAGATATGAGCCATGGCTAGCACAGAAACACATTAAGATATGAGCCATGGCCTCACGGAAAAGCACCAAGAAATGAACCAAGTCTGGCACAGAAACACATTGAGGTAGCCATATGCTTGGGTTTGTTGTATTCGGCAGACTCTTCTTAACGTGGGGACCATCGACATGTTCTGACGACTCTAGTTCTCTGTTGATTTGTTATTCTTCTATTTCTCCACGAAGCGCTTCTTTCTGGCTTCTTCGGTTTTGACGTGATCTTCCTGTAGTCTGGACATGTTTTAGACTCATGATTATTCTTTGAATCATTAACTCGTCTTGCCTCCTGAGGGCATTCAGAATATCATCCCGGCCCATTGTACGTCCGCTTTCCATGACAGCCATTTCAGCAAGTCTGTTTGTTTCCTCTCACACCAGACTGACCAGGAACAAACTTGAAACAGATCCTTGCCAACTTTGGGTTCTCTAGTGACTACACTCACTGCCTTCCTGCCCAGCTCCCTTTGAATTTTTGTCGGAATCATTCTCGAATCATTGAGAAAACATACTTGGGTAGACGACTGTCTTTCTAGCCAGGCTATCGCTTCAGCTATTGCTGAGATCTCCATGGTCAAACTAGTTGTAGTTTTTGCAAAAGCTCCGCCCTCCTCTTCTGTTCTAACCAGGGCCGTGATAACCTATGAGCTCCAATATTGCTAAATAACAGACCCATCGGTATACATGACTACCTCACCCTCAGGTGAATTCTCAAAAATCGAAGTCCTCTCTACCTCAAGAACCACAAGGTTTTATCTGTATTCTCTGTTCAATGTGATGCATATCGAAAAGGGCGTAGATCATTTTGTTGGTACCAGTATCCACTGTTCCCTGGGCTCAATGGGCCACCCTCCATAATGAACAATTTTGTTAATAATGTCTTCAGCCGGAGATATCCATACATTTCCTCTTCTGAGCCATTGCCATTTGTTCCTCCAAGTCTCACTGTTTAGTGGATGTTGTATATCAACAATGACTGGGAGCACGGACTCGTGACACCTTTATTCTATCCACGTTGCTGGGAAAATGTGTTGCGGATGTTGGAAGTTAAGAGAATAAAAATATGGATTGGAATGTTTAACCTGCAATCTATACAGCTCTGTTAATGTGATGAACTATTATTATCACTTTCAACTTATGTGTCCAAATGAAGGACCAGGGAAAAGAACGATCGTCGAGCGAACAAACAAGTTGGAGAAGATTTGAAAAAAAAAAAAACCACTGACTAAATATGATGATTTTATTATGATCACTTCATTTATTCGAGACACATTCTTTTTCGTTGGCATTAGGAACTCGATTTACTAGGTTTTGCACTTTGCGGCCCTGTGCATTTGTCGTCAATGCACATTTATTTTATGCTTTCCTACTGATATACGTAGGGACGTCAAAAAGTAATGCACACCAATTTTTTTCTCGGCTAATAATAAAGATAGGAATATGAAATTTTGCACACTTAGAATATGACATGTTCCAATTATGTGCACCAAATTGCACAACATTCTGAAAAATATTACGCAATCTATGAACCGTTAAAATGGAGCTTGTCAACAATGTCCGTTACAAACAGCGAATTGTCATAGAATTTCTGGTTGCGGAAAAAGAAACTGTGGCAAACATTCATAAACGACTGTGTGCAGTGTACAAATGTTCTGCAGTCGATAGGAGCACAGTTAGTCGCTGGGTTCAGAGAATTAAAGCTGCAGAAAATGTACGAGTGGAGCTGCATGATTTACCGCGTTCTGGACGTGTTGCCTCGGCTACCAGCACAGACATGTTAAACCGGGCTGATGCCATTATTCGTAAGGATAGGCGTATCACTAGTCAGCAATTGGCATTGCAGCTTACAGTCAGCAAGGGAAGTGCAATCGCAATTTTTAAAACTCTCGGATATTCAAAGATTTGCGCTCGACGGGTTCCTCGGTGTCTAACAAATGATCACAGAGTTCAAAGGAAAATATTCTGTTCTGAATTGTTGGAGCGTTTCGGTGTTGAAGGAGAAATGTTTTTGTCAAAAATTGTTACCGGTGACGAAACGTGGGCACATTATTATGAGCCTGAAACAAAAATGCAGTCAATGGAATGGCATCATCCGCAGTCACCAAAAAGAAAAAAATTCAAAACATCTCCATCAGCCGGAAAGGTGATGATCACTGTCTTCTGGGACATTGATGGTGTGATTCTTTTTGATGTAATGACAAGAGGTGAGACAATCAACTCGACAGCTTACATCAATACACTGACAAAACTAAAAATCGGTTCCACAGAGTTCGGCCTAATAAGCCAACTGCAGATTTGTTGCTTCAACATGACAATGCACGCCCTCACACAAGTCTGGTAACACGGGAAGCAATCAACAAATTTGGTTGGACTGTACTGCCCCATCCTCCTTTACAGCCCTGATCTGGCTCCCTCAGATTTCCATCTGTTTGGACCACTCAAAAAATTCCTGCGTGGGACACACTTTGACAATGATGAGGATGTGATCCGTGCAGTTAAAAAATGGCTACGCGAGCAGGACAAAACTTGGTACAAACGAGGCATTCATGACCTAGTTTCGCGTTGGCGTAAGGCAATACGCTTGGACGGAGATTATGTTGAAAAATAGGTAGTGTAAAGGGGATGTTCAGCTACAATCTGTGAAAATTTCACACATTTTGCCCGAATAGTTTCCGAGAAAAAAATTGGTGTGCATTACTTTTTGACCTCCCTTCAGTATATATATAAGATAGTTGTAGTTTCCGTCAGTCATAGTTGACTGGATTTTGAATCAGCGCCCTTAGAAATGTTATTTTTTTCTTTTCTTTCGCCGTGTATTCTCTTTTTCTATGAATCTGTCTGTTTCTTGTCTGAATTTGAGCTTTAGAGTGTGTTTCCAAATATTGCCGTCTGCAGTTGTTTCTTCCCAGGCTGCAGGGTCTATGTTCAGAGTCTTATTGTCACGTTTACACACGTCTACAAATCGAAGTTTTGGGCGCCCCCTAGTTCTTTTACCATCTGCTTGTTGTCCGTAGAGTTTTCGTCTTTTGTTTTGTTATTCCTACGTCTAGTATGTGATTCTTTCTATTACAAATTATTCTATGTGTTCGTGATATGTGCTGTAAGTTAATTATTTTATGTGTTCGTAATATGTACTGTAATTAATTATTCTATGTGTTAGAGGAGCACAATAGAATTACATCAAAGATTCATTCACGATGTTTTATTTTGAGTGAATAATAAAACAGACAAATTAAATATAGGTCTAGTTATTCTAAATTTGATTTCACTATTTAACTCGGTTGTGGCACCATAACATTACCTATAAAATGCCCTCAGTGTTTGTATTTGATTCCACCTAACAGTAGGTAGGATAGTACATGGCAGGGCCAATGCCAAGAAATGCATAGAAATGCGAAGCTGCAGTAAAGCTGATTGTAAAGTAGAAATGAAAAAAAAATATATATATATATAAAATTGTATGCTTAAAGCTTTACGTAATAAATGTACGACACAAAACTGAAGGACATTTCGGCTCAATAGGCCTTCAGGAAGAACTATTTTTACGCTTTAATTTTACTAGAAGGAATGGTTGTTTGTTCCTGCTGAAGGCATATTGATCCGAAACGTTCAGATTTGTGTCGTCCATTTATTACGTAAAGCTTATACAACCTTAGAGATTGTAACAACTAGAGAGGCGTGACACATTTGCCAGTTGCCTCAAAATTATTCTGCAAAATCATCCTAAATAGAATAAAGGATTCAATAGATACAGTAATGCGTGAAGAACAGGCAGGGTTTAGAAAAGAGAAGCTGCCTTGACCACATTTTTACTCTACGACTTATATTGGAGGACCACATTGAAAAGTAAAAACCTTTTGTACTTAACTTCATCGACTTCAAAAAAGCATTTGACAGTATTCATCGAGATTCTTTGTGGAAAATCCTGAAGCAATATGGCTTACCATAAAAAATAATAAATATTATTAAAGACATGTATGATGGTTACACATGTGCAGTTCGAACAGAGGAAGGACTGAGCGAATGTTTCCCAAAAGAAACTAAGGTTAAACAAGGATGTATTTATCGCTCTTGTTATTTGGAGTTGTTATGGACTTCATAATGAAGAAATGCTGCACTGGTAATAAAGGCATCGAATGGATACAAGGAGACCATTTGGAGGACCTCGACTTTGCTGATGACATAGTTCTCATCAGCAGTCAGATAAAAACGATGCAGGAAAACACAAATGAACTATCATCAATAGCCAGCAAAATTGGGCTTGAGATCAATCATGAAAAGACCAAAGTCATGAAAAGCTTAATTCCAACAAGTGACAAAATATACATGGAAAACAAACCAGTGGAAGAGATCGATCACTTTACCTATCTTGGAAGTCACATTGATCGAGAAGGGAATAGAAGCAAAGAAATTAGAATAAGACTAGCTATATCAGCAATGTCTTTCAGAAGCCTTGAAAAGTTGTGGAAATCACAACTCATCAGCACAAACACAAAACTTTGACTATTCAAATCAAATGTATTATCTGAAAATTGCGAGAACAAAAATTCAGATAAGAGAAGGAGTATCTTGGTCTACGCCCTATGGGCCGGCTACGGCTCGAAAGGCATAATGATGATGATTCCGCCCCTATATGATTGTCTTTACTTAATTTGGAGTCTCAGATAATGATGTGTTTCTATGGCTCTGGACTAGACGACGTGACAACATTAAATTTAGAATTTATCTTAAATATTCAGATTGTTCAATGCTGGGGTTGTTATCTTCACTCCTTCCGCCAAAAGTAACCTGTGGAGTGCTTTTTCTTTCCTTCCTCATTATGCTTTCAGCGTCGAGGGGAGATATCATTTGTGGTCTTTTGCTCTTCTGTTCTCCTCTCTTGCTGTTATGTTTCCTAGTGTTACCCAATAAATCCATCTTTTTCATGGTCGGCCCTTGGGTCTGGTGTTCTCGCAACGATTATTGAAGGCTCATTGTGTTGTGTTTTTATCTTTCTGTCTTAACAGGTGGCCAAACTATTTATCTGTTGTTTCTTTACATATTCTATTGCGGAATACCATATTATTCTTAGTTTTATTTTCTATTAGTTGTTCATTTCTGTTATTATTAAAGTAGGATCATTGACATATCGTTCGTGCATTTTGAGATTACACCTGAGGTCACATACTGGAAGAAATTTGACGGACAGCTCCAAATTTGTGAGGTTCCTTACTCAACAAATTTTAAATTCATATTCATGGTCCAACAAGGAAATAACTCTGGAGGCAAAACGAGCACTATAAAATACAATCTTCATCCCAACGTTGTGCTACCAATGCCAGACCTGGACCCTAGATGCAAGAACAATAAGAAAAATAACCTATACAGAGATGAAATGTGTTAGACGAATGGCAGGAAACAGCCTGAGAGATAAGATCAGAAATGAAGAACTGAGAAAAAAGCTAGGAATAGCCCCCGCCATAGAATATATAAGGAAACAACAGATAAAATGGTTTGACCACGTGACAAGGCAGAAAGAACAAAACACAACACAACGAACCTTCAGCAAACGTTGTGAGAACACCAGACCCAAGGGTCGACCACGAAAAAGATGGGTTGATGGAATATTAGAAGCACTAGGAAACACAACAGCAGCAGATGCGAACAGAAGAGCAAAATACCGCAAATTATATCTCCCATCGACGCTGAAAGGCAGATGAGGAAGGAAAGAAGAAGAAGAAGATATTTGTGTGTTGTATGTTTGTTCCTGTTGAAGGCCATTGCACCGAAATGTCGTTCTGATCTACGGTGTCCACTTGTTACGTGAAGCTTTAACCGTACCATTTTTTTCTAGATATATTTAATCATTTCTCCTTACTGTTAGCTTCACTAAAGCTTCGTATTTTGAGGCATTCATGTGCACTTCTTTGCATTAACCCTACTACTATAATACCGCAGCTACTCTATGTTTGTAAATACATGGTCACTTTAGTACATATTCTATTTTAGGCTGCCATTATTTTATTGTATTAGATAGGGCACAGTCAGAAATGAGAAACTTAGTGAGCGTATAAGATTACTTATCAACCACTGGAGTCGTCAGTCGCTGGACACTGCGGGTTTTGTTGAGGAGGGGATCTGAGTACACTGGACATGTTCGGAGTGCAATGGTGATGACCCGCAAATAACTCAATATTTTATTACCATTTCCACCATCCGTGATTACTTTTTATTAACATTCTATTATCCGACGAAGTCTTAAAACAACTAAAAATGAAAAGAGAACTTCTGAACACAATTAGAACAAGACAAATGCGATTCTTAGGCCATGTTAAAAGACACAACAGCCTACTGAAAGTGATCCTGGAGGGGAAAATACAAGGTAAAAGAGGCAGAGGCAGACCAAGATTAACATGGACGAGTAACATCAAAAGATGGACAAATCAACCGATGACAACCTGCACCATCAAAGCAAGAGATAGAGCAAAATGGCGCTCCATGGTAGCCAACCTTCGTTGCGGAGACGGCACTCAATGATGATGATGATGATATCCTTTACTTTTCATTTCCATTTCTAGTTCAATTTTTTAATTATTGAATAAAAAAAAATGTTAAATACATATTTGTACGTGAGTTGTATGTTTCTTCCTGTTGAAGGCCTTTGCGCCGAAACGTCGTTCAGATTTGTGGTGTCCACTTGTTACGTGAAGCTTTAACCAGACCATTTTTGGTCTAGATATATTTTTGTCATTTCTCCTCACGTTCTTTACTAGCTCGTCTACTCCCAAAGAAGCTGCTATTCCGACCGCCCATGTCCCGTAATCTAATCCTCCAGATCCGATCTGCACGTCCTTCCACTTTAGAGGCGTTCATTAGCGCAAGTATGTTTCAAGTGGTCATAGCCTTCAACATATATTTCCTTCCTTGGTTTATGTTTGACTGTAATGTCTGTGGGGAACGTGATCTGAAGTGATGAGGAGTTTATATCTCTGACTCACACTCTCGTCTTAGATTCGATCCAGGCACACCTTTTAGCTACTGGTGTAACGGTACCTACAAATGTGCCTAAATATAATTTTTTGTTTTAAGAAAAATAACGAAAAATATGACAACAGAATTGAAACCCCGACAAGTGACATTTGCACACCATTTTCAGAGCATCATTCGTCAGAATGATCACAAACAAAGCATTCCTCGTTTACTGAAAACGACGGAACGCAAAGCCAAAAGGGTTGGAGATAATGCAGGATGGATTGAATTAGCAGGACTTTCTGAGTGTATCATCACGCTCTACGCGGTCCATGCCGCTCTGCCGGTGTCAACTTTATACCTGTTAAGCCAGTTAGTAACATCGTCCGTCAAGACTATAGGCACACTCAGAAACACAAACGAACAATGTTGAGAATTATAAGGAGAAAAATATACCTACTTTTCGCCCACTTTGAAACTGTTTCTCAAAGTACACCTAAAGCCCACAATATATTCCCAGCAAAATAGTATCCCTTATCAAATACTAAAGTTGTTCCTACAGTAGATATAAAATAACTAAACAATTAATAGCAACAAAGTAAGCTGATTAAATCACAAAGAAGATAGATGTGAACATGAAATAACATGAAGAGGAATTTCTAGTTACCATTGCTGATAAGAAATCTTTAAGGTGCTAAAGTATGCTACTGTAGATAGATTTAAAAAATCTCTTACTAAAACTGTCACAGACAGTTAATCAATCATCTACAACGTACAAGAGGTGTCAATATATATCTTCAGACAAAGACCACAATAGACTTGTTCCACAAATTCAGACATTAATGTTTGTCTTTAGTCAGTTTCTACAACCGCGAGAACACATTCTTCAGTCTTGCCATCTTGTGAACAGTGATTGCTTTTAACAATTCCTCTTTGGCATTAAAAAAAATAGTAAAGAGCCTTGTCATGCCAAGTGCTGTATAGGGAAAATGGTGTTAGTGACCATCATTTTTACAGACCTCCGGCACATGGTTTTTGGGGTATTGTTGTCAGTATTACACCTGTCACTAATATCTTCAGTAATAAGGAAAAGACGATGGTCATATGTTGGACATGTGATGAGAAGAGATAATAACCGAATAGCAAAGCAAGCCCTCATGTGGGAAACAACAGGTAAGAGGAAAAGAGGAAGACCCAGAGAGACACTGAGAAGAACATTGATGAGAGAGGCAATAGCAGCAGGAATCGGCTTCCTCAATGAGATAGAGCTGCTTGCACAGAAGACAAAGACAAATGGCGAGATTTGATAAAACATCTTTAAAAGAAAACTGCTAGAACAAAAATTCAGATAAGAGAGTGAGTATCTTGGTCTACGCCCTATGGGCCGGCTACGGCTTGAAAGGTCAATAGATAGATAGATAGATCACACCTGTGCCGCTTTACTTTTCCAGAAAAAAAAATCAGGTACCCATTTAGGGCTGGGTGAACCCGGAAGCGGTCGTTAAAGAATCGAACCCGACCTCTTGTACTTTGTAGTCCAGTACACTAACCACTGAGCTATCGCTGCTCCCTAACTCTATGGCATTATAAAGAAAATGGAGTTCATGGTACTGTAGATAAGAAGAAATATCAAATATACACAATATTAAATACTGTAAGGGACTGCATTTTTTAGTTCAGTATTGTTTTCTGGCTTGGATTGATGTGTTTAATTTGAATAGTTTGTTATACATGACGGAGGCTTTTGTCGAAACGTTGCAATTTGTCTTGGCTTTCTATTAGTTTAGCTGCTACATACCATTTTACGTTTGTTTTATATGTTCATGGTATTGTATTGGCACCACTGTCTGACACTTTAACCAGGAAAATGAAGAAAAAAAATCATCTCATGAATATGTTGCCCATCGATTTACAACTCTTTTCTGTTATCACTATGTCATCTACGGATCATCCTCACTATACTTGGACAATGTCTGTTAGAATTTCTCTTCTGAGAACACAGAAAGATCTCGACACTGTGCTAGAAACTGGTAGCACCATGAGACCCTCACCTCTTTTCTCCAAGACGAATAGAAAGCTGGTTGATTATTGAGAAAGAAAGTAGAATCTAAACTTTTCTTTTTTGAAATCTGACCTCGGCAGCTGCATACAGCCTACTCTTTTCAATCTGTAACTGTAACAAGGAATCCTTTGCATGCTCAACTTGAACACTGGACCTTTGCTATACATCTTCCATTTTCTGGGGTTTGAGAAGGGCAGGGTGATTATGTTATATAAGAGAATAAAACAGCATGCTCAGTACACTTTCCATGTGGTATACGTGTCAGAGTTTTTAATTCCACCCCTCCCAGAAAAAAGTGACACTTCATTAAATTAATCACCATCTACCCAAATGGACCACTAGTCGAACTCACTTGATAAAATGAAGTATCACAATGGAGTTTTCTTCTTATGAAATCCCAAAGTATGGTATCATTGAAAGAAAAACAAAAATGAAGTCAACACAATAGTGCATGAAGAAAACAAAACAATTTATTAAGAAAATGGACTATTTCGTCTACAGCCTAAAATGTGACTGGACAATGAAATGAATGTTTCCATGTTTTTACAAAGACAGTGATGATATTAAATGTTAAAGAAATAGGACACATTGAAAAAAAAAAGAACATTCAGTCGTTAATTGAGCCAGTTAGACTTAGTGACCTGCAGCTGGTCTATAATGTCCACATTCACTTGACCTGATTAAATTCTTTACAGTAACAATTATAAACTGGAGTTCATTTTGAGTACCTGACCAATGATGAATTTGTGGAATGTTCTGTCTCTATATTTGTGGTCTTGAAGCAAGAGATTGTTTACATGAGATTGAGAAGGATTAAAGTTCACTGATAGAGATTAAAGTTTATTGATAAGGATTAAAGTTCATTGAGAAGAATTAAAGATCGACAAGGAATAAAGTTCATTGAGAAGGATTAAAGATCATTGACAAGGAAGAAAGCTCACTGAGAAGGATTAAAGTTCATTGAGAAAGATTAAAGTTCATTGAAAAGGATTAAAGTTAAATCATTAATAAAAATATTTTCCAGTTTTATGTTTAAATTTAAAGTGCACAAACAGTACAGCAGCTCAATATTTATACATTATGGACATCTCTTAACTGTGAAGGAAATAATAATTTATTAATTCTAGGTGCCCCTTATTTCACTTCAGAAAATGCAGTTAATAATATAATAATACAAGTGGTGTTATGCGTTGTAAAATATAATTATAGTCTGAATTTATTAAATCTGGCCTATTTTGTTAGTATATATAAGTGAATCAAATAATTAATCTGAACATATAATTGACAGCCACAAAGTATAGAAAGGAAGATTATAGATTGCTTTTTACATCACTCGGATGATAGTCTATCAATCTAGATGTTTTCCAAGCAAGAGATATTGTGTTGCTTTGCAGGGTACTGTTTTGCAGTGCCTTCCAATAACGTAAATATACTGTGGCTTTTTTCTTTTTACTATTATGCAAACATTAGTAGTAGTTGAGTTACATTAGTACTCATTTCTTATTTCATTTAGTTACATTAGTACTCATTTCTGATTTCATTTAGTTACATTAGTACTCATTTCTTATTTCATTTAGTTACATTAGTACTCATTTCTTATTTCATTTAGTTACATTAGTACTCATTTCTTATTTCATTTAGTTACATTAGTACTCATTTCTGTAGTTGTACATTTTAATTTCCTTATTCTTGTTGTTATCATTTTCTTTATTAATTTCATTTTGAGAGAACAGGCTTCAACAACTGCAGTATTCATCTCTTCACTTTACTCTCATTTACTGCAGCCTTATTACCTCATTACTGTGAATGCGTGTAAAAAAAATAGTTTCTTCTGCTGCACTTCTTTATTGTCCTTGGTGAACACCAAGACTTTTACTTTACAGATCACAAAATCTAGTCGGCTCTAAATGTTTTTTTCATATGCAATAATGAATCAACATTAAAAGGAACTTGAATATAAATACATAAACATGTTATTTCAAACAAATACATAGGAAGAATGCCTTGATGAATAAACATTTCATCAAACAATAGTTTTGCATTTGTTTCATCCCTAACACGCAAAATAAAAAGTCAAGAAATAGTGAGAGAAACCGCAGCCTTATTGGGGAAGCTTCTAAGCCAATGTTAATTAATGTTAGAAATGTCATTAAATATCAAAATTTAACTTAATGCAACACCACATATTACCTCACAAAGATAAAGGGAATATCTTTACACAAACAAAACCACATTTAGAAATTTAAGTAAATGTGTAAATAAATTCAAAGAAAAAATTCAAGAGCCAACACACAGCAATGCTATTTTGAGACTACTTTGGGTCAAGTGAACATTGGGAGTGTTATTGTGATAAAGATGTTTGTGAAAATATAATTACATTTTATACTTCATGTATACATAAAGTATACATGTAATTATCACTTTATAGGAATGCATGAACACAAAACACACTATCCAAGAGAATTGTTAGATTACAATGTAGGAAGAGAATCAATCACTAAAATACAAGTAAACCAGCATAATTCTGAAAATATGATCCCTTTGAAATTGTAATTTCTTTGAACTTGCAAAAGCTGTGATTAAACACACAAAAAAGAGCTGAACTGGCATGCACGAGCAAACAAAACTGAACATTAAAGACAGAAAATGTAGCAGCAGTAAGAGAAGAAAAGAAGAACAAATGGCAGACAATTAAATGGTAAATGGACATGAGTTAAGTTAGCAAAAGGTGTTAAGACAAGAAAATAAGAATAAAGAAATGTTGAAAATTGTTGTATTAATATTTTATTGTATTTACAAGAAAAGATTGAGAAATAGAAAAAGGGAAACATCGCGTACGGTCAGGATCGTAGAGCAATCTCTGAAAATTATATACCAGATTTTGAGCAATTGTTAACCAAATCATCAATCACTTCCATCATAGTTTAATGTGACTCATCTTCACTAGATTTTCCTTCAGTTGGTAAAATGTTTGAAGTCATAGCTAGGATATAAACTAACAATATTTGTCCTTTTTAATATTACTATGTGTATTTTAACAATATCTACATTGTGCTAATATATTGCTTATTTATTTTAAAATAATTAAGAATTCCTTCACTGAATAACCTGTTAACATTATAATTCAGTACAAATAATCAAACATTAAAAGGATGGTTGGTCATTTTCCCAGCTGCTTAATACTAACTTAATCCACTCCGTGAGGACGGTTGGGCTATAACTATTGAGTAATTGCCTGGCACATGCATCAATTCCTGATTATTTTCTTTATTACACCAGTTGGGAATGTTTACGTACAAACACCTCCATAATCTCTTTTGTTTGTTGCTACAATTATATTCTCCAGTTTACAGATATGTAATATGACATTATTCTTCATTTCATTCATCACTGTGATCTTTCACTGATATAACTGCTTACCATGATTCATATCCTTCAAGCATTTCTGTCTGTGCTAAATATACATCAACTTCTCTATCTTGAATCTACAGTAGTGAAATAGTTAGGATACTTGACTAATCTACTGGCAATCTGGCTGTGGCTTGATTATCTTTCAGATTTATATTTTATAGACTAACACAGATTTGAGAAAACATCCGAGCACAGAAAACTGTTGTTAAAAATGTTGGTTTGGAAAGTAGGGTAGCCTGGCAGACACCAATGACAAATGTGTCTATGTTCAGATGAAATAAAGACACAAACACCATATTCCCCAAATACTAATGGCATGAAGGGCATGCTTTATTTCTGACTCTTTCTGTTACTGATAACCAGCTACTTATTTTGAGCCTAGATGTTGCTGGCCCTTCATTAGAAAAAATAAATAAATTTAAAAAAAAGAAATATGAATAAAAATATAGCTTTTACTTACAGACAAAGAAACTGTTTCATGCGAAATCATCAATGACAGGAATGCTGAAATACATTTGGCAAAACAGGCAATCTAATATAATATATAGGTGAGCAGCTGCAGCATTGAAGGTAGGATGCCTGTTTCACACTCTGAAGTAAACTGAATCAAATCTGATGTTGAAGAGATTTTATTTCTGTTACCACTCATCTCATGGAAGGTGATATTTATGTGTCTGTTACCATTGAAATTGGTCAATAGTAGGTCCTGCATTCAGATTGAGCATGTAACAGAAGCCTTGCCAGTTACAATTGAAAAAAAGCAGGCTATATGTAACTTTGTAAAGGTAACTTTCCTATCATTACTGAATGTAAATGTTATTAATCAACTTTCTGAATTTACCCAAGGGACTCTCTCCAGTTGATGGCTGAATATTTAGTTCATTCACCATAGATAAGAAAGATCTGGGTTAATTCCAAGAAGTAGGAAATTTTTACTGATTGACATGGTCTTGAGGTTAACCAAGCACCTAAAAATGGGTACCAGAGATTTTTCTGGAAAGTATGGATTGCCTCGGGCGTAATACGGACCACATTACCCCAAAATCATGTGCCGAAGGTCTGTAAAATTTATGGTCACTAACACCATATTCCCTATACACCACTTGGCATGACGAGGGTACTTTACTTTTTTTTTATTTATGGATTGTCTGGTACAATAGTGACCGCATTACCTAAAAAACATGCCACTGGTCATAGAAAAATATGGAAGTCTCCATATGCTCAACAAAGCATGGAGGGAACCCGGAGGGAATCCGGAGGGACATAATTGGAGTCCTTAGTCTCTCCAGTGTTACCGAGTTTATGCACTGTGTCAAGATATTTCCATGTAATCTGGAAAGAGAATGAAGTACTTTTGGTCACTGACCAAGTACCATGATGATGTTTATAGCTAGAAGAGCTAGAAGAACAAAGAGTCAAATAACAGGAAGTAAATAAAGATGTGTTCAGAATATAACAATGGATGAGAAGTGATGGTCTCATTTGACAAGCAGTGTAATTGCAGTGTTACTACTGCTATATGGGAAAATGAAAACTAAAAAGAAAAGAATGTTGTGCATAGTGCACCTACAACACAAATTGTTTGACTACAACCATAACCATATGCACCACTAAAAAACACCACCAATAGTTAAAATAAAAAAATAGAACAACAAAGAAAGTATAATCATAATGTTTCATATATGCCAGGTACTGTTCTCTCCAGAGATTAGTATGGTGATGTTCTTCCTAGTGTGGAGAATTAATTTTTAGCCAGAGCCATTGCAGATTCAAAGCTGCAGAGTGTGCCACTTTGAAGTTCTTCACTTTTATCCATGAAGGAATACAACAATAACCATACCAATGTTCTAAACCATGTTACTACAGTTTGACTGCTGTATTCTTGCTGCTTAGCAACCTTCTTATGAAAGAAATGAAAGAAAGACAAGGATTTCATATGGAACTACTGGAGGCGAAGGCACACCTCACAGCACCAGAGCTGGAAGTTGTCAGCAACCTACAGCTGATTGCTTGTGTCAGGATCGGTAAACCAGAACCATCCAGACCCTGTTCCACCTCTCAATGGTGCCTCTAGTAACAGACTAACCTGTCTAAGGGATTGAAGAAGGAAGACAACCCGGTATTTAAAAATGTCATGTTGAAGTCGGATGTGTTGGGCCAAAAGGCGCAAATATCACAGTTTTACTGCTAACCACAACACAACGCAGACACACCCATTTAATGTCCTTTTAAGGGTGGATGATAAAGAGGTGTACTCCTTTAGTCATCGGGCGAATGCAAGCAAGCATATGGAACTACTCTCTCAATAGATTCCTGGCCAGTATTTTCATAAGCCTATTTAAACAAAATTGCTATTAAGTTATAAACAACAGCTAATGAGTCTCAACAATTGTATTAGCATTTTTGCTAGGCCTTGACTTTCTCAGACCTTACTGACATTAAGTACAAATTTCTTCCATTGTTCTTGGTGTGCCACAGATCTTTGTGTGCATCAGAGGCCAAAGTCTGCACATTTCTTTATGTTAGCATCCCATCATTGTTGTAGTCTGTGACATCAATGTAAACTTCATCCCATCATTGTTGTAGTCTGTGACATCAATGTAAACTTCATCCCATCATTGTTGGTAATGATGTTACTGTGACATCAATGTAAACTTCATCCACATGTTGTAGTCTGTGACATCAATGTAAACTTCATCCCATCATTGTTGTAGTCTGTGACATCAATGTAAACTTCATCCCATCATTGTTGTAGTCTGTGACATCAATGTAAACTTCATCCACATGTTGTAGTCTGTGACACCAATGTAAACTTCATCCACATGTTGTAGTCTGTGACATCAATGTAAACTTCATCCACATGTTGTAGTCTGTGACATCAATGTAAACTTCATCCACATGTTGTAGTCTGTGACATCAATGTAAACTTCATCCCATCATTGTTGTAGTCTGTGACATCAATGTAAACTTCATCCACATGTTGTAGTCTGTGACATCAATGTAAACTTCATCCCATCATTGTTGTAGTCTGTGACATCAATGTAAACTTCATCCCATCATTGTTGTAGTCTGTGACATCAATGTAAACTTCATCCCATCATTGTTGTAGTCTGTGACATCAATGTAAACTTCATCCACATGTTGTAGTCTGTGACATCAATGTAAACTTCATCCCATCATTGTTGTAGTCTGTGACATCAATGTAAACTTCATCCCATCATTGTTGTAGTCTGTGACATCAATGTAAACTTCATCCCATCATTGTTGTAGTCTGTGACATCAATGTAAACTTCATCCACATGTTGTAGTCTGTGACATCAATGTAAACTTCATCCACATGTTGTAGTCTGTGACATCAATGTAAACTTCATCCACAATCATTGGCTTTTTGAATATTTCATATCTTAACTTGGCCTTTACTTTCTAAACCACTTAACCCTTTAATCAAAGATCTTTACTTTCTGCCTCTCTTGACTTCTTTTGTCCCTGATCTTTCCAACTGTCATTGAGTTTTACTCTGAGCATGTGCTTGTAAATAGTGATATCCTTGGACTACCACTATATAAACAACATTTTTATCGAAAGCAAAAGCTATCATCACCGGGCTGACTGTCTACTCTGCATCATCACTCTTTTTTTTTTAAAACAAACTTCACACCTGAATGTTTCTTTTTATCTTGATGTGTTGTAAGTGAGTGTTGTTTGTAAGGATTCTTTGATAAAAAGGTGTAATTGATTATTAACCAACGAAACGAGTGTGGCGGAAAGCCAAACATTTGTTAACCAATTATGACATATTTAACCTCTTGTAAACATAGCTATGTACAGCAATGGGATCCATACCAACAACATGAGTATTACCCTTAAACTGTCAAATCATTGTGTATAAATTGCATAACATAACAGATGCTTTGAAGTCTATAATTGTAGCTATTTTCTTTTGTAATAGAATTAAGAAATTTTTATTTGTTCCAAAAGTTCAAGATTATTTGGTTGATAATTTCATATGGTACAGTCAGTTTATTTTGGATGAACATTAAAGAGTGTTCTAGTATTAAACATTAAATACTCCTTGAGAAATACAATAACTTACTTAAAAGAGTGTTCTAGTATTAAACATTAAATACTTCTTGAGAAATACAAAAACTTACTTAAAAGAGTGTTCTAGTATTAAACATTAAATACTTCTTGAGAAATATAATAACTTACTTAACAGGAATGTCGTCAAATTATTGGTGCAAATTTGAAGAGAAAATGCAAGCTTTCAAGAAGGTGTCACACCCATCCTCACTCAATTTTAAACAGTTTCATAACAGGAACACAAGCAAACAGAAACAATAATAGACTCTAATAACAAGGAATATTAGTTTGAATGTTACTAATTATTTTTCTGTTTTTGTAATTAGATTTAGATGTTCTACAATAGAACAGACTGGACTCACTACAGGCGAAACATTCCTACATCTACTACACCCCCATACCAGTAACCAACAAAGTGTACATCCTGATCGTTCATACTGTTCTATTGAACATATTGCATTTTGAAAAAAAGTTCATGATGCGCACTACCGGGTTGCTGTAATGGTCTTCGCCAGGCATGATCTCAAAGTGCCAGCACAGAATCTGAGTAGACATGATAGCCTTTGAACATGCCCCAAGAAAATGCTGTTCAAGAAAATGAAGTCAGGCCACTAATTTAGTGAAACACTCAATCTGATAGTAGTCCAGCTGGTGGCTAATTCATGATCAAACACATATTACACATCCTGACCTAGGGTTACTTGGAACTGGTATTGTTCCACTTCAATCAACGGTCATCGCCTGCAGCATAAACCTCCATGCACTAGCACCAAAATCCCTTTGACTCCATGGTTAGGTGAATACAATTGAACTATCCACAAGGAAATATCCAAACCAGAAAGAATCATTTGAAAACACAGTGCAGCAAAAGTGCCACTAGTGCTGAACCTGATTTTACAAGGCGGCCATCTTGGAACTGCCGCCCAACTGGAAGCCTTTTGTAATTAAACATCCTAATTGTAATAATGCACAATCATTGACCAGCAAACTGGAACAAGCAGTTAAAATAAGCTCAACAACAATGTTCATTATTTCTAAGTAATGACATACAACAATCAAGTATAATGTTCCATGCCACATACTTCAAAACACTCTCATTTTTTTCAATGGAAGATGTGACAGAAAATATTTTAAAGCAATTTAAATAAAGAACGCTGGATTTTAATACAAATAAATTTCATCTGAAATAGGTTGATTAAATACAAGATTTGTGTACCTTCACATATAAATGTTATATGTTGGAGAGAACGATAGATTTACTGTTCTTTACCTACAGCCACCAGTTACTGAGCTTGTTCTTTGACATATATATTTTTTTGTTTTTCTGCCGGAAAATAGTCTGGATATTTTAAATATTTAGGATTTTAACAGTGACAGTCATAAATGTAACACTATAATTTAATGTAATAAATATAATATTAATTCAACAAATGTAAGTAGGCCTATACCAATGCTTCAAAGATTTTGTAACTTAAATGTTCTCGTTCTAGGGAACAGGAAGATAAGAGTTCTGGGAATAGGAAGATAAGAATTCCGGTAAACTTATTTTTAGAATATCTATATATATGTGTGTGTGTATATAAGAATTTGGCAAAGAAATACATATATCAAGCTATAGCGATTTGTTCAAAGTGGCTTTCAACAACATCATCATCTAGTTTAACGAAACTACATGTTATAAAACTGACACTAACATAAATTACATGTAAAATAAAATTAGAAAGAACTAAATAAAAATGTTTACCTATTCTGAGCACAATCTGACCACATAGGCAGTCAGACATGCCACAAAGTATATTGATGAAATGAATGCAACCATTTTTATGCTTTGAATATGTGTATGTCAATATTTGACATACATATGTAGTTAGTCTATCTATATCTGTATCACATATGGTCTGATGAAGGGTTAATAAAACAGCTCTATAGTCTTCCTTCTTAAAAAAGAAAAGATAAAGTTTGATATAAATGTAACCAAAACTAAAAATAATATGTAAAAAAACATAATCTTTAATAAACATTTCAATAAACACATTTATATTGTCTCATTGTAGTAAATAAATTGTTGAAAAACTATGCAACAAATAAAAATAATATTTTTATCCGCATACTGTACTAAAATCCACCCACTTCCTATGTGATGTCTGCATTGTCTACTTATGCAGCTAAATAACATAAAACATGGCTTAACTATACCATGTAATATTATTCTACTAATTAATAGATACTGTTTCTGAAATGCTACAGTTAAACATAAATGTAAAAAACAAGAGACAAAATGTTTATATTGAAAGAAATTGAATGCAAAAGAAAATATGCTGTTTGGAGAAAAAAAATATAATAGATAAATTCTACAGAAAAATTAAACAGACTGTTTAAATTGAAACAAAAATTAAACACAGATTCCAAACACAGATGTTTTAAGGTATTTCACCACCCAAAAATATCCATTCCAAAGTTTGATGTTATAAGCTGTTTCAACATCCAGAAATATCCATTCCAAAGTTTGATGTTATAAGCTGTTTCAACATCCAGAAATATCCATTCTAAAGTTTGATGCTACAAGCTGTTTCAACATCCAGAAATATCCATTCTGAAGTATGATGCTACAAGCTTTTTCAACATCCAGAAATATCCATTCTAAAGTTTAAAGCTACAAGCTGTTTCAACATCCAGAAATATCCATTCCAAAGTTTGATGTTATAAGCTGTTTCAACATCCAGAAATATCCATTCCCAAGTTTAAAGCTACAAGCTGTTTCAACATCCAGAAATATCCATTATAAAGTTTAAAGCTACAAGCTGTTTCAACATCCAGAAATATTCATTCTAAAGTTTGATGTTATAACCTGTTTCAACATCCAGAAATATCCATTCTAAAGTTTGATGTTATAAGCTGTTTCAACATCCAGAAATATCCATTATAAAGTTTGATGTTACAAGCTGTTTCAACATCCAGAAATATTCTTTCCAAAGTTTGATGCTTTAAACTGTTTCAACATCCAGAAATATCCATTCTAAAGTATGATGTTTTAAGCTGTTTCAACATCCAGAAATATCCATTCTAAAGTATGATGTTTTAAGCTGTTTCAACATCCAGAAATATCCATTCTAAAGTATGATGCTACAAGCTTTTTCAACACCCAGAAATATCCATTCCAAAGTATGATGCTACAAGCTGTTTCAACATCCAGAGAAAACTCACTCCAAAACTAAATTATGTAAAATCAAGCAATAAAAATGAAAATGTTTCAACAAAAGCACTGAAGATATTGATTACATTAACTTATTAAAAAATAATCATGTCAATTAAACTATCTTTACAGCATTATCCTATTTTTAGGGTAAGAAACTCTAGGGAGGACCTATAGAGATAAAGGATAAAGGTTGCATGTGTTCTATGTGTTCTATGAACTATGTGTTCGTGTCTGAGATTTTATTTCACCCTTGAGAGAAAACAACTTCTGACCCTAATGTGATTGAATCCGCATTCCTCTTGTGTTTTTATTTTGGTAATTGGGCCTTCATAGCGCAAAAATAAGAATTTTTTTATTTAAAAAAATAAATAATCTTGCTACTACTACGGTCTAATTACGTTCAGAACATTATGTTTATTAATTCAACTGCAAATATATGTGACCAGCATTCAGAAATGTTTTCTTGTGGAAATTAGACAGTATTATTATTACAATATTATAATTAATACTTAAAAATGCATTCATTCACAAAGGTATATTCAATATATTCTCGCATGCAGTACAAACTTATGGGAGGAAATATAAATAATATACATATTTGTTTACCTTGACACAATTATAGCTTTGTGCTTCTCATTGACTGACATTTTTGTAATCATTCATGCCAACAAAACACAATAAAAACAATTTCTATAACTGCATTATATTTTCTTTTTCCATTTATGACTAAATCTGAAATACAAATATCCATTGTTAATATTTTGGTTCTTTTGTTCCATAACATTATATTTAAATGGTTTTCTTTTTTTTTTTTACAAAACAAATTTCAGTGGAACACATTTTTTATGATTAGGGAATTGCATATTTTGCAAAAGAAAATGATGAATTAGAGCAAATTTTGAATTTTATTTCCTAATGACACTACATCATTAAATTATGGCAGAAACGAGGGGGGAAAAACCAAAAACTAGCTGAACCAGTAGATTTTACAGTGGGACAAAGGTGGGTAGGGTATTTATAAATATTAAAATCACTTCTTGTAGCGATAAATTTAAAGGAATAAATAAAACTGATGAAAGACAGTAAATTTCTCCCACACAAATGCTGATACTCATTTTTGGTTAGAACTGAAAAGCCACTTTGAGATTGATAATAGCAGCCGCTGAATTCCTTACCTTCTATTTTAAGAAATCAAAATTAGTATAAATAATAGTCATCATCAAGAACTGTGCCTGTTGGTGTCATGTCTTTTCTTCACAACTTTCAGTCTCTTCATTTTGTTGCTGATTCCAAACCAATCCCGTAAACTGTCTAATATTGTTTCTTTTGGTTTTCCTCTATCCCTTATTCCCTGGATTTTTCCTGCTGTCACAATATACTCCAGTTGTTTCATTTATTTGGTGCAATCTCCACATCAAAGGTTAATTACCACTGAGTGCCATTTTACTCTGCCTCCTGTATTGATGGTGCACATTGTCTTAGGTTCACCTTTCCACCTTTTGATGTTATCAGTCCATTTCAGTCTTGGTCTGCCTCATCTACCTTGTACCTTCCCTCCCAAGAAGACTTTTAGAAGGATATTATGTCTCTTCACATGTCACACAAATTTCAGTTGTCCTTTTTGAATTGTGTTTAGTAATTTCTTTTTTTTTCATTTTCAGCTGATTCAGTTGTTTCCTTCTAAAATTTTCCAAAAAATGTTGTTTTCTCCTTTTGTTGAAAATACAGTTTTCTTTTTGTTTTGGTCTCATTTAGTATGCCTTCATTACTCTGTTAAGCTGTCCATGGTATTCTCAACATTCTTCTGTAAAACCACACCTCTGTAGATTTAAAAGATTTTCTTTTCTGTTGTCCAATAGTCCAGTACTCACATTTACATGTCAAGACTGACTCCACAAAACATTGACAAAATATTTTTATTATTTCCAATTACAAAAATGGATTGTATATTTATTCCATTCTTTGGAATGCCACTTTTACTTCAGCTATTCTGTGCTTCACTTTTGATGTACATCTATAATGTGAAATTAACACAATTCCAAGGTATTTAAATACACTGACTGTTTTATTTCTGCCAAATTACTTTAACTGTACATTCAGGACGTTTTTTCTTTGCTGCAACAATCAGTTCTGTTTTTGTTTTTTTTGCATTCAATGTTTGAGTTTTCATTTTTTTTCACTATAAAGTCAATCATTTTGTGTAATCTATTCTCATTCTCAGACTGTGTTGTCAGAAGATTATTGTCTCATTAAATCACAACATATAAACATACAAGTAGAAAGACCTATTTTAAGACTTTTCGCATCATATTTTATTATATAAAAATACCACCTTATATTTTTTCATTGAGGCTTGAAGGGTGGGTTGCAGCATTTCATGTAATTATAACATTATTCTTCTAAATAGTAATTTTTTTCAAATTATGTTTTATATGTTTCTTCTTTTGCAATTTATGTAATTTCCCTAAGCAATTTCAAAATGAGACAGGAACTAGCCTAATGTCTGTTACTGCAACGAAGTACACAATCTTTTTATCCATAAGCAACTAAGTGGTTGTCCAACCATTTAACTTGCATACAGCTCCCATACAGCAACTTTCTCACTCAATTTTTACCAGTGAACAATGTTTATCAATCGTCATTGTCAGTTCAAAAAGTCAATCACTGATTTCGAAGTATCCGATTGGCTCGTTTGTTTGCCTCGTCCACTCGTACATTCAATGACCCGCCCTGCTCCGCAACAGGAAATAAAACAAAATGAAATTAAAAATTAATGCTACACAATTTCAACTAAATAAATATTACTATAAAAGCAGGAATTTATTTTTTAAATGTTCAATAAGGAATTAAAGTACAAACATATAATTTATTAGTAAATAGCCTCAATGTATTAAATACATAGAAAACAAAACAGTTAATAGTCACATAAATCAAGAAATACAAACTGATAGGAAAAATAGTTTAACATGAAGTGTATATTGAGCTGAAATCTTTTCTCATAAATTAAACAATTCCAAAAATGAACTTTTATATAATTTTAAATATTAATCATTGTCTTAACATAACTTTTCATGAATACAAATAATATATTGGTGTACACTTGAAGCATCAGGTCTCACAGAAACTGCTTTAAATAGTGAAGTAGCGAAGAAAGACAAAACTACATGAACATCAAGATGAAAACAAGTATTCATATTATCCATGTAAAAGATAATAATTTAGTTAATGAATGCAACAAAAGTCTTAATAATGGATTTTTAAACTTAAGCTTTCAAAGAAGGAAACAACATAAATATTAACAGGTGTGTTACAAAGTGATATCATGTTTACAGTGAGTATGATAACACAAGATGAAGGAGTCCCATAACATGTGGTGATGTGGTGGGATGAATAATTAGCTTCATTGTATTGGACCACAGCACTGGAGATTAGAGGGAGTAGTGCTCTCTCTTCCTCACTGTTATTACTTTGCTAACCCAGTGTACCACAAGATATATTTTCTTTTTTCAACTGGGATGACTGGAAGATGTCAAGTTAGGATTAAACTATGAGAGTGAGACAATTGAAAAAATGACTGTGGTTTAAAAATGAAGAGGTATTTCATCTATTTTAACCATACCAGAGGTATCAACAGATATACATTTCTACAATTTTCTATTAAAATGAAAAGGTTATGTAAACATATATATTTAAGTACCGACTTACTATATAGCCAAAAATACAATGATCTAGTGCAGCAATTGCAAAAAACCACCAATATCATTCCAAGACATGAATGAAGCATGCAGCTAAATGAAGTTAACAGTTATTGTTAAATATAACTTTGTGCTCATAATGTTTCTTACTCATAGAAGGGGACAAATGTGTTTTGAAACTGATTCGTGTAGAAAACTTTCATGCCAATCTGAGAGTCCTGTCTTAGAGCAAGATATAACATTTACCTTTAATTAATGACTTCCCACTGTTTATTGAACGTCTTTATGAAACATTCTATATGTAATTATTTCATTACACTTACAAAAGGTGAAGTAAAAGGTGCTGTTATGCCATGTGGAAAATGAAGATGGTGTTATTTTATTTTTAATCGATGATTGGCAAATTTCTAGAAGATGTAGTTAGCATCATAATGGGCAGACTTTAAATCTCTGGTACTCATTTCCAGTGTTTAGATGAACTCAGAGCTGTCATCAGTCCAAAAAGATAGTCACATAAAAAAATTGAATCTGGACGCACCATCTCGATTACATTCCCTACCTAAGTATGTTCAATTACATCAGTTTCAATACACCCACTGCTCCATCGTAATATTTTCATTGTTTCAGTAAATCACAGTATTTGTTAACAATTCCATGTTTTCTTAAATCATATATTTTCTTAAAATCTTAAGCCTCTTATAGCCAATGTTAAAGTGCCCATTCGCTCATATTATAGTTCCTTAAAATATGAACCCTTCTTTTATCACATGCACTCTCACATCACATTTTTCCTTATATAATCACATATCACATCTTCCTGCATATCACACAATCATATTTTTCCAATGTTCTCCAAACTTGAACTAAATGATCAAATTATTCTTCACTTAGCCTTATTTCTGTGCTAGCAAGGTTGTTTATTGAAAGAGGAATTAACAATGAGTATTTATATCTGCTTCAGTTAACTTATCAAAGGAACTATAATTAATGGAGATCACAAGCAAGGGCAAAAGCACATTCGAACAATGTACAGAACAAGCATATTCTAAATTAATAATGTAACTAACTGTAAACCAACACATATTGAGTATGAAAAAAATAAAAGTATAGTCCTTGAGTATACCTGGAATATGTAATCAGATATAGACCTAATTAGATGTTCAGGGTGGCCAAATAACACATATATTTTGGTTTATAACCTGAAGGAAGCCTATTATAAAATTAAATTATTAAATAGTGAGTTATAGACTACTTCTTTTTTGTTATAAATGAAAACAGATCTTCAATTAATGGAGCTGAAACAAAAAAGAATTTACAAACATGATTATGTACAATAATATACAATATCAAGAATGATAATGTGAAAGATAAAAATTTGTACACTGAAAAAACATTTGAAAGCTTTAATCTACAACAAAATCTGGCCTTTAGATGATGTTATGTCATTTCTGAAATCAATTATTAATCTATATACGATTTTTCTTATCAATTAAAAAATAATAAACTTTTAAGTGTAAATATTAAGTCTTTAGCAAAGAACTAATTTGTGAAAGTTATATATTATTATATCTAATAGATTTTGTTGTCTGCATAGAAATGTTCAAAACAAGAACTGAAATATTTAATTGAAACAAAATATTATATTTTTTTTCTTATCTTATTTATTTATTGTGTGAATGAGGTGCTTGCACAGAAGAGTTATAGGTAGCTTCTAGGACATTGCTAGTTGTGTAGTTTGAGTAGTGTCATAACGAACTTATTTAGTGGCTTTTTTATTTATCCATCTTTACATGTGGTTGTCCTTTTTGCATTGTAGCCTGATTTTTTTTGAAGTAGCACGTTTGTGTTTCAGGTTGCTTGACTTCCATTCTGTTCAAGTGTCTACACTATTGAATTCCTTGATATCTAGTACAATCAATAACTGTTCCTGCAGCTCTTTAGTGTTTAATTTTCCGTTCTATCACTTGTTATTTTGCTTCCAGCATTTCTATTGCATCTCAATTTGCATGTATGATGTAATTTAGAGTTTGCGTCTTTCAATTAATTGAAGTAAAAACAATAAATTATACTGTCGCTTGGCTTAAAATGAATTATTCATGAGATGTTCCTTTTTTGATGACTATATGGAATATATATTGAGTTTATACTTTGTATATTAAGGATTAACAATAAAAAAATATCGTTCAAATAATTTAAGCATAAAAAAAAAAAGATAAAATATCTCAGAATGTGATAAAGTTAACATCAACTAAAGGCTCAATTTTGACAAATGTACGGGCAGTGCCAAATCAGATGTGACCTACAAAAACAACCTGAAAACAAACAATTTGGGCATAAATTAAAATTAATAAAAATAAAATGTAAAATAATTGTAAACACAAACATGACTAGATTTTAGAGCCTAAAACCGAGTCAAATTTTTTTTTTTTTTTTTTTTAAATGAACGAAAATAAGATTAGAAATTAATTACTTAAAATTGTATGTAACTAAAATAAACAAAATAGATAATAATAGTAATTATAAAAAAAGATCGGGGTTGAGAATAACCAAGAAGAAAAGTATCTACAACAGAATTGAAATTCTCATTTCATGCATATCTCTGATATCTATGAATTTCAATTAAGAAAACATATCAGTGAGGATTGCAAAACAAAAACACAAAAAGCTGAAACAGAAATGAAAATGACTGAATATGGAATACTATGAAAACTGTTGGTCAGCGAGTCATGTATGTTAATGATAATAAATGCTGTGAGAAATTTAAATTTTTCAAACAATTCCTCCATAAGACAAATTTTAATTGTTTGTAAGAAAGAGATTATGAAGGACTCTTAATATATGAATTTGTAAACAGATTACATTTCTTAATGGGAAGAAAAGGTGCAAGGTTCTGATCTATATTTTATTAGGAAAAAGGTTAAATTTCTTAATGAGAAGACAATATGTTGTTTCTGAGCCATAAGAATCTGCTATAAAACAGAATAAATGTTAGATTAAGGAAAAAAAGATGTAAGATTTTGAGCTATATACATTTTCTCAATCATAACTTTATAACACTCATTTGAAAAGCTTAGCTAAACAGACAGAAGCGATGTGCCCAGTGATTTACTCAAAACAACAAGGTTAATTTAAAGAAAAAAAAATTATTCTACCTGTAATATACTTTTCTTATTTAAAAAAAAAAAAAAATTGCAACTTAAAATATACGACCAACAAAACCATAGAAGTTATACTCATTAATGAAAAGAAGGAAAAAACACATGACAACGGAAAGCAGAGCAACCATGCTAGATCTACAATTGCGGCAATGGTGTTTAAGAGTTTGGCTGTTAGCTGAATACATTAAGTCTCCTTAAGCAGTTTGGTCGCCCTCTGGTTAGCAGCAGTGATGCGAGTCTCATTAGACATGCCCTGAAAGACACACACGAGGGTAGGTGGGGGAAGATCAAAAGAGTTAAGGCCATTAGCATATTATGGAAGGACAGTAAACACACTGTACCATATAAACACAGCAGTTACCTGCCAGAGTCAATCACATTTAACACCAGCATTATATAATTGTGTGCACAAGAATTATTCTATTAAATATCATCATCACAATTAACAAATCATACAAATTTGTCAACTTCCAAAATCATATGTATCTTTTACAAACATTTTACGTTTGTTTCTGTGAGCAAATATTTCCAACTCTATGTCTCAAATGCCATTATTATATATGTTTCTTACTCTCTTGCACTTGTGTTTCTTAATTTTTTTTTTCATGATGTTTTTTCACAATTAGCAATTCACCTGTTATCTAGATAAACCTGATATGAAACTATAAGAGAAGAAACCAATCAAAATTATGTCAAGCTACATTCGGAGAAGATACTGGAAGTACATTGGTCACATGCTCAGAATGGATGAAAGAAGACTCCCATGACATGCCTTCATGTGAACTCTGGGTGGTTAAAAAAAAAAATAAAACAGGAAAGACCAAAAAAAAAAACTCTACACAGAACAAACAGAGATGGCTAAACTATATGTCCTATATGTGTCTTCAGAACATGAGGAACTAACTAACTAACACATGTAACTCTCCTCTCCATGTTTTGTCCGGTCATTCTCTGATAGTTTAGTAAACAGTCCTTGCTATTTATGTATGTTAGCCACATAAAGATAGATAAATCTAAAGATGTGAAAATACATAAGAATGTAATTAAATGCTCATATATTAAAATATTACTAGAAACAATTAAGTGCAATAATTATATTGTTGTTATATAAGTAAATGAATTTGGATGTTAAAGTTCTAAGTCATAGTTTAATATTTATGTCTGATATAAGTTTTATATAATTCAAATAATACAACTATAATCAGAACATAAACCTACAGATATCCACTCAAACTGAGACATGTGTTCCAGATAAAATGTTTGAGCCAGCTACTTTTTGTATTAGTATCAAAACAATGTTAGGGGGGAGGATGTGCTGTGTGTACATCATGCTGTACATGATGTTGTCAGAAAAATACCTATAATCTCTGTCCTGACAAAATACCTATAATCTCTGTCTTGACAAAATACTTATAATCTCTGTCTTGACAAAATACTTATAATATCTGTCCTGACAAAATACCTATAATCTCTGTCCTGACAAAATACCTATAATCTCTGCCCTGACAAAATACCTATAATCTCTGTCTTGACAAAATACCTATAATCTCTGTCTTGACAAAAAACTTGAGGTGCTTTCATGATGTAAATGACCATTATATATCTCACAAAATGTGCTCATGCAAAATCATTAACTATCATAGTCATAATTATTACAAACTGCAAAACACTAGCCATATTTTGTGTGTGAATACCTTCTATATTCCATAACATATTAGTATTTTATTTCTTTCATGATGTCATATGCATTTAAAATAAACAATTATTTTATTATATTGTTATGTTTATTTTATGTAGCTCGTTCAACATGGTTATAAAAAGCAGGTGAAAAGTTATATATTTGTCACAGAATATCACAAAAAGAAGTAAAATCTTAGTCAAAGAAATATATATATAAATAGCTGGAAACAAAGAACAAATTATAAATATCCTGAAGATCATACTCAAAGCTGAGCAGAAAACAAAAATCACAAATCTTCCATTTTCATTATTGACAGATCATTACTGGTTATTTATAATTACTAATGTTTCCAATTAGCTTATCCATTTGTTTTCTGATCTTCTCTGAAAATGCTTGCATTTAATAAATTTTCAAAATTAAAAAAATCAAATTAGATTCACTGGAAGTCGATATTACAATATGAAAGGTTTGTATTTAGTAACCCTATGTAGACTCAAAACGAGGATACATGTCAAGCTTTATAAGAAAAAAAAGTGCTGGAAATATAATGGTCATGTGTTGAGAATGAATGAAGAAAGACCTCCCCATCAGGCAGTCATATGGAAACCATCTGGTAAATGAAAGTAAGGCAGACAAGAGAATCACTATGCAGAACAAAAACTAGGGAAGGCTCAACCATGGGACTAAGAAACAACCAAGAACTACAAGAGCCAGTCTCAAATCATCAGGACTTCTGTCCTATGTGCCATCTTCAGTCTGAGAGGAAAATGAATGAATGAACGTTGACTCAAGGTAAGGTATGGACTAGTGCATGTCATCATCAAAAATGAAAACAGGTTCAGATGTGAAGGACATTCTTGATATGTTAGTCAAACTTTTTGTGGAAATTTAACACTGCAGACAAAATTATGGAGATCTAGTAATTTTCCTTATATTATAGCATCGTCTATGAAATCCTAATAAGAAGAAAAAGTAGAGGAGGAGGGGAGGAAGAAGATCCAATTTATGAATCAGACACATAAAAAATAATAGAAAAAAAAAATAATAACAAATTAAAAATAATTATGTCAGTAATGACTTCAGAAAATAAAATAGGAGTAAGCAAATATTTTGCAACACTGTCTTGATGCACTTTCAAACTGATTGTCACTTCTCCTTGTATTAGAATGAACTCTGAATCCAAGAATGTATACTACCTACCAAGAACTTTAGTTATGTACACAACTGCTTAGAAATACTTATAAATCCAATAATGTACCTTATTACCTAGAATGAGCTCTAAATCTCAGAGTGTAGTACCTAATTACCTAGAATGTGTTCTAAATTCCAAAGTGTACGTAATTTCCTAGAATGAGCTCTAAATCCAAGAGCATACCTTATTATCTAGAATGAGCTCTATATTCCAGAGTGTAGCTAATTACCTAAAATGTGTTCTAAATTCCAGAGTGTACCAAATTACCTAGAATGAGCTCTAAATCTCAGTGTGTACCTAATTACCTGGAATGAGTTATATTTCTCAGAGTGTACTAATTGCCTAGAAAGAACTCTTAATCTCAGAATGTACACAACAAAGATAAAAAAAAACAATAAATACTCATTTTCAAGATATGATTACAGATGGCAAGCTTACCAACAACTGCTGTTCTCAGTTCTATATAATAAATAGCCTGTCAGCATGCACTCTTGCCAAGATATGAAAAGATCTTAAAAGAATTGTAAGAAACAGTATGGCCTGGAAAGTGTTTGCTAAAGATCTATGCTCCACATGGAGTTGAAAGGAAGAAGAATATATGTTCATAATTATTCTGTCATTGCTGTCAACATTTATACTTGATTATTTCTTGATTTCTTTACTTTGTCAAATGCCTTGGAGTATAGAAAACATAACTGCAGATCCATTTTCACTTCTTATCGCTTTCTACTAATATTCTTTTGATGTAAATAATGCTGTCTGTATTATTCAAAATATTCTCTAATTTCTGACAAAATTTATTTGTCTAAAATGAACAAAGTATCAGTGAGGACAAGCAATTCTGATGTTCTTAATCCCCTGTGGGGCCAAGCTTCTTTATTCCCATTAATGGGCCATAGGTAAAAAACTATGTATTCTTTTTAAACAGCAGCTGCTTAATCAGTATTATGAGCTAACAGACTATATCTAAGAGCCATCTTTCAACATTACTTCAGTTTTAAAATCAATGTTCCAACACTTCTGGAGCTTTTAAAATTATAAGAACATAATGGATATCCAAAAATAGAACATTCGGGTAAAGCTAATCTTGTCTTTAAACAGGATAAAACTTTTAAGCATATAAATTCGTTCATTCATTCAAATAGCAGCTGTGAAAGCACTCAACAGCTATTGGGTTGGAGGAGGTCAGTGGCTCGCTGCCAATTGCTTGTTTTAGGATCAATGAACCATGACTGATCAAAACCCTACTACACCTCCTTGTGGTGGTGGGCCCGAAAATAGACTACCAGTCAGACTAAAAGTCTTTCTTTTTTCTCTCTTTCTTCACTTCCTCTTGTATCCGTCTGGGTGTCGAGGGAGATACAAGGTCTGATACAATAATTGGTTCTCGCCTTTTTGGCGGCTTCAGTCATTTCCAATAGATGTTGTAGTTTTTCTTTGATGTTTTCTGTTCATCTTACCATAGAACTGCCTCTAGCTCTTCGTCCTTCTCCTCTTCAATATATGCTTTGTATGGTACAGAATCGCACTGCACTCTTTCTAGATGAACAAACTAGTTTATTGTTAAAATGAGTCGAGATCAAAAAGGGAGAGCAAATCTGTTACCCAAATGTGCCTAAATGAAGCTGGATGTATTGGGCCAAAAGGCACAAGATATAACTGCTTGTTGCATATGACAACACAATGCGTCTTATGCCAGTTTAAGGGTGAACAATTAAAACAATTAAAGAGAAGTAGGGAGGAGGAAGAACAGCAGTAGTTAACAATTAACTTATTGGCAACCTCCCAACGCTGCTTGCATCAAAATCTATAGCAAGAATTGGTGAGAGCACCAATTTAGTTGGTAATAAAAGTAAATCCTGCCTTCCAGTTTTATATTTAGTGAGTTAAAAGGCAGAACAAATTTGTTAATGAAAGAATTCAAATAATAATCAAATATCCTGTTGCTACTCAGTTTAAAGCTTTCCATCACTACAGTGTTATACTAGTTAACTGTTGGCAGAACCAAGCTCATTACAACTTCCGCAATTATAGAGATGTTCAGATGTTTGAGCAGATGAGGATGGTTCAACCACAAGCATCTTTCTAGGCAAAAAGTGCTTTTTTTTCTGTTATAGCTTCTGCACTTTTAATATTCTCTTGGGCGAAAAGTGCTGGTGTTTGTTGTGATGTTTCTGTTATAGCTTCTGCACTTTTAATATTCTCTTGGGCGAAAAGTGCTGGTGTTTGTTGTGATGTTTCTGTTATAGCTCCTGCACTTTTAATATTCTCTTGGGCGAAAAGTGCTGGTGTTTGTTGTGATGTTTCTGTTATAGCTTCTGCACTTTTAATATTCTCTTGGGCGAAAAGTGCTGGTGTTTGTTGTGATGTTTCTGTTATAGCTCCTGCACTTTTAATATTCTCTTGGGCGAAAAGTGGTGGTGTTTGTTGTGATGTTTCTGTTATAGCTTCTGCACTTTTAATATTCTCTTGGGCGAAAAGTGCTGGTGTTTGTTGTGATGTTTCTGTTATAGCTCCTGCACTTTTAATATTCTCTTGGGCGAAAAGTGCTGGTGTTTGTTGTGATGTTTCTGTTATAGCTCCTGCACTTTTAACATTCTCTTGGGCAAAAAGTGCTGGTGCTTGTGATGTTTCTGTTATAGCTCCTGCACTTTTAATATTCTCTTGGGCGAAAAGTGGTGGTGTTTGTTGTGATGTTTCTGTTATAGCTTCTGCACTTTTAATATTCTCTTGGGCGAAAAGTGGTGGTGTTTGTTGTGATGTTTCTGTTATAGCTCCTGCACTTTTAACATTCTCTTGGGCAAAAAGTGCTGGTGCTTGTGATGTTTCTGTTATAGCTCCTGCACTTTTAATATTCTCATGGCAAAAAGTGCTGGTGCTTGTGATGTTTCTGTTATAGCTCCTGCACTTTTAATATTCTCTTGGGCAAAAAGTGCTGGTGTTTGTTGTGATGTTTCTGTTATAGCTCCTGCACTTTTAATATTCTCTTGGGCGAAAAGTGCTGGTGTTTGTTGTGATGTTTCTGTTATAGCTCCTGCACTTTTAATATTCTCGTGGGCAAAAAGTGCTGGTGCTTGTGATGTTTCTGTTATAGCTCCTGCACAGAAATTTGGTAGAGTTGAGATGAGTAAGATGAGGTCCATACCATTCAGATGAACATCAGTAATATAGTTGTCCATGTGGCAAATGTTAATATAGTAGTTGTAGTCGTATTTTTCCATGACACATTTATGTCTTATGTCATTAATGTCATGTAAGGTTGCCTTACTTTTTAACATAAAATCTCTGGTACCTATTTTCAAAGGCTGGGTAGAATCATGAGCTATGCTGGTCTAAGAAATATAATATATCACATTTGGAAACTAAACATGGACCAACCAGAAAAAGAAGACTATCTTTCCATTACTGAGGTCTGCCGTGGGGATTTGTAGGGCCGGAGAATAAAGGCAGCTTGTCCAATGCAGTAACCACAAGGTGTTTGGATCTGAGTTTTTATTTCACCTCCAAAAGAAAAAAACACTCTACCGAGATTTGAATCAGCATTCTCCTGGTTTGGAGCCTGACTAGTTATCCATTTAGCCACCTGCTCTTCAACCAGAGAAGTTGATAAATACACTAACCAGCCAACTCTGTTACTTATGTGTATCCCATACTTTGACAAATTATCATCTCATCATTGCTTCTCAGAACAAATTTGTATGGTCAACATAGTAGGAAATTAATGTAAACAAACACAGCAAAGATTGGTTGATTATGTCTGCAATATACAAATATGAAGGCCTCAAAGAATTACAGGAGAGATCAAATAGGACACAAGACAGCCTGGAAGACCCCAAAACAAAGAAATTATCAATTCACATTCAGGAGATTTAAAAAAAAAAAACTATTAAAAATAAGCAAAAATTTTAGGACATGCTGATAGAGTAATTTGCTCTTTCACATACATTTACATTTAAAAGAAGACTGACACAGGATATATGCAATGAAACCATACAGTATAAATGTTAATGTGAATTAAGATTGATAAATTTAATCTTTCAGACCTTTTCTTAGAGTGATAATGTTAAATTTGCATTGCAAAAATGGCAGACCAGTTTATGAACTACAAAAATAGTTTCATTATCATATTGTATTATCTCATCAGATGTTGGCTACCATGTAATGCCATTTCATTCTGCCTTTTATCTTGATGGTGCATGTTGTCATAAGTTCTCTTGTCCATATTTTGAAGTTATCAATCCATTTAGTCTTTGTCTGTCAAATACTTCTTTCTACATGTCAACTGTTTTAAGACCTCATTACTTGTTCCCCTCTCTGTCCAGTCAATTCTTTATATTGGTCTTTAAAATCAACATTTCTAGAGCTTCAATTGTCTTTTATTTTTCTTACATATTGCTAAACTTCTGTTTCATACACATAAATATTGAACATATGTAACATTTTGAAATATAATATTCTCAACTGTAATTCTGAGTAGTTATCATCATTACGTGCCATACCAGTTGGCGTAGGCGATCATGTCCTTCCACAATCTTCTATCTACTCGTATCAGTTCTGTTGGTGACTGTTTTATATGCCATGACACCAAACTTTGAAAGTATTTTCTCTCTTTGTCATCCACAATCTCTCTTTCCCTGTATTTTGCCAGTTGCGACCAAGTATTCCAACTTTCCTCTTCTCATGATGTGCCCAAAAAATGTGTAGTTCTCGGCAGTTCTAAATTGTATCAAGGGACAGCATTACTACTGTCTTCAAATTTCTTAATTATCAAATGATCTGATACCACTGCACTCAAACAATCAGAATGTACTCAGTCTCGTTCAGCAGATTATGAAGTATTAGAAGCTACAGACCAAAACACCCAGAGAGGGAAACAACATTTGATGATTAGACTGCTCTAGAATATTTGATATTGAGTTTCTAACACTCATTGTTGTTATTATGTTTGATACATTTTGCCCTTCTGTTGTTGTTTTGAAGCATCGCAGGAGAAAACAGAAATGTATAATATGATCTAATATCTTTTGTATTGCTTGTTATTTTAGTCAGTTCCCTTTTAGATGTAGTGTCATTTCTGGGCATATTGGGACGCTGTTAGAAATCATTTTGTTCACATGTATGTCTTTTATTCCATCTATCGATCTCTTCCTCGGTCTCCCTCTTGCTCTCTGTCCTGATGTTTTGAAGTAGAAAGCTTTTGATGTTGTTTGATTTGATTTCATTCTTACTATGTGTCTGAACCATTTCATTTGTTTTTGTATATATATATATATATATATATATATATATATATATATATATATATATATATATATATATATATATATATATCCAAGCATGGTTTAATCCTGATTTGTTTTCTAATTTTCACAAAAACCTCATGTTGCTTGTTATCATTCTCAAGCACTTCATTTTGCAGGTTGTTATCTTCTGTTTGATGCATTAGAAAGATAATGTCTGAATCGAATGAGAAAAAAGCTATACATGAAATAACACACACAAAAATTATATTGTGTAAGTAGTGAGAAGAATTTAAATTTTTCAAAACTAACCACATGAAATATCAGCTTAATGTGCTACTGACGTATAAAATGAACAGCTAAATTGGTAGCAATGACAAATAGATAATATTTGATAGCAGATAGAGACCATTTGCCATGAAATAAAACTGAAAGAAAAAAATATTATGTTTCAATTAGGAATGTACATTAAAATTGTATTTCAACTTATCATTCGCGCAGAATTTAAAAAAAAATGTTAACAAATCAAAACCTTTTAGGTGTACAATCCAAATAAGACTACTTAAACCATAGACAGCCCAGTTAACTAATAACAACTACTCTCAGATTTCTTGACTAAACAGATCTATTTTAAGTGAAGCCAAGTTTTTATTTTGAATTCACAGGACTACTACATAGTTCTTTGCTTATTTTTAATAAAAATACATAAAAGTTCATTAACTTTTTCCGTGTGTTTTAAAGCACCACGTGCCATTCTGATTTCGGCCATGTAAGTTTAGCCACTGATTATGTCACTCTTAATTTTATTAGTGTAAACCGGCATTGAACCTTATTTCTTTTTACAGGTCTGTATCATCTTTGTATTAAAGTAAGTAAAGTAAAGTACCTCCGTCACGCCAAGTGGCGTATAGGGAAATATGGTGTTAGTGACCCTATATTTTACAGACCTTCAGCACATGATTTTTGGGGTAATGTGGTCAGTATTACACCCGTGCTGCTTTACTTTCCCAGAAAAAAATCCGGTATCCATTTAAGGCTGGGTGAACCTGGAAGCCATCGGTTGGGATCGAACCCTACCCCATATCCTTTGTAGTCCAGTTTACTAACCACTTAGCTATCGCGGCTCCCATCTTTGTATTAGTGATATCTAATTCCTTGTTCAATGATCTTAAAATTCAAATATAATATGTTATGTGTTATAGATAAATGTAAATATGTAGATTGCTTTTTAAAACCATGAAAAATTTTGTCTCTGAAATCTCTTCCGTTGCATTGATAAAAAGCTTCCACACTGAAAGAGTTAAAGGAGAAAAAAATGAATTTAAAGATTTTTTTATTAAAAGGCATCCTCAAAGTATTGGTGTTTTAGGAAGCTATATTTGTTATACAGTTTTTTTTCCCCAAAAAATTAAGCCAATCTGCAATGAAACTATTTTTATACACATATTTTCACAAGACCGTTGCGATGTTTTGTTTATGCATATTTTCATGAAAGCTAAATCCTTCACAAACTTGCAGTAATCAGCTTTTTCTCAAGGCTGCAAAACATGAATTGACCTAGCAAACAATGGCTAAATACAAGGGTAAGCAGCTGCGTCACCTATCAGCATACAAAGATGTCTTAGCATACTTAGGCATGGGATCAGAGGTTTTCACAATATGAGCACACGAGGGCAGACAGGATAAAAGTTATTAGAAGATTGTTTTTTTTTACTTCTTTTAGTTGCTTTGCTATTTCTGTCAGCAGTTATCTTGGTAATGATTATGCTATTTATTAACATGCCTTTTAACAACAGTCAGCCATGCATTTTCTTGGCTAATATTAGAGTAAAATAAAACATTAAAAAAATATTCTTTGTTGCTAATTTTATTTACAAAATCTAGTGTTTTTTTAAAAATAGCAATAAAATGTGTTTTCTTGCCTGTCTTCCAGTGACAAGTTAAATATTCTTTATTCTTTGGAAACTGTTAAAGGCACAGGTCTATGTAATATTCTGGAATTATTCTTTAAATGTATTTCAATATGAGAACTGTTAAAAGCAGATACAAGCATACAAAATATGTTTAGTATCAAACTTAATGTGAGCAGCATAAATAATAAATAATTTCACCTTCTGGTTGATGCGATCCAACTGTCGATTCTGGGACTCGATCTCATTGCCCATATCAACAGCCATGTTACGTAGATTGCTCACCATACCTGACACTTCCCCAATATTCTGTTCCATTTCATCTTCCCTGGCATCGTTCGTTATTCTGAGAAGAAACACAGAATCTATTTACAAAGGAACCTGTACAAAAATAAAAGGAGGTATCAAAAATTAACTCTTTCCCCTCCCAGTTACGCTCAGTCCATTGCAGTAGCATGTCCTAAGTTTTCCAACATACACTTTCTCCATCTGTTGTGAAATGTTTGAATAATTCTTTCGTATCTCTTTTTCTATAAATAATTTGCGATATGCGGATGACACAGTCTTAATAGCAGAGACAAAGAATTAACTACAAGAAATGATAGACATAATAGTAAAAGAAAGCAACAAGAAAGGTCTCAGTCTGAATAGTAAGAAAACAGAAGTAATGGTCATATAGAAGAAACAATCATCACCAGCATAACAATAAACAGGACAAATTTGAAACAAGTGTAACGTGTCAAATACTTGGGCACAATAATAACATCGGATGGAAGATGCATCACGTAAATAAAAAACAGAACAGCTCAGGCCAAAATAGCATTTCAGAAAATGAAAAAATATCTTATGCAACAAATCTATGTCAATAGAAATGAGAAAGAGAGTTCATCGATGCTATATAGAACCAATTCTGACCTATGGAAGCGAATCATGGACAGTAGACAGACAAATGAAAAGACGATTAGAGGCCACAGACATGGGATTTCTCAGAAGAATGTTGAAAGTTCCCTGGACAGCTAAAAGACCAATAAGGAAGTTCTCAAAGAGGCCAACAAAAAGGGAGCTCCTAAAAAACAGCAGAAAGAAACAATCAACATTTTTCGTGCACATCACGAGAAGAGGAAAGTTGGAATACTTGGTTACAACTGGCAAAATAAAAGGAAAGAGAGATCGTGGATGACAAAGAGAAAAAATACTGGATAGCTTGGTTTCATGGCATGGAAAACAGCCAACAACAGAACTGATACGATGCACTGTAGATAGAAGATTGTGGAAGGACATGATCGCTAACCGGTACGGCACATGATGATGATGATCTCTTTTTCAAAGTCTTACCGTAGGTCTTTGTATAGAAGAGTGGTTTCCCCTGAAATATATCCCCTTCTGAAACCTATAAATAACCATGTGTTGGGAATACATTAGATTCATACATTTTACCTCGGTTTGTGCATGTTTTTTTTGATTTTATGTCCTGTTATCATGACTTCCAAAGGAAAGCGAGTGAAACCCTAGTTCACCAAGGGATTATTTAACAGACTATACCAGCTATGAAATTAAATAATATTAAATTTCTGTAAGTAATAGTATCTTTAAGGATGTCTGTCACTTTTTCAACCTCCAATTTCCTCTTTCTTCAAATTCTAAATACTTACCAAAATGATTTGATGTCAAACAAATAGTATTTCCATTTTGCACAATATTCCTTTTTTAATTTGATATATGAAATACTTTATTTAAAACATGATTATTTTACAGAATTTTTACATTGGTAACATTGGTTTTCACAAATGTAAGTCATATAATTCAGTTCAAACCAGCAAAGTAATGTGGAAGAGAAGGAGTTCATAACGTTTGTTTCAAATGGTACACTAGGGCACATTGGTGTGTTGCAAATGAGGCGTAACAGTTTAGTGAAAAGTTGATTAGAAGCAAAAACAAAAATGGAAAAAAAATATTTTTTTTTAAAATAACAAAAATGTTGCAATAATGCATATAAGAAAATGTAATGAAGATGTTCTAAAAGAGGCCAAGACAAAAAGAAAGTTTGGTCAACATCAGAAGAAACAACTGCTATTGTGAATAGCCTTGACCACACTTTTACTCTACGACTTATATTGGAGGAACACATTGAGAAGCAAAAACATTTTGTACCTAACTTCATCGACTTCAAAAAAGCATTTGATAGTATTCATAGAGATTCTTTGTGGAAAATTCTGAAGCAATACGGCTTACCATCAAAAATCGTAAATATTACTAAAGACATGTATGATGGTTACACATGTGCAGTTTGAACAGAGGAAGGACTGAGCGAATGTTTCCCAAAGGAAACTAAGGTTAAACAAGGATGTATTTTATCACCCTTGTTATTTGCAGTTGTTATGGACTTCATAATGAAGAAATGCTGCACTGGTAACAAACGCATCGAATGGATTCAAGGAGACCATTTGGAGGACCTCGACTTTGCTGATGACATAGTTCTCATCAGCAGTCAGATAAAAACGATACAGGAAAACACAAATGAACTATCATCAATAGCCAGCAAAATTGGGCTTGAGATCAACCATGAAAAGACTAAAGTCATGAAAAGCTTAATTCCAACAGACGAAAAAATATACATGGAAAACAAACCAGTGGAAGAGATCGATCACTTTATCTATCTTGGAAGTCACATTGATCGGGAGGGAGATACAAGTAAAGAAATTAGAATCAGAATAGCTAAAGCAGCAATGTCTTTCAGAAGCCTTGAAAAGTTGTGGAAATCAAAACTCAACAGTACAAACACGAAACTTAGACTATTCAAATCAAATGTACTATTAACCCTTATGCATGCGTGTGAAAGCTGGAAAACAACAAGAGATATAGAAACAAAGTTGAATGCATTAGAAAATAAATGTCTAAGGAAAATATTGGTATAGCGTGGAACGAATTCAAAACAAACGAGGAAATTAGAGAAATCGCCAATCAACCACTAATATCTTCAGTAATAAAGAAAAGACGATGGTCATATGTTGGACATGTGAAGAGAAGAGATAATAACCGAATAGCAAAGCAAGCCCTCATGTGGGAAACAACAGGTAAGAGAAAAAGAGGAAGACCCAGAGAGACACTGAGAAGAACATTGATGAGAGAGGCAAAAGCAGCAGAAATCGGCTCCCTTAATGAGATAGAGCTGCTTGCACAGAACAGAGACAAATGGAAAGATTTGATAAAATATCTTTAAAAGAATTGAAAACTGCTAGAACAAAAATTCAGATAAGAGAAGGAGTATCTTGGTCTACGCCCTATGGGCCGGCTACGACTCGAGAGGTTATCCGTATTGTGAATACACTATTGTCTGGTTGGTTGCGTTCACCCGATGACTAAAGTATTCTAGAGTATCGTGGTAGACTAGAATATTCCTCTTCATCATCCGCCCTTACAAGGACGTGTGTGCGTTGTGTTGTGGTTTGCAGTGTAACTGTTATATTTGTGCCTTTCGGCCCAACACATCCGACTTCAGGACGACATTTTTGAGTACCGGGTTGTCTTCCCTCTTCGATCCCTGCACGCTTGGCCAGGCTAGACAGGTTAGTCTGTTGCTGGAGGCACCGCGGAGAGGTGGAGCAGGGTCTGGATGGTTTTGGTTCACAATCCTGGCGCAAGCCATAAGCTGTGGGTCGCTGATAACTTCCAGCTCTGGTGCTGGGAGGCGCGCCTTCGCCTCCACACTATTGTCTTATGACACAAATTTTAAAAAATATCCTTTTAGAACCTGATGTCAAGTGTGTCAACAAGTCTAAAGGGGTTGAAAATCTCCAGATTATCAGCTTTGTCTCAAACAGTATATATAGCTCAATCCAGATCAACTGAACACATTTCAACCACAGGGAAAAAAAACAAAATGTTTGGCTCAATAAAATGGCACTGGTTGATCAATAATTAGATGTAAAATTCCTGCTCTGGCAAAAAAAAAAAAACTGTTGGTTAATTGTGATCGTTGGGTGTTACAATCAGTTTATATAGTCCTTAAAGAATAAAACAATTAAAAGGTATTCTCCATAGAAAATAATGAGAGGTAGCTCCATAGATAATAATGAAAGATTATGATCATAATGAAAGGTAGCTCCATAGAAAACAATAAGAGGACTCTCCATAGAAAATAATGAGAGGTAGCGATATAGAAAATAATAAAAGATTATGATCATAATGAAAGGTAGCTCCATAGAAGATAATGAAAGGTAGCTCCATAGAAAATAATGAGAGGTAGCTCCATAGAAAATAATGAAATGTAGCTCCATAGAAAATAATGAGAGATAGCTCAAAAGAATACAATGAGAGATAGCTCCATAGAAATAATGAGAGGTAGCTCCATAGAAAATAATGAAAGATTATGATCATAATGAAAGATAGCTCCATAGAAAATAATGAAAAATTATGATCATAATGAAAGGTAGCTCCATAGAAAACAATAAGAGGTAGCTCCATAGAAAATAATGAGAGGTAGCTCCATAGAAAACAATGAGAGGTAGCTCCATAGAAAATAACGAGAGGTAGCTCCATAGAAAATAATGAAAGGTAGCTACATAGAAAAAAATGAGAGGTAGCACCCATAGAAAATAATGAGATAGCCCCATAGAAAATAATGAGAGGTAGCTCCATAGAAAATAATGAGAGATAGCTCCATAGAAAATAATGAGAGGTAGCTCCATAGAAAATAATGAGAGATAGCTCCATAGAAAATAATGAAAGGTAGCTCCATAGAAAATAATGAAAGGTAGCTTCATAGAAAATAATGAGAGGTAGCTCCATAGAAAATAATGAGAGGTAGCTCCATAGAAAATAATGAAATGTAGCTCCATAGATAATAATGAGAGATAGCTCCATAGAAAATAATGAGACGTAGCTCCATAACTTTAGAAACATACGGGGTAGCAGGACAACTACTAGAAAATATAATAGCACTATATAAAAACAGTCAAAGTGCCGTCAGAACATCGGAAGGTCTGTCAGAATGGTTTCAGGTTACAACAGGAGTAAGACAAGGATGTGTCTTCTCACCACTCCTCTTCATCATATATATGGACAAAATAAATCAGGAAACAACCAACAACAAGGACAAATCAAATAATAACATAGAGGTAGAAAACTCCAACATCAATGAGCTACTCTTCGCAGATGACCAATGCCTAATATATGAGGATGAAAACCTGCTACAACAGCATTTAACATCTCTAGATAAAAGCTGCACAAACTACAGTATGAAAATTAACACAGCAAAAACAGAGGCTATAAGAATAAGCAAATTGAGACACCCATTAAACATCAAGATCAAAGACAAAGAAATAAAACAAGTAGAGGAATTCAAGTATTTAGGCGCAATGTTCACAGAAGATGGAAAACTAGACAGAGAAATTGACATGAGAATACAAAAAGCAAATGCTGTCACATACCAGCTTTCACCATTATTAAGACATCCAAACATTTCTATGCCAGCTAAACAACAAATGATAAATAGCATCTTCATACCAACTTTGTGCTATGAAAGTCAAACATGGACCCTTTCTAAATCCCATTTAAGAAAGATCAATACATGTGAGATGCGATGCTTGAGAAAAGTAACAAACAACACAAGAAGAGATAGAATACCAAATGAAACCATAAGAAAAATGGTAGGAACAAAACCCTGCCAAGAATATATAGAACAACAACAACTTAAATGGTTCGGCCACCTGGTCAGAATGAATCCTCACCAATCACCATCAAGGGCGTTTTTCTCGAGAATGCATGGGAAAAGACCAAGAGGAAGACCCAGAAGAAGATGGATAGATGCAGTGACAGAGACATGTAACAACAAAGGAAAATCACTAATTCAGACAATTCGAGCAGCACAAGAACGACAAATGATATAAATCACGACACCTTTTAGGTATCAGTGAAAGAGAAAAGAAGAAGAAGAAGCTCCATAGAAAATAATGAAAGATTATGATCATAATGAAAGGTAGCTCCATAGAAAATAATGAGAGATAGCTCCATAGAAAATAATGAAAGGTAGCTCCATAGAAAATAATGAAAGATAGCTCCATAGAAAATAATGAAAGGTAGCTCCATAGAAAATAATGAGAGGTAGCTCCATAGAAAACAACGAGAAAGTTTGCTACCATGGAGCGCTATTTTCTGCTTTGTTTCTTGCTTTGATGCTGCAGGTTGTCATAGGCTGATATGTCCATCTTTTGATGTTACTCGTCTACCTAAGTCTTGGTCTGCCTCTGCCTGCTTTACCTTGTATTTTCCCTTTCAAGATTACTTTTAGTAGCCTGTTATGTCTTTTAATATGCTCCAAAAATCCCATTTCTCTTGTTTGAATTGTGTTTAGTAGTTCTCTTTTCATTTTTAGTTGTTTTAAGACTTCATCTTTTGTTTTCTTTTCTTTCCATCCAATTCTTCCTTTTCTTCTAAATACCCAAATTTGAAAGGCTTCAATTTTCTGTTCTGTATTGTCTAATGCCCATGTATTTGCACCAAAAATGAATTTTGGAAAGATATAACATTTTGTTATTCTTAATTTCAGCCCTGGTGTTATTTGTTTTGATGTTAGTATATTTTCAATGGCATTAAAATTACTTTTTGCCATTCCTATTATTTTGTTTATTACAGTTTTACATTTTCCATCACTGATTATAATACGCCCTAGAAATATATACTCTGAACTGTCTCCAGGTCTTTACCTTCAATTTTGATATTCACTTGTAGGTTTTGATTATTTAGTATAGATTGAACAATCCAGGTGATAGGATGTATCCCTGTCTTACTCCTCTTTGTATATCAATGGGTGTAGAGTTCATTTTGTTATATTTTATTATCACTGTTTGCCTCCAGTATAAATTACATATTAGCCATATGTCTGTGCCATCTAGATGTATATTTTTTAGGCAGTCTATAAGTTGTTTATGGTGTATTCTATTAAAAACTTTGGTGTGGTCTATAAAGCAGGCATATAATGGTTTGTTTACTTTTGTGTACCTTTTGATAAATGTCCTCATGCAGAATATGGCTCTTTTACCCAACTGTTTTTCCTAAATCCAAATTGTTGTTTTTCTAATTCCATATTGATTTTATTCTGAATCCTCCCTAGTATAACATTTAGCAAGATTTTTATTATGCAGCTCATTAGGCTTATTGTTCTAAAATCACTGCATTTAACTGCACCATTATTTTTAGGCAAAGCAATGAATGTTGATGTGTTTAGTTTAGGGATCAAGACAAATTTTAAATGCAAATAAATGCATTAAGAATGTTTTATATGGGTATATGTGTGTGTATATATATAAAATATATATATATATATGTAGGTGCGTAGGCATGTATAGACATTGCTGGTGGCGTTATAGTCAAGACAGTGCCCCCCCCCCTGCCCCTCACATATTTTTAGAACCATTTAGATGTTGTTGACCCTCCCATCTGCTGGGAAATTACACTGCAAATTCACCAATCGTTCTTTCATCTTCTGGCCAAAGTCCACGACACAGAGAAGAAATTTGTGTTTCTCAAACTAGTTATAATTATTTTGTTTTGGATGCTACCTATGTAGGATTGGTTTTATTTACTTACATATCTGTGTGTGTTGTTATTTTGTTCCTGCTGAAGGCCTTTTGAGCTGAAACGTTATTCAAATTTGTGTTGTTCATCAATTACATCAAGTTTTAACCATACCATTTCTCTTTTTCAGTTCTCCTCCTCCTTGTTTTTAGTTCATTTGGTATATATACATATCCTGTATGGTATATGCCATTGCATATGTCTGTGATCACTTCAATGTCAAAATCTTGTAGTGCCTTTATCCTCTCTATCTGTATGTTGTCAAAACTTGTAGCTTTTTCACTTTTTCATTACGTGTATAACTTTTTCCACTTCTGATTTTAAGATTTTATAGCCTGACATACATTTCATAATTGGTTTCTTTTCCCTTTCTTCAAAAAATAATTCTGTTCTATATTCTTGCCATCATATCTTTATTGTCTGTTACAATTTTTTCTTTCTTATTCACAATACAACAACTTTCAGTGGCTTTTTTATTTTTTACAAGTCATTCTCTTTATTTCTGTTTGCATCCCTCTTAAATCTTGTTTATCTTTCATAGCTTCGATTTCTATACATTTTTGGCTGAGCCAATCTTCTTTTGCCTTTTTGCACATTTTGCATATTTCATTATCTATTTTGTTGTATTGGGTAGTGTTCTTTGCCTGTCTTCTTTCTTCCATTTTTTCTAGGATGATGTCAGTTATCCATTTTTTTTTTTTTTGTTCTTTTCCTTTTTGGGTAAGATGTTGCAAGTTTCTTGTATACTTTTCTTTATGCATTGCCATTTGATTATAACTTTTTCTTCAGGATTTCCTCTTCTGTACTGCTCAATCCCTTCTTCTAGCAGCTTCTGATATGTGTTCTTTATTTGTATTGTATAAGTATCTTTAACATCTTTGTATTGTATAAGTATCTATAACATCTTTTTGATTTAAAGGTGCAATGTCTAGTGGTATTGTTGATGAATTAGTCTTTTGTTTGTTTCTCTTTAGTTTTAACTTTCATTTTAATCATTACAGGATTGTGATCTGAGTTAACAGATCTGCTCCTGGATAGGTTTTGGCTTTCTTGATGCTGTTACGAAACCTATCTTTTATCATTATGTAATCTATTTGATTCCTCTTCTTATCTCCAGGGCTTTTCCATGTATATAGTTTCCTTTTCTCTTACTCAAAGTAGATGTTACATATTATCAGCCTGTTTTATTCACAAAATTGTATTAATCTTTCTCCTCTTTCATTTATTTTTCCTAAAACCATGATTTCCTATAATGGTCATATATCTACCATTTAATTCTTTTACATTATTGTAGTAGGTGTGTTTATTTTTCTTCAAAATGAAATATATGTCAAAATCTTTCCCTCCCCCCCAAATCAATAAAACTGCTGTTTTATTGCAAGAGAACAACTGTGGCAGATACTAACAATAACAACATACGGAGTAAGCCAACATCTAACCAGCCTAATTAAAAGTCTCTATATCAACAGCAGCTGCACAGTCAGAACAGCAGCAGGCTACACAGACCACTTCGAAGTTAGATCAGGTGTAAGACAGGGGTGTGTACTATCCTCCCTACTGTTTATTACATGCATGGACTATATATGCAAGTTAGCCAACCCATCAGAGACAGAAGAGATCAACAAGCTTTTATTTGCAGAAAATAAGGCATTAATGCAGGGAAAAATAGAAGACCCACAAGAATACTTAAATAAACTCAACAGCACAGGCACAAAATACAACATGAAAATCAACATCAATAAAACAGAAGCCATGAATGTCACCAAAGATAAACAGAACATCAACATAACTACAGAAGGCAGGCAACTAAAACAAGTAGAGGAATTCAAATAGCTAGGAAGTTTAGTGACAAACAACAATTTACAAACAGCAGAGATAGAATCAAGATGCATAAAACCTTGTCAAATCATTGGACAGCTATCACCACTATTGTCCAACAAGGAAATAACCCTAGAGGTAAAACGGGCACTGTACAATACAATCTTCATCCCAACGTTGTGCTAACAATGCCAGTCCCGGACCCTAGATGCAAGAACAGTTGAAAAAAATAACTACTACTGAGATTAAATGTGTTAGACGAATGACAGGAAACAGCCTAAGAGAAAAGATCAGAAATGAAGAACTGAGAAAAAAGCTAGGAATAGCCAACACCATAGAATATATAAGAAAACAACAGATAAAATGGTTTGGCCACGTGACAAGGCTGAAAGAACAAAACACAACACAACGAGCCTTCACCAAACGTTTTGAGAACACCAGATCCAAGGGTCGACCACGAAAAAGATGGGTCGATGGAATACTAGAAACACTAGGAAACATTACAGCAGCAGAAGCGAACAGAAGAGCAAAAGACTGCAAATTATATCTCCCCTCGACGCTGAAAGGCAAATGAGGAAAGAAAGAATAATAATAAAACTGCAACTTTATTTGTATATAGGATTTCTTTCATGAGTAAATTGTTAATGTTGTACTAATGCCATGATATGAGCAGATGCTTTAAGACTCATGAATGTGGTGGGTTGTAATGGCTTTCTTGACATTCCCGGCTTTATCTGGAGAAGATGGAATTCATCAAGTTCCAGGCTATGACTGGAAAACTATGTGCCATCTCCTGCCTTGAGGTACTGCAATACTAGATCTTCTATATCAGTCTATCTATCTATCTTTCGTTCGCCTGAAGTATTGTCTATATCTGCAATGTCGTTTCCTGTATAAATTTTACTGTCTTTTGTAATTCTTGCAGTGGCCCATATAGTTTTGTCTGTAGTGTTGTATCTATGGGCCAATGGATTTTCCTCAGTCTACTATATTCAGTGCAGTCTTGAAGTATGTGTTCAGCAGTCTGGGGTGCCTGTCCACATGTACAAGTAGTTGATGTGCCGATCTTGAATTTTGTATACATGTGACTATGGAGTCGATTGTGTCCTGTTCTTAGGCGTATAATGATAACTTGTTCATATCTATTCATATTATGAAAGGCATCCTGATTTGGGGCTTGTGGTCCTCTGATTGATTTGATTATCTGTTTCTTATGATGGTATGTAACTGGTGTATCTAGTTGTGTGCCTGTTGAACCTTCCTTTGCCAACTGATCTGCTTTCTCATTTCCTGGTATTCCACAGTGAGACAGGATCCACTGCAGGGCAACCCTGTGGTGCTTGCAGAGTTCAGTCAATAAGGTCTGCAGATGTGGTAATTTTCTGGATTGTAGTGCCTGGAGTACTGATCTTGCATCTGTCAAAAACACTACAGGCTGTGGGCTAAGATTACTGTTCAGCAGTTTTTCTATTGCCAACTTTATTGCTTGTATTTCTGCATCATAATTGTGACAATATTTCCCTGTTGCTATTTTATTCATATCCCTAGTGTTATTTGGGTACTCTATATATGCACCTGCTCCCCCATTCTTTACTGCATTCTGTGCTGATCCATCTGTGTACACACGGATCCATAGGTCTTGTGGGTATTCTTCATCCAGGAAACTGAGAGTTATTGTTTTTCGCTGTAGACTATTTTGTTCCTCTTTGTCAACTATTCCTTTCACTTCTGTCCGTATTTGAACTGATAATCCTGATTCATCTGTCCAGGGAGTCTGTTCTGGTATGGGCAGAAGGGGTTTAACAACTCTTGGCATGTCTGGTGTTTGTCTACTAATACGCTTGGCTTGGTGGATAAAGCTGCTTCTCTTAAGTCGTCCCAATGCAAGATTTTGGAATCTGTCCTTCATTGGATGTCTCGGCATGCATACAAATTTTTCTGCCTGTATCAGCACCTTTGTGTCTCTCCGTTCTCTCAGTGCTGGTATCCTCCACAATTTCTCCATCTCCAATATTGGTGTTGATTTCATTGCTCCTGTGATGACCCTAAGTGCCTGGTTTTGTACTTTATCCAGTCCTGCAATGTGGTGTTTGATGCTGAGCACCATGCGGATGATCCATATTCTAAATATGGGCGTATACTCTGTTGGTAAACTTTACTGAGTATTTTCCCACTCGCACCCCATGTGGTTCCACACAACTTTCTTAGAATAGCCAATTTCCTCCTTGCTTTTTGGGTTGCCTTATTTATCTGCTGTTTCCAAGATAGTTTGTTATCAAATGTAACTCCGAGATATGTAGCTTGTATGTCTTCTTTCACAGGCTCATTGTTTATGTAGATGGCTCCTGCTTTTTGTTTTGGGAAGAGTGTGAAAAGTGTAGTACTGCATTTGTCTGTATTGATGCTGATACACCATCTATTTGTCCATGAATTCAGTGCATTCATAGCTCTTTGTAGCAATTTGGAGGCCACTGTTGCATACTCCTCTGTGCACCACATTACCAAGTCATCTGCATACATTGCCACTTTGATGCCATGTGGTAGTTCAGTAACTAGGTCATTGATGTAGATCAGAAAAAGTGTTGGAGATAGTACCCTTCCTTGTGGAATGCCCTGGCGCAATAGGACCTTCTTACTCTTAAGACCATCCAGTTGCACTCTGGCTCTCCTGTTATGCAGGTATGCTTTGACCCATTTGTACATCCTGCCATTTACTCCATAATTTCTCAGTTTCTTCAAAAGCCCTTCCTTCCATACCTTATCAAATGCTTTCTTTAGGTCTATCCATGCTGCTAGTACCAGTTTCTTTTCTTGAAACGCATCCTCAATTTCCTGGGAAAGATAGGTTGCTTGATCTTCGGTAGAGTAACACTGTCTAAAGCCTGCTTGTTGTGGGACAAGGATATTTTCACTTTCCAGGTACCACTGCAGTCTGAGATTGATTATACGTTCCATTGTTTTACACAAACAGCTTGTAAGGCTGATTGGTCTATAGCTGGATGTCATTGAACCATCTTTTCCTGGCTTTAGTAATTGTATCATAATTGCTTCTCTCCATGCCTGTGGCACTCTACCTGTGATCCAGCAAATGTTGTAGATCTGCAGTAGTTTTGCTTTAGCTGCAGTTCCCAAGTTCCTAATCATTTCATTGGACACTCCATCATTGCCTGGTGACTTTTTCATTTTTAATTTGGATATTGCCAGCTCTAGCTCTCTTTGTGTAATGGGTGTTTCCATTACTTCATGTGTGGTCTCTTCTTGTCTTGCATTTTGTTGTTTTAAACGGGTCTCTTGTCGTTTTTCTAGGCTAATTTCTATATTATTGTCATTTGCAAAGGAGTCTGCAAAGTAATTTGCTGCATGTTTACCTGTTAGAATGTTTCCATCCTTCTTCAGTGTAATTTTGGTGTTCCTTTCTGTACCCTCATCATTCAGCTGTTTTACAAGCTTCCACACTTTTCTTGTGTCTCGTTCAAGATTCAAGGACTCTGTTTTCTCTTTCCAGCTTCTCCATCTGGCTTGTAGTTTAGCCCGTTGAAATTTGGCTTTAGCATGCTGGTAGTTGTTGTGGTGTTCTTGGCAAGGGTTATTTTCTGCTTGCTTTCGAGATGTTTCCATGTCATTGTGCAGTTGCTCTAGCTCACTACTCCAGTATGGTTTGTAGTGTTTCCGTGCCCCTCTAGGTATTGTTTCTATATCAGTAAAAGTAACCACTTCAGGAAGATAGGTACATAAATAAAATATATAAAATATTAAATACTATCCGGGGCCTTGAGCAGAGCTGCAGAGAACATGTAAAACAGAGAACAGGGGAGACCAACTAGGAGGCCAAATCTGGGTCTTGGAGAGGAGAAATGGTATGGTTAAAGCTTTACGTAATAAAAATGGATGACACAAATCTGAATGACTTTTCAGCTCAATAGGCCTTCAGAAGGAACAAACAAACAACACACAGGGCAGCCTTTAGGTTACCAATTGCTGTTGTGACCACCTGTCACATGTGCTTGACCTCATCCCTTTAAGAGCGAGAAAAGAGGAAAAACTCTGCCAGAAAACTGTGGTTAAACACTGCTTGTAATGACCTCAGTTATTAGATTGGAAAGTAAGGAGACCTGTTAAATCCATGTCTAACATTATGAAACCTGATGAAGGTACTCATTTACAATTCTGAGCATAAACACAAACACAAACACAGAAAGAGAATAAGTTAAACATATACTTAATTCAACAGCAACAAATATTGTATATATGAACTCCTATTTACACTTAATTGCAGTGCTGTTGATAAGCAGCTTCATCCTCATTATTATCAAGATTTGTGCCTACTCAATCATTCCTCACTTGATGTTTCCAATTATCACAATTTATTCCAGCAGTTCCCTTCTCATTTAATGGCCAACAAATTATAACTGTTTACTTTTGATGTTGGCAATACATTTTCTTTTTTTGTTTTGGCCTATTTTAGAATGTCCATATTACTTTTTTTTTAAGCTGTCAATGTATTCTCAACATTCTTCTGTAAAAACACATTACTTCTATCCTTAGAGGCTAAGGTCTTTATTTTGATTGTAACTTTTATTTTCCATCACTATGTTGCTCATTTTTTTCTAACCAGTTGCAAAATTATGAAACACCATTTAAGGAACAAAAATGAGCTCCTGAACACTTGGCACTGAGTCAAAAGTAACAAGAACCTAAATGTTGATGGATCAACAAGCAGCCAGCCAACTGGAATATGTCCAGATTAGGCAGCAAAAGTATCTTTATAATTTGTAGTTAACACAAGAAACCACTAGCCACTTACTGTACTTGAATAGCAAGAACATGGACCACGTGACACCTCAACATACACAAATAGCTAGAACATGGACCACATAGTCACTTCAACATACATTAAAAGCTAAGACATGGACCACATTTACACTTCAACATACATTAGATGCTAGAACACGGATCACATAGACACTTCAACATATATTAGTAGCTAGAACATGGACTACATAGACACTTCAATATACATTAGTAGCTAGAATATGGACCACATAGACACTTCAACATACATTAACAGTAAGCATATGGACAACATAATTGCTTCCAAATACCTAAGAAATCAGCACATAAACCACACAGACACTTCAACATACATGAGTAGCTAGCACATATATCACATGCTATACATGAGTAGCTAGCACATATCATTTGGCTATAGGGCTTACATGAGTAGCCAGTCTATTCATATAACAACTGGCGCTAGTACACATTACACTTGAAAAGGAAACAAATTTGAATAAGGGATGTAATATTGTACTAAATACACAATTTTAACTCTTTCTGTACATTTCGCCGCACTGTGCACCATGCCGATTTCAGCCGCATACATTTCACTGCATAGTGTGCCACTCTCAATTTGATTAGTGTGAACCATCATCAAACCATATTCTTGTTACATGTTTTGTATCATCTTGATATTGGTGAAATCTAATACCTTGTTCAATTATCTAACAATTCATATATAATATGTTATAATATGTTATAATATATAATATATGTCAGTGGACGGTGTTAACCATCTTTGTGGCATCCCCTGCACCTTCTTTCAATTCCAAACGTATGGACTACGTCCATCCTTCAGAAATTCTTGAAATGAAGTCGAGATGGAGATAATGCGACTGGGCAAAGCACTAGGACAAGAAAAAACAAAGTGAGAAAGAAAAGAAACTAAAGAAAGTAACAACAAAGAATGGTAGAGAGAGATGGGTGGTAACAATGAGGAAGAACTCAATAGTGACAAATAACAAAATGTATGAGATTGGATAAATGAGCTAGACACAGAGATGATTTTTAATTTAGGAATTGTGCTGTGAAATAACAGAGAGATATTGTGCTAGACATAAACAAATGATTCATGTCTGCTGTGTGAAGATGGAGTTACCTCCACACCAAGATAAATAACAAAACTATTATTTTGGAGAAAATGTGTCCACTTCTTGGGATCAAAACATTATAAAGAGAACATAGACTGTCTGAAACCTCAGTCTTTATGATTTCTCATAACTGACATTTGACATTAATAAATTGTGACAGTTATCTTTCTTGCCTTATCTTGCATCCTTGTAATGCCATTAGATATCACACTGGGTTTCACAGTGTAACTCACATTAGTCCTTAGTCTGAGCAAGCTTCTAAATCTCATTAAGGGAGTCAGTGCCTATAATCTTTACCTCTCCTGACAGTATTCTCTTCAGTGCTCTTATGGTCAACTTCCTTTTCTTTTTCCTGCTGTTTCCCATTTGAGAGCTTTCTGTGTGATTCTCTGGTTATTTCTTCTCATCATATGGCAATATATGCTTACGTTACACCCCAACGCTTGCTCCTGCTACCAGCTTTACCTCAGTACTGCAATTATTTGCCTGTTCCAAACATATGCCCACCTTCTCTTATTGATTACAGATAACAATTCAGGTTGGCATATCACTTGTTTCTGCACTAGTTTTTAATTGATTCTATATTGTAACAGTGTATTTTCCGTTTACATTTGTTTGCGAATGCATCTATTTTATTTTCTATTTCTTTTACCTACCTCTGAGAAAAGCTAAAAACAACATATTAGAAGCTGGATGAAAATATTAAGAGAAAGAAGTAGAAGCTATTTGATAGCTCAGCACTCTAAAAGATAACAAAGACATCACTTCACTTCTTTTATGGGGCTCCCTATAAATAGTCACTACCATGACAAACTGACTAATGAGATGAGTGTGGTCCTTGCAGCACCTGGCTCTGCTAAAAATATTGAAGACCTAGTAAAGGAGGTTGATCGATGGCTTGACAAGCTGTCATAGAAAAAAGTATTGTTATGGAAACAGCCATAGATTTTAGAAGCAGTGATCTCTGCAATATGTGCCATTTTGGCACGCAAGGTTTCTGTTTTTGAGATTGTGGTTCTGCCCTATGTGCAGTCTTCGGCTCGAAAGGACAATAGATAGATAGATAGTAGTGTTTTTGCTCACCAGCAGGGTCAATTTCCAATGTCTCAAAATGAAATCATGAAATGAAGTATGCCATTACAACATGCCAGATTTGTGAAGTTCAAGTATACATGACACTTCATGACTTGACTTCAAAAAAAAGAGGAAGACTGGAAAACAAATCATAGGCAATACATTTTAGGTTTGCTGTTAGTATCACCATCACTGGATGAGTCCATAAATGCTTCGATATCCCCCTTGAGAATCTCAAGAAAATCGTAGGAGAAGCCTGGCCCTTGTGTGTGAACTTCGTTGCACTGCCAGGCATTCATGGTGTAGGTAGTTTTTTGCTGACAATTTTTCCCAGACAGGGGCCATTTTTATGACCAAATCTTTTTTTATTTTAGCTGCCAAGGGATCTTTAACATGCACGAGTGCACACTGGACCTCTTGTTTATTGCCATTATCTGGGAGGGCTCGACACTGGACCTCACTACCCAAGAGATAAGGAGAGGGTAACGTCATAAAGAAACTACAGATTAATTTTTCCTGTTATTTGAAAAACCACCATCACTTCTGGTGGGCTTAGAACCCGGGTCCTTCCTGTCCTGAGGTAGGCGTTATACCTCTAGACTACCCAGCCCTCCTTAATTGACCTTTCAGGTATATATGGCCTGTGATGTCCAACAGACGGTTGGTAGCAAGCAATTGTAATAAGTCAGTAGTTTGGTAAAGTATTAGTGTCTCATACTGGGTGCTGCTTTACTGAACAGCTTCTCTCGTGGCTGAATTTACCAATATTGGACAGACAGATCCACCTGCAGAACGAACAAGGTGTACCTTTCAGGTAATAAACAGAAATATAACAGTTGAAATATGATTTATCAAGATACATACTAGCTAAACAAAGAAGAAAAAGAATTGATATTCATTTACATGCAAATAATAATCATGGCTTCTCAAAATACCTAATGATGAAACCCACCTGGTGATGTATCCTCCAGTAGGACCTCCACCATTTCCTTGGTCTACCATTACTCTGGGTCCATTGGTGTTAATTTTCCCATCTTCTGATGCTTTCCAGGTCTTGTTGTAGTCAGAGCCCTTTTCAAAATTCTTAGACCTGAGAGTTGCAACCATAAATACTTTTAGCATTCTTAAACCAAAAGAAAATAACTTTTAGTAATGTACATACTTTTAGCATTCTTAAACCAATAGAAGATCACAATTTTACTAATGAACATAAATATATATATATATAATGCGGCCAAAAAACCATCAAGAAAATAAGTGACAAACTGTGTCTGAATTATAAGGGAAAAAACAAACTATCTTTATGGCATTTATTTCATTTTCTGGTGTCTTTGATGTGTTTACTGTGGAGGTTGGAAAATATAGACAGTTTTTTTTTATCTATGTAGCCACCACGTAGTGTACAGGTCTCTGGGTTTCTCATTCACCTCAAGATTCTCACAAAAACAACTGTGACAACAAATTTAAACAGGAGTAATAATGACTAAAAAAAAAAAACAACATGCAATAAGCAAGGCCTAAGTTTTTAAAATATTAAATGCAAGGATCTTGTATATTTTTTTTTCTATATTATCTAGGTTAAAAAAGTATCACCTGTTTTTACTTTAAACTTTACAGAACAAACAATGAATTAGTAATCCTCTTACAATTATTGTCTATAAGCTGCTCAAGCCAATGCATACACAAATACAAACTGTGAAATTCAGATTAATACATTTTTCATTCTATATGACTTTCGTTTTCTTTTTTTCCTTTCTTATTTCTCATTCATAGTTGAGGGGAGATATAATTTAAAGTCTTTTGCTATTCTGTTGGCCTCTGCTGCTGTTAAGTTTCTTAGTATTTCTAATATTTCATCAATCCATCTTTTTCATTGTCAACCCTTGATTCTGATGCTCCTATAACATATACTGAAGGCTCGTTGCATTGTGTTTTGATCTTTATGTCTTATCACGTGGCCAGACCATTTTATCTGTTGTTTCTTTATGTATTCTATGGCAGAAATTATTCTTGGCTTTTTTTTTTTTTTTTGGCCCTCATTTCTGATCATATCTCTCAGGCGAAAGAGTCATGTTATTTCCTGTCTCTCGTTTGACACATTTAATCTTAGTAAAAAAAAGTAATGTACCCCCGTCACGCCAAGTGGTGTATAGGGAATATGGTGTTAGTAACCATAAATTTTACAGACCCTCAGAACATGATTTTTGGGGTAATGTGGTTGGTATTACACTTGTGCCGGTTTACTGTCCCAGAAAAAAATCCGGTACCCATTAAAAGCTGGGTGAACCTGGAAGCTGTCGGTTGGGATCGAACTTTACCTCTTGTCCTTTGTAGTCCAGTTCACTAACCACTGAGCTATCGCCATTTAATCTTGGTAGTGGTTATTTTTCTTGTTCTTGAGGCTATCGTCCAGGTCTATCATTGGTAGTGCAATGCTGAGATGAAGATTGTGTTGCAAAGTGCCTCCTTTGCCTTTCATTATGAAGGGTGAATATTATCAGAACCATACAAAGTAGACCATAACAAGATGGAAGACATGCCAAAGAACGGTTATTTAATGTCAAACACTGTGAAAACTATTACATGAAGATATTGCACAGAAAGCAACATATGATGATGGAACCAAGCAGACAGGTGTGTAAACAGCATAGAAATTGAATGTGTTCAGCCATCAACTATGATTCCACTCAAGACCTACTAAGAGTCACATCTTGGTTGATAAATATTTTGTAAAATATGAAGTTGCACAAATTCCTCAATTCTACATTAAAAAGTCATCATCAATGACAAAATCATTTTGAAAATTCATTTAAAATGTAACTAAACAACATGTACATTTATTTTTAGAGTAAAAGAAGTTGAGACCAAAAAAAAATGATAAATTAAAACTTGCTTTTCAATCTCTTTTAATTTTGGTACTGAATGAATCAACAGTTAAAATTCAATGTAGAGCATGGAGTCATCTTTCTTTAAGACAGAATGGTTGTGGTATTTAAAATGTATCTTGAAAGAACAGGAAATATTATTTAGCGCAGGTAATAAAAAAAATTAGTGTCTCTAAGTTGATATGTACTTTGGTACATTCCATACATGAGGAATGGCCATACAGATTGAACAACCTTTTAGATATCACAAAATTGTGAATTAGAAACATGTACAAGTGGACTGAGCAGCACACATACAGTAATGAGAGAGGTAACATACAGTAGAAGCCTGGCTCTTTACAAAAAATTTAATGAGAAATGTTAGGGGGAAAAATTAGTGACAACTTTACTGCATAAAGAGATCTCACAACCCAGTGGACATGTGGTTCAAGTTTCTCTTCAGAGAAATGTCATAGACGCAATCATCAGGTCGCATGCCCTTTACAGAACGTTGCATTCACCAGATCCCTTCTGAAAGAATCTCTGTCTCTAGCCAGATTTTCCACTTCTTCTGTTGTCATGTCCAAGGTCTCAGCTGTCATGATTTCTCGACAGTCTGCAAGCAGTAGTTTACCATTGCTTTCTGATTGTTTCTGGCAACTTAACACCTTATGTCCCTGTTGTGCCCAGAGCATGATACCACGCCATTCCAGCTCATGCCTTCAAGACTGTTGTCAAACGAGTCAATAGAAATAACTTGATCTTGATCCTTCCCATGCTGCTGGACCTCGCTAAGGGCTCCTAGTGTTTTTCACCATCCATCTCTATTCTGGGCGAGATGTTCGATCTTATCTAATGAGTCTATGCCTGCCAACTTTGCTTCTCTTATAAGTGTGCTTTTTTAGTTTTTCTCTTGGTCTTCCTCTTTTTCTGTATCGTGATGTTTCCCATGGATGTGTTTTGAAGTTCTCTTGCTGTCTCTTATCAACAAATGTTTGACATATTCTGTATATCTTTCTTCTCTTCCTAATTATAGATGAAATCATTGGTTGCATGGCCATTTCTCTTATCTCTATATTAGTCTTGAATTCATTCCATTGTACATAGAGTAAAAAAGTAAAGTACCCCCATCACGCCAAGTGGCGTATAGGGAATATGGTGTTAGTGACCATATATTTTTACGGACCTTCGGCACATGATTTTTGGGGTAATGTGGTTGGTATTACGCCCGTGCCGCTTCACTTTCCCTGAAAAAAATCAGGTACCCATTAAAGGTTGGGTGAACCCGGAAGCCGTCGGTTGGGATCGAACCATACCTCTTGTCCTTTGTAGTCCGGTTCACTAACCACTGAGCTATCGCGGCTCCCATTTGTACATAGAGTATTTGTCTTATAACTGATTCTTCTAAAATACTCCCTCTATTATATAAGACTTCAAAATGCGCCATAATAAGACAAAGCCATGAACATACCTCTTCCATGGCAGAACACATAAACCACAGCATTTCTCCAAGCCCTCCAGGTTTTTCTCAGCATCCCTCATGTCCTGGTTGATCTGGTCCATACCCTCTTCAATACGGTCCAACTGTTCTGTTATTCAGAATAATCAGATAAGACATTGTATTATCACCATATTGCTAAAACATTGATAAAAAAATCAAAGTAAATCAAAAACAATTTTAAATTAACTACTTCTGATTTAATTACAGGATAATGAACAACAACAAAGCTGAATGTGTTCAGTAGAAAACTACATTATCAGCTCAATAAGAATTAGCCTTTTTTGTTTACTTTATTTACATATATATTGAGTTTCTGATTTGCTTTAGCTAAATAACAAAGATAGTACTAATTATCTATCTATTTATTGTCCTATTGAGTTGAAGATGACTAGAGATTCTAGACTTCCTATGTCAGACAATCATGGTTATCAAGTGTCAGACAATCTTGGTTATCAAGTGTCAGACAATCTTGGTTATCAAGTGTCAGACAATCTTGGTTATCAAGTGGCAGACAATCTTGGTTATCAAGTGTCAGACAATCTTGGTTATCAAGTGTCAGACAATCTTGGTTATCAAGTGGCAGACAATCTTGGTTATCAAGTGTCAGACAATCTTGGTTATCAAGTGTCAGACAATCTTGGTTATCAAGTGTCAGACAATCTTGGTTATCAAGTGTCAGACAATCTTGGTTATCAAGTGGCAGACAATCTTGGTTATCAAGTGTCAGACAATCTTGGTTATCAAGTGTCAGACAATCTTGGTTATCAAGTGTCAGACAATCTTGGTTATCAAGTGTCAGATTTTGCACAAGACCTCCATTAAGTCTCACCACTTGAAACCATTCTGAGTGAGTTACTCAATCTTGGTTATCAAGTATCAGACAATCTTGATTATCAAGTGTCAGACAATCTTGGTTATCAAGTGTCAGACTTTGTACAAGACCTCCATTAAGTCTCACCACTTGAAACCATTCTGGGTGAGTTACTCAATCTTGGTGAGGGAGCTGATGCCTGCTACTGTTACCTCTCACCTAAGAGTTCTTTTTAGTGTTTCTCTAGGTTGGCCTCCTTTTCTTTTACCCTCTTGTTCCCATTTAAAGGTTCCTTTGAGATTCTCTTGTTGTACTACAATGTCAAAAATTTTTTTCCCATAAATACAACACTAAGCTTCAGTATATGTAAGTGAAACAGTAATTGTCCTCATTTTAAATTTTCAGCATTTTGTGAGTCATCTGCTCATTTTTATTGCTGCTTCGACTACAGCTTGATTATACTTTGACTTGAAATCTATTTGAAAGTAACTCTATAATTATGGTTCAATGAGCGAGTAACTAATATACTCATTATCCTTCATTGAAGTTATAACTGATAAACTGTGACTTTAGTCAACACAGAAATGGTAATACAAAGATATGTATAGTTTGTGCTTAAAGATTATGTAGTAAAGTGATGTTTCTTTACATCCACGAAGCAGGTTCCATTTCTAATCCATAATTGCACGATAGATATGTCATTAACATAACCAATTACATTGCTTTTATGAGAGTTCCATTATGTAAGTCTGGTTTGATTTGTGTTTTTATCTTTCTCCCATCTCCTTTTTTCTTAGATCCAAATACAATGCATTGTTTGTTGAAGAATCTTTGAATTTATTGATCATCTGGACTTCTTTCCTTACTCCTTTCTATTTTTGGAAACATTCCTGGTTTGTTACATGACAACCCACGAGTCAATGATCCTGACCCTTCACTAGCTTTTATTTCTAGTTAGTGACCAACCATATGTGACATGTCAGGGATCCTGACCCTTCACTAGCTTTTATTTCTAGTTAGTGACCAACCATATGTGACATGTCAGGGATCCTGATCCTTCACTAGCTTTTATTTCTAGATAGTGACCAATCATATGTGATATGTCAAGGCTCCTGATTCTTCACTAGCTTTCATTTCTAGTTAGTGACCAACCATATGTGACATGTCAAGGCTCCTGATCCTTCACTAGCTTTCATTTCTAGTTAGTGACCAACCATATGTGACATGTGAGGGATCCTGATCCTTCACTAGCTTTTATTTCTAGATAGTGACCAATCATATGTGATATGTCAAGGCTCCTGATTCTTCACTAGCTTTCATTTCTAGTTAGTGACCAACCATATGTGACATGTCAAGGCTCCTGATCCTTCACTAGCTTTCATTTCTAGTTAGTGACCAATCATATGTGACATGTCAAGGCTCCTGATCATTCACTAGCTTTCATTTCTAGTTAGTGACCAATCATATGGACATGTCAAGGCTCCTGATCATTCACTAGATTTCATTTCTAGTTAGTGACCAATCATATGTGACATGTCAAGGCTCCTGATCATTCACTAGCTTTCATTTCTAGTTAGTGACCAATCATATGTGACATGTCAAGGCTCCTGATCCTTCACTAGCTTTCATTTCTAGTTAGTGACCAATCATATGTGACATGTCAATGCTCCTGATCATTCACTAGCTTTCATTTCTAGTTAGTGACCAATCATATGTGACATGTCAAGGCTCCTGATCATTCACTAGCTTTCATTTCTAGTTAGTGACCAATCATATGGACATGTCAAGGCTCCTGATCATTCACTAGATTTCATTTCTAGTTAGTGACCAATCATATGTGACATGTCAAGGCTCCTGATCATTCACTAGCTTTCATTTCTAGTTAGTGACCAATCATATGTGACATGTCAAGGCTCCTGATCATTCACTAGCTTTCATTTCTAGTTAGTGACCAATCATATGTGACATGTCAAGGCTCCTGATCCTTCACTAGCTTTCATTTCTAGTTAGTGACCAATCATATGTGACATGTCAATGCTCCTGATCATTCACTAGCTTTCATTTCTAGTTAGTGACCAATCATATGTGACATGTCAAGGCTCCTGATCATTCACTAGCTTTCATTTCTAGTTAGTGACCAATCATATGTGACATGTCAAGGCTCCTGATCATTCACTAGCTTTCATTTCTAGTTAGTGACCAATCATATGGACATGTCAAGGCTCCTGATCATTCACTAGCTTTCATTTCTAGTTAGTGACCAATCATATGTGACATGTCAAGGCTCCTGATCATTCACTAGCTTTCATTTCTAGTTAGTGACCAATCATATGGACATGTCAAGGCTCCTGATCATTCACTAGATTTCATTTCTAGTTAGTGACCAATCATATGTGACATGTCAAGGCTCCTGATCCTTCACTAGCTTTCATTTCTAGTTAGTGACCAATCATATGTGACATGTCAAGGTTTTTGGCCCTTTACAAATAACATACTAAATCCTCTCTGAGTTGAAATGATGATAAATAAATCATGTCTGGAGTTGAGAGGAAGATAACTAAATCATATCTAGAGATATATATATATATATGGCTCTTTTCGTCTTGTCAGGCGGTCGGTCTAGTGTGTATTTTTTTTTGAGGTTTTGTTTTTGTCAAACAGCTTCTCTCGTGGCTAATTCTACCAATGTTTGACAAACACACACGGTCACATAATGAACAAGTCAGGCCCACTGATCCACAGGGTTTTCCATCCTTTTTCATGAGTCTTTTCTCTTCTAAGTTTTGCCTTAGCACAGTCTCAAATGATGTTATACCGTTCCTTATACATGTTCTCCATGATGTACGATTACTTGCCAGATGTTCCCAGTCATTTTCACATAAGGAGAAGTCTTTCAGAGATGATTTGCAGATATCTCTATATTGTAGTTTAGGTCTGCCGATTTGTCTTTTTCCGTGTATTAGTTCACCATATAGTATTTGCCTAGGAATGCGCTTTTCTTCCATTCATTGGGCATGTCCCAGCCATCTTAGTCTTCGACTTCTGAGCATCGACATGATTGTTGGGGTCTTAGCACGTTGCAGGACAGTTAAGTTGGTTATTTTGTCCTGCCATTTGATGTGCATTATTTTGCGGAGACATCGCATGTGGAAGACATTTAGTCTTTTTTCCTGGTTTGAGTATGTTGTCCAGGTTTCAGATCCATATAATAGTGTGCTAAGCACACAAATTTGATGTGCTAATTTGATGTTTAATGTGATATATTAAGAGTTTAGTCTTTAGTGTTAGTTGCGTTATGTTCCAGGCCCTTTCTGTGAGTTTGCCAAAGGTCATAGCTGCCTTACCAATTCGACTGTTTATTTCTTCATCAAGAGAGATGGTTTGCGTAATTGTGGATCCAAGATGTGTAAATTTCTGTACTGATTCCAGTGGACAATCTTTTAGAGTAATTGATAGAGGTTTGATGTCTTCTGAACATTAATTGACAGTGAAAAAAGGTCGCATGCTTTGTCCAGGTTGTTGATCAGCGATTGTAGGGTGGCTTCACTATGAGTGACTAGGGCAGCATCATCAGCAAATAAAAATTCTTTAAGTAGGGCAACATTTGTTTTGGTTTTTTTCTCTTAGTTGTGCTAAGTTGAACAGTGAGCCATCTGATCTTGTGTGAATGTAAATATCTCCTGAGCTGTTTTCGAAGGTGTAATTTAGGAATGCAGCAAAAAATATACCAAAAAGGGTGGGGGCGAGGACACATCCCTGTTTCACTCCTTTGTTGACTTCGAAATTCTCTGATGAACTCCCATCAAAGTAGATTTTACCATTCATGTCTTCATGGAAGGACATAATCAGCCTAAGTAATTTAGGAGGGCAGCCTATGCCTTCTAACACCCTGTAGAGCCCATCTCTGTTTACTGAATCGAAGGCCTTTGTTAGATCCACAAAGGCAATATAGAGCGGCATATTTTGTTCTCAACATTTTTCTTGCAGTTGTCTAAGTGTGAAAATCATGTCTATGGTTGATCTCCCGGCTCTGAAGCCGCATTGAGACTCGGGAAGAACACGTTCTGCAAGTCTATGCAGGCGTTTAAGTGTAACTCTAGCAAAAGCCTTGCCGGCTGTGCTAAGGAGAGAAATACCTCTGTAATTATTGCAGTCGCCCGTCTCCTTTGTTTTTGTAGAGCGTTATGATCTTGGCATTTCTCATATCATGAGGTATTTCTCCTTGTCTCCAGCATTTGATTAGTAGTTTGTAAAGATGTGGAAGTAGTACGTTTAAGTTTTCCGTTAGTACATCTGTGGGAATGTTGTCATTTCCTGCAGTTTTTCCTCTTGAGAGGGCATTTATAGCGTCAGCAAGTTCGTTCATAGTAGGCTCAACATCCAGCTCAGACATTGTAGGATATTTGGGTATTGATTGTGCTAGAGCTGTGCTTGCTGGTCTGTCATCATGGTATAGGTTGGAGTAGTGTTCAACCCATCTTTCCATTTGTTGTCCCTTGTCAGTAATAGGTTCTCCAAACTTGGATTTTAGGGGGGCTAATTTGGTTATTTTTGGTCCAAGGGCCTTTTTTATATTGTCATGCATGGCTTTTGAGTTGCCCCTGTCTGAGGCATTCTGTATTTCAAAGCATAGATTGTTCCAGTATTAATTTGCGCATCTTCTTGCTTCGCATTGTAGAGTGGTTTGTGCATGTTTAATCTGATCCTTGGTGATTTGATTGGGGTTATTTTTTAAATTCAGTAGTGCCCTTTTCTTATTAGCTATTAGTGGGTCTAGTCTTGCTACATTTTCTTCGACCTAGTCGTTCTTTGAGAACCGTTTTTGGCCGTAGGTAGATAGAGAGCAATTATAGATGTGTATTTTCAGAGAGTACCAGTTGTCATCCACACTTAATGAATCTTCTGCTTCTTCTACAAGTTCTTCAAACTTAGATCTAAAAATGTCTTTATTTGATGAGGTTTTAGTCGCTGTGATGTTATCTTGGCTGTTGTAGTCTCTCTTGATTTGTAAATATGACTACTTCTAGCTTTGATCTTACTGATGACGAGAGCATGGTCTGTATTGCAGTCTGCACTGTGATATGTTCGTGTTATTCTGATGTTATTTAAAGACTGCCTACGTGTAAGAACTAGGTCTAGTTGGTGCCAGTGACAACTTCTAGCATGACGCCATGTTACTTTATGTTTATATTTTACATTAAAGTAGGTATTAGTTACGCATAGATGATTATCTGAACAGAATTCTAGGAGTCTCTGGCCATTTTCGTTGACTTTTCCAATGCTGTGATGACCTAGGCATGTTGGCCAAGATTGTTGATCAGATCCTGTGCCTGTGTTGAAATCACCGAGTATATATAATAGCTCTTCTTTTAGAAGTGAGTCAATGATCATTTGAAGTTGTTGGTAGAAGTTGTCTTTCTCTTCGTCTGATGCAGCCAACGTTGGTGCATAGGCACTAATGATATTTATTAATCCACTCTTTGTATGCAGCTGAAGTATCATTGAGCGTTCGGACACTCCATTTGGTGTGGTTATGGAGTTTATATGTTTGTTATGTACAGCGAAGCCTACTCCATGTAGATGTGGCTTTTCGACACTTAGACCCCGCCAGAAAAAAGTATAATTTTCTTCCTTTACAGAACCACAGTCTGAGAGTCTTGTTTCTTGTAGGGCAACAATATTGACATGTAGCCTATTTAGTTCTTTATCTATGAGGGCTGTTGTTCTAATTTGCCCTTCTTTCAATGTGTTTGCTTTAGCAAGTCCAGGGCACATGGTCCTTACGTTCCCTGTGCCAAGTTAAGGACCATGTGCCAAGTTTAAACATTGGTAATTTCTTCCTCATTTCACTTTGCCTACTCTGCCTGGGCACAGAATATGGAGATAGTGCTTTACCCAGTCACACTATCCCCCTCTCGATTTCTTTTCAAGGATTTCTGAAGGAGGGACAAAGTCCATACGCTCGGAATTGAAAGAAGGTGCAGGGGATGCCAGAAAGACGGTAAACGCCGTCTACTGCCTTAGGGACCCTCCCTCCAGATTTTGACTCTGGGTGTACTCCCATAACCTTCGATTCTAACTAGAATCTAGTCCACAAGGTAGTGGAGGATTTTGTGGTCGAAGTTTCCCTTCTTCTAGAGGAGTTGCCAGCCTAGTTTACAAGTCCCAACTACCCAGAGTGATATCTAAAGATACGCCTTTGTCAGGCTCAGGTGCCCGATTTCTGGAGTAGAGAGGAAGATAACTAAATCATATCTGGAGTTGAAAGGAAGATAACTAAATCATATCTGGAGTTGAAAGGAAGATAACTAAATCATATCTGGAGTTGAAAAGAAGATAACTAAATCATGTCTGGAGTTGAAAAGAAGATAACTAAATCATATCTGGAGTTGAAAGGAAGATAACTAAATCATATCTGGAGTTGAAAGGAAGATAACTAAATCATATCTGGAGTTGAAAGGAAGATAACTAAATCATATCTGGAGTTGAAAGGAAGATAACTAAATCATATCTGGAGTTGAAAGGAAGATAACTAAATCATATCTGGAGTTGAAAAGAAGATAACTAAATCATGTCTGGAGTTGAAAAGAAGATAACTAAATCATATCTGGAGTTGAAAAGAAGATAACTAAATCATATCTGGAGTTGAAAGGAAGATAACTAAATCATATCTGGAGTTGAAAAGAAGATAACTAAATCATGTCTGGAGTTGAAAAGAAGATAACTAAATCATATCTGGAGTTGAAAAGAAGATAACTAAATCATATCTGGAGTTGAAAAGAAGATAACTAAATCGTGTCTGGAGTTGAAAAGAAAATAACTAAATCATATCTGGAGTTGAAAAGAAGATACCTAAATCATATCTGGAGTTGAAAAGAAAATAACTAAATCATATCTGGAGTTGAAAAGAAAATAACTAAATCATGTCTGGAGTTGAAAGGAAGATAACTAAATCATATCTGGAGTTGAAAAGAAAATAACTAAATCATATCTGGAGTTGAAAGGAAGATAACTAAATCATATCTGGAGTTAAGAGTAAGATAACTAAATCATGTCTGGAGTTGAAAGGAAGATAACTAAATCATATCTGGAGTTGAAAGGAAGATAACTAAATCATGTCTGGAGTTGAAAGGAAGATAACTAAATCATATCTGGAGTTAAGAGTAAGATAACTAAATCATGTCTGGAGTTAAGAGTAAGATAACTAAATCATGTCTGGAGTTGAAAGGAAGATAACTAAATCATGTCTGGAGTTGAAAGGAAGATAACTAAATCATATCTGGAGTTGAAAGGAAGATAACTAAATCATGTCTGGAGTTGAAAGGAAGATAACTAAATCATATCTGGAGTTAAGAGGAAGATAACTAAATCACGCCTAGAGTTGAGAGGAAGATAACTAAATCATGCCTAGAGTTGAGAGGAAGATAACTAAATCATGCCTAGAGTTGAGAGGAAGATAACTAAATCACGCCAAGAGTTGAGAGGAAGATAACTAAATCACGCCTAGAGTTAAGAGGAAGATAACTAAATCACACCTAGAGTTGAGAGGAAGATAACTAAATCACGCCTAGAGTTGAGAGGAAGATAACTAAATCATGCCTAGAGTTAAGAAGAAGATAACTAAATCATGCCTAGAGTTAAGAGGAAGATAACTAAATCATGCCTAGAGTTGAGAGGAAGATAACTAAATCATGCCTAGAGTTGAGAGGAAGATAACTAAATCATGCCTAGAGTTGAGAGGAAGATAACTAAATCATGCCTAGAGTTGAGAGGAAGATAACTAAATCATGCCTAGAGTTAAGAGGAAGATAACTAAATCATGCCTAGAGTTGAGAGGAAGATAAATTATGTTTCTATCTATTGACCTTTCGAGCCGTAACCGGCCCATAGGGCGTAGACCAAGATACACCTTCTCCTATATGAATTTTTTTGTTCTAGCAGTTTTCTTTTAAAGATATTTTATCAAATCTCGCCATCAGTCTCTGTTCTGTGCAAGCAGTTCTATCTCATTGAGGGAGCCGACTCCTGCTGCTCTTGCCTCTCTCATCAATGTTCTTCTCAGTGTCTCCCTGGGTCTTCCTCTTTTTCTTTTTTTTTTTTTTCTTTTACCTGGGGGCCTCGGTAGCCTAGTTGGGAAAACCACTCAACTGGACTACCGACGTTCGGACAACCCGTGTTCGATTCCCGCTGGGAGCAGTGTGAATTGTACTCGTGGTTTGAATAAAAAAAAAATACCCCCACGGTCGACCCAGCCGTTGGCAGAAATGGGTACCAGGGTATTACCCTGGGAAGGTGAGGAATGTTACCTCGCATCTGAGTTTAGATGCTTGAGGCGACACTATACAGAAATATCCGAACATTTCTGGATAGGCGGCCGAGCACATATGGGTGGAAACTCGTGTGCTAAGACGCCGGTTCAAGTCTCGTACTTTACCTTTACCTTACCTTACCTTTCTTTTACCTGTTGTTTCCCATATGGGGGCTTGCTTTGCTATTCGATTATTATCTCTTCTCATCACATGTCCAACGTATGACCATTGTCTTTTCTTTATTACTGAAGATATTAGTGGTTGATTGGCGATTTCTCTAATTTCCTCGTTTGTTTTGAATTCATTCCATTCTATACCAAGTATTTTCCTTAGACATTTATTTTCGAATGCGTTCAACTTTGTTTCTATATCTCTTGTTGTTTTCCAGCTTTCACACGTAAGGGTTGATAGTACATTTGATTTGAATAGCCTAAGTTTTGTGTTTGTGCTAATGAGTTTTGATTTCCACAACTTTTCAAGGCTTCTGAAAGACATTGCTGCTTTAGCCAGTCTGATTCTAATTTCTTTGCTCGTATCCCCTTCTCGATCAATGTGACTTCCAAGATAGATAAAGTGATCGATCTCTTCTACTGGTTTGTTTTCCATGTATATTTTGTCACTTGTTGGAATTAAACTTTTCATGACTTTAGTCTTTTCATGATTGACCTCAAGCCCAATTTTGCTGGCTATTGATGATAGTTCATTTGTGTTTTCCTGCATCGTTTTTATCTGACTGCTGATGAGAACTATGTCATCAGCAAAGTCGAGGTCCTCCAAATGGTCTCCTTGTATCCATTCGATGCCTTTATTACCAGTGCAGCATTTCTTCATTATGAAGTCCATAACAATTCCAAATAACAAGGGCGATAAAATACATCCTTGTTTAACCCCAGTTTCTATTGGGAAACATTCGCTCAGTCCTTCCTCTGTTCGAACTGCACATGTGTAACCATCATACATGTCTTTGATAATATTTATGATTTTTGATGGTAAACCATATTGCTTCAGAATTTTCAACAAAGAATCTCTATGAATACTATCAAATGCTTTTTTGAAGTCGATGAAGTTAAGTACAAAAGGTTTTTGCTTTTCAATGTGTTCCTCCAATATAAGTCGTAGAGTGAAAATGTGGTCAAGACAGCTTCTCCCTTTTCTAAACCCAGCCTGTTCTTCACGCATTACTGTATCTATTGAATCCTTTATTCTATTTAGGATGATTTTACAGAATAACTTTGAGGCAACTGACAAAAGTGTCACGCCTCTCCAGTTGTTACAATCTCTAAGATTGCCCTTTTTTGGGATCTTAACAATGATTCCTTTTTTCCATTTATGAGGCGTCTTCTCTGTTTTCCAAATGATGTTGAACATTTTTTGGAGATGTATTAAATTATGGCTATCAATTGCCTTGAGGATCTCAGCTGTTAACTTATCCTCTCCAGCAGCCTTGTTATTGGTCATTAGCTTTAAGGTGGTTTCTATTTCACTCAAGGTGAAGTCATCTAAATTTACATCTAATTCTGCTGCTGGTGTTTCAGCTTCAAAATCTATTAAACTGTGAGGTAGTGGACGGTTAAGAATTTCTTTGAAGTGTTCTGCCCAACGGGCTTTTATGTCTGCGCTTGTTGTTAGCATTAATCCAGATTTGTCTAGAATTGGTGTTCCACTGGATGTATAGGTGTTTGTCAGCATCTTTTGTACAGTATAGAGAGTTCTGCTGTCTCCTGTAATTGCAGCTGTCTCTGCTTTCTCTGCCAAGTTGTCTATATAAGCTCTTGTATCTCTTCTTGCCGAACTTTTCACTTTGTTGTCTAATTCTTTGTATGTTGCTTTTGCCAGAACCTTTCCAAGATCTGTCTTTACATTAGTCATGGACTGCCTAAAAAAAGTGACAAATCACCACTAACACAAAAATGATTTAAACTTAAACATTCTAATTTTGTAAGTCTCATAAAATATTAACAAAACCCTGAAAATTAACTTTCAAGCATGACAAAATATATGTTTCCACATTATTATATTCAAATGATATAACATTTTCAAAACCTAAACTGCTAATTTCAAATAGAATTAAACTGCTGTGTTGTTTGTCGTCTAATGTTATCAGTTGGCATCAACTAATGAATTAAATAAAATAAACAAAAAAACAGAAACGTTTATGTTTTAGATCTTGTGAAAAACAAGTTACATAAAATAACACAACATGGCCAATCAACTAACTTAAAACACACACTTTTTTAGTTAAGAAAAATTTCCACTGTCAAAAAAGCATGGGTGATCGAAAAAGAGAAAGCACAAATCACATGCAAATTAATCATTACAAATATATAAATTAAATTTGTAAACGATTATGTTCTGTTATAACTGTACAGATTTCCTAATTAAATAATGAATGCTAGATCAATTATGAAATTTCAAAGAATGAACATTTAATATTTACATTTTGAATATGGTTTGCAATCCTTATACTGGTAGTAAAAGTATTATGTTCATATATATATATATATATATATATATATATATATATATATATATATATATATATATATATATATATATATATACATAATATATATTACATAATATTTATTACTATATATTACATAATAATTGTGCACAATAATTACATAATAATGCACACAAGAAAAAGCAGGACATTTTAAGAAATACATAGTTATATCCAAATTCAATGTTTGATATATTTTAATTTTCAAATTAGCAGCTGTGTTATTATACAGAATAGCCCAAATGTGTATATACTAAACGCATTTACTAATGAGCATAAATGGCACAAAACAGAACTGTTTTATCTGAATAAATCCCACATAATAAATTGAATAGTGATGTTCTGTTCATAAAGTTAACTTATTTGTTGAAAAATGCCAGATTCCCATAAATGTGGAGACTTTTGGAACTTGTCTAGTGTTAACAGTGGATACCTTTCATTTTATAAGGGTTTTCCTTCATTTTTCTTAAAAAAAAAGGAAACTAACTTGTAAGCATCAGAAGGCATTTTATAAGGGAATACAGACAATCTCTCAATCTGTGTAACTTTCTGCATCTTTTTCTTATTAAAAAAATCAACACGTACAATTGGAAAGAAAATAAAATTAACCAGAACAGCAAATATAGCTTTATAAAAGCCAATTAAACTGCACCAAAACTATGTTTGAAACAGGCTATAATTACTGAGGCCAACCAATCATGTTACATGGATACACACAACCAATGAACATTTTTTAACACAATAAAAAAAAAATATAGACTGTGGTGTAATCAACCTAGAAAACAGTCTGAGGTCAAATGATCATGTCAATAAGAAAGAAGGCCAAAAAGTCCAAAACTAATCAGCAATATCAAATATGGATCAGGGTAGAGGTGGAGGTAATGGACATGTTGTCAGTTTTTTTCCCATGCTTATTTTACAATTTAAACTTCATTCTTAAAATTATGAAACACAAGAAAAGCAACAAAATAAAGCAAATAAAAGCATATCAACATTTGGAGATTTTTTCTTTTTAGGATTAGTTTTGTTCGTACAGCGTACAGACAAAGAGCTCAGAACAAAATGACATTGAAGGACTAAATGTCACTTCCAATACACCTCAGAGTCATTTGCATTATGCTATTGCTATGACTTAAGAGCCAGTTAAATGTGGCTTATGCTCGACAAGCTAAATGAGAAATAAGCATGTTAGTGTCTCAATGGGAAAGAACTTCATAGAGAGCACTTCAGTTCACAGAACCTAGATCTCTCTGCAGTATCCTGGAATGGAGTCAGTTCAGTACAAGTAATTGGATTCAGCAAAGTAAGTAAGGAGACCATGGATCATCTAATCACTGACTAAATGACAGCTATAAGCCAGAATTTTTACATGCAGTTGACCAAATATAAAAGAAAATTAATAGAAAATGGAGGACAGTACATTTGTTGAACAATTTAATACCATAACTTTACAGAAACATCAATTCTGACAAGATATTTTCTAGTGGATCAATTAAAGGAATTCAAATTTTAAATTTATGTTTCTATTTAGTTTAATATAAAAAAAAAAAAAAGTAAAGTACCCCCATCACGCCAAGTGGTGTATAGGGAATATGGTGTTAGTGACCATAAATTTTACAGACCTTCGGCACATGATTTTTGGGGTAATGTGGTTGGTATTGCGCCCGTGCCGCTTTACTTTCCCAGAAAAAAACATCCGGTACCCATTAAAGGCTGGGTGAACCGGAAGCCGTCGGTTGGGATCGAACTCTACCTCTTGTCCTTTGTAGTCCAGTTCTTTAGTTTAATATGCTGCCAAAAAAAAAACACTATCTCCGTGGCATTTTGTCTCATTTTCCAAGGTCTAACATTCTGTTGATGGTTGAGGAACTGATTATGATTAAGAATGAAGGTAATTATAAAGATTGAGAAGTTGATTTACATTAAGGAATAAGTTAATCAATGCCATATAGGGACTGATTAAGATTATGATGAATGATAAATATACACAAGTTTAATATTATTTCAGAAACTTTGATGAAGATGGAAAAGCTACTCATTATTCAGACAGGGCATGCTGACGAAAATGGAGGGGCTGATGAATGTGTTGACTTGATATGAAGGAGGTGATTAAGATCAAGATAAAAATGTGGATGAAGATGAAGGAATTAAGAAGAGTGTGTTGAATGAGGATGGAAGGGAATGTTATTAGAATAATTAAAACCCAAAAGGGGGGACACTGCTCATGCCACCTGTTATTTTTACATAAATGAAAATGAAAGTATCCAGATAGATGCAATAAGATAATGGCAAGGCCAGCTCCCGTCACGCTCCACACTAACCTTAAGAATCAATAACAAAGTTCATGGTATTGATTGACTTGAACTCCTTAGTTAGCTGTGGCAAAATATCCCAACCAGGGGCGAGCTGGCATCAAGAGTGGTCTGGTGTTCAGTGCTAATGATATGTTAATGCAATGGTTCTCACATTGGGCTTCTGGAGTTTCAGAGTAGTACTGTTTTACAGGGAGCGGCATTAGAAATATTGATAGTAGAATGGGATTAGAGATTGGAAATATTGATAGTGGAATGGGATTGGAGATTGGAAATATTGATAGTAGAATGGGATTAGAGATTATAAATATTGATAGTGGAATGGGATTGGAGATTGAAAATATTGATAGTGGAATGGGATTGGAGATTGGAAATATTGATAGTGGAATGGGATTGGAGATTGAAAATATTGATAGTGGAATGGGTTTAGAGATTGGAAATATTGATAGTGGAATGGGATTGGAGATTGAAAATATTGATAGTGGAATGGGATTAGAGATTAGAAATATTGATAGTGGAAAGGGATTAGAGATTGGAAATATTGATAGTGCAATGGGATTAGAGATAGGAAATATTGATAATGGAATGGGATTGGAAATATTGATAGTGAAATGGGATTGGAAATATTGATAGTGGAAAGGGACTGGAGATTGGAAATATTGATAGCGGAATGGGATTAGAGATTGGAAATAGTGATAGTGGAATGGAATTAGAGATTGGAAATATTGATAGTGGAATGGGATTGGAGATTGAAAATATTGATAGTGGAATGGGATTAGAGATTGGAAATATTGATAGTGGAATGGGATTAGAGATTGGAAATATTGATAGTGGAATGGGATTAGAGATTAGAAATATTGATAGTGGAATGGGATTAGAGATGGGAAAAATTGATAGTGGAATGGGATTGGAGATTGAAAATATTGATAGTGGAATGTGATTAGAGATTAGAAATATTGATAGTGGAATGGGATTAGAGATTAGAAATATTGATAGTGGAATGGGATTAGAGATTATAAATATTGATAGTGGAATGGGATTGGAGATTGAAAATATTGATAGTGGAATGGGATTGGAGATTGGAAATATTGATAGTGGAATGGGATTGGAGATTGAAAATATTGATAGTGGAATGGGTTTAGAGATTGGAAATATTGATAGTGGAATGGGATTGGAGATTGAAAATATTGATAGTGGAATGGGATTAGAGATTAGAAATATTGATAGTGGAAAGGGATTAGAGATTGGAAATATTGATAGTGCAATGGGATTAGAGATAGGAAATATTGATAATGGAATGGGATTGGAAATATTGATAGTGAAATGGGATTGGAAATATTGATAGTGGAAAGGGACTGGAGATTGGAAATATTGATAGCGGAATGGGATTAGAGATTGGAAATAGTGATAGTGGAATGGAATTAGAGATTGGAAATATTGATAGTGGAATGGGATTGGAGATTGAAAATATTGATAGTGGAATGGGATTAGAGATTGGAAATATTGATAGTGGAATGGGATTAGAGATTGGAAATATTGATAGTGGAATGGGATTAGAGATTAGAAATATTGATAGTGGAATGGGATTAGAGATGGGAAACATTGATAGTGGAATGGGATTGGAGATTGAAAATATTGATAGTGGAATGTGATTAGAGATTAGAAATGTTGATAGTGGAATGGGATTAGAGATTAGAAATATTGATAGTGGAATGGGATTAGAGATTGGAAATATTGATAGTGGAATGGGATTAGAGATTGGAAATATTATAGTGGAATGGGATTAGAGATTGGAAATATTGATAGTGGAATGGGATTAGAGATTGGAAATATTGATAATTGAATGGGATTGGAAATATTGATAGTGAAATGGGATTAGAGATTGGAAATATTGATAATGGAATGGGATTGGAAATATTGATAGTGGAATGGGATTAGAGATTGGAAATATTGATAATGGATTGGGATTGGAAATATTGATAGTGGAAAGGGACTGGAGATTGGAAATATTGATAGTGGAATGGGATTAGAGATTGGAAATAGTGATAGTGGAATCTATCTATCTAGCTATCCATTGACTTTTCAAGCCGTAACCGGCCCATAGCGCGCAGACCAAGATCTAGCAGTTTTCAATTCTTTTAAAGATATATTATCAAATCTCGCCATTTGTCTCTGTTCTGTGCAAGCAGCTCTATCTCATTGAGGGAGCCGATTCCTGCTGCGATAGTGGATTGGGATTGGAAATATTGATTGTGGAATGGGATTGGAAATATTGATTGTGGAATGGGATTGGAGATTGGAAATATTGATAGAGGAATGGGATTGGAGATTGGAAATATTGATAGAGGAATGGGATTGAAGATTGGAAATATTGATCATAGAATGGGATTGGAAATATTGATAGTGGAAATGTGGCTTGCTGGGAATATGATGTAAGTTAACATACTTTTTTTTAAAAACCATTGGCACCCTTTTTGAGTAAAGTGGTCACCATTAAACCAGTGGCATACTTATTTCCCAAGAAAATCAGGTATCAATTTACATTACAGCTGAGTCAACCTAGGACCTAGTGGTTAGGATCAAACCCAATCTCTTGTCCCTAGTACTTAGGTTCACTAATCATTGCTTACATTTTCTAATAGAGTAGGCACTAATTTGGTAGTAAGACAGTCCCAATTTGAGAGTGCCTATTGGAGTGAATCATGTCATCTAATGCATAAACTTTGCGAGAATACCAGACCCAAGGTGTTATAGAGTGAGCTAATGAAAGCATGGGGGCAGGTAACTTAGTTGTTACCCGCTTCTCAATAGACAATAGCAGTAACATATAGTAGCGACCAGCAGTAGTTAGGACATAAATTTAAAGTATGGAAAATTTCCAGCCAGAATAACAAGTTAGGGGATAATAGAAGTTCACATAGGGGGTAATGGATACACAGAAAGTGGGAAGGAGGTAAGGTCCAGAATTACTGGACAACATGATGATGAGTTTAGGTCCATGGAAATTTCCACTTCAACTTATAGGCAATGCAGAGTAGTGAGTATAGCAATGAAAATATCAACTTTAGTGTTGTGAAAGTGTTTAAGAGTATTTCAAGTTGTTTCACATTCCTCATGAACATAAGTTGATTAATGTTGAATGTAAAATATGCACTTGTGGACTGATCATATTCATCGGCGATTTGCCTCAGAGAAGTCCCTAATTAATTAACACTAATTTAAGATAAGTGCATCCACTACAGAACGATCATAGGCCAAGAATAATACTAAAGATCAATAAACTGATTATGATTATATAATGAGAGAAAAAGAGTCTGTCATGATTTACCTGTTGTGATCAACTAATAAATGTGATGTGCTGTCCAGAGAGTACAAAGATAATATAAAGAATTATCATCAACCTATTATAACAAAGGGTCGACCACGAAAAAGATGGATCAACGGAATACTAGAAGCACTAGGAAACATAACAGCAGTAGAGGCGAACAGAAGAGCAAAAGACCGCAAATTATATCTCCCCTCGACGCTGACTGGGATATGAGGAAGAACAGAAGAAGAAGAATAATGCATACTGACCAGTCAGGAAGATGATGATGCACTAGATATTTTTTTCAAGGAATGATAACTTTTAGACAACATCTATCATTTTTTTCTTCTTCTTCTTCCTTTCATCTCCCTGTGAAGAATAGGTCTTAAAACAAACTTTACAAGCCATTCTGTTAAGATTATCTTTTCCATCATCTTTATCTCTACTTCTACTTGTCTCCTCCAAGAATATCTTGGTCTTCCACTTTGTCTCTTCCCATGTTGGTTCCAAAAAAGGGACTGTGATACTCTCAGTTGGCTTCCACTGGTTCTGTGTCCTAACCAGTACAATCGTCTTCATTGCATCTCTTTGTCAACTGGTATTTGACTGGTACTTTCCCATAATTTTACGTTAGTGGTTTTGTCCTGCAATTTCCATCCTTATATTCTGTGCAATGCATTAATGAAATTCTGCATCTTCGTGATTGTAAATTTTGTTGTTCATGTTTCACAGCTATTTATTTCATTCTTTACGTATTATATAACACGTGGCATGTCCAGCAGTTCAGCTATGTTAAATTTAGAAATCAGTACGACTGTTTTCTCACTCATAAAGTCAATACAGTATTAAGAAATTAGTTCCAAAAATTCTTGACATATATTTATACCACTTTCTTCTGTTTGAAATTCAAATACATGTTTCACAGTTGATTATAAATCAACTTCTTTAGTAGTTGCTGACATCATGTGTGACCCACACTACGAGAGAAGATACTAAAAAGCACCTATGGTTGTATGTGTACACTATTAGTAAATATGGAAAAATATAACTATTTCAAAAGCAAACAAAGTTGTTGGTTGTTCACTTATCTCTATCTTCCTCCTTCCCTCTCTTTCCCTTTCTCTCCCTTCTTCTCACTTTCACTACTGTCAGTCACAAGTGTTTACCAGCCAAAGCATGCATATTGAGGACTCTATGTTAGCGAATCCTAATCAATATGGACATTGGAAGAGAAAAAATATGAATGCAAATTCTCATAATTACAAATGACTTGTCTCCATCATATTCATCTAAATGTGTTCACAATTTTTCTTCTACTTGCTTTCTCTTTTATTCCTCATCTTCACTTCCTTCTATAACCCCTTCAGGTATCAAGGGAGGTATAAAGTTCTGGATATCACTTCTCTGGCAGCCTAAATCATTATCATGTGCTTCTGTTGTAAAGTCTTCCTCGTAATGTCATTGTATCTTACTCTATCTTGCCTCCAGTCCTAAGCTCTTCTCCTATTTTATTTTTAAAAAATTGCTTTGTATATTATGGAGTTTTCTCCAGGGGAAGTAACCATTTTATTTCTTATCCCAGAATGCAGTTCAAGACCGATTCTCTGTCAGTTTATGGTTTCATTTCCAATTATGTATCTTCTGGTTCCCTTCTGTTCTTGCTTCCCTTAATCATTTCCTTTCTCTCGTAAAAAAAAACTTCTGCTCATTACTTGTCTTGGGTGACTATGTCTGGACACTGATAACATGGGGTGGAAGTGAGACTGATTTGTATAGGATGTTTCTTGTGTTAGGGAGCCGCGATAGCTAAGTGGTTAGTGAACTGGACTACAAAGGACAAAAAGTAGGGTTCGATCCCAACTGACGGCTTCTGGGTTCACCCAGCCGTTAATGGGTACCGGATTTTTATCTGGGAAAGTAAAGCGGCATGGGCGTAATACCGACCACATTATCCCAAAAATCATGTGCCGAAGGTCTGTAAAATGTATGGTCACTAACACCATATTTCCTATACGCCACTTGCCGTGACGGGGGTACTTGGTTTGACTTGGTCTTGGTTTCTTGTGTTGATGGGCACTGTTTTGTGTTATTTGAGAGAACCAAACTGTCTTAATATTTGGTCTGTCCTAGTGTTGCTGTTGGGTTATTTGAGAGAACCAAACTGTCTTAATATTTGGTCTGTCCTAGTGTTGCTGTTGGGTTATTGAAGAGAAACTGATATTTGGTCTGTCCTAGTGTTGTTGTTGGGTTATTGAAGAGAAAAAACTGATATTTGGTCTGTCCTAGTGTTGTTGTTGGGTTATTGAAGAGAAACTGATATTTGGTCTGTCCTAGTGTTGTTGTTGGGTTATTGAAGAGAAACTGATATTTGGTCTGTCCTAGTGTTGCTGTTGGGTTATTGAAGAGAAACTGATATTTGGTCTGTCCTAGTGTTGCTGTTGGGTTATTGAAGAGAAACTGATATTTGGTCTGTCCTAGTGTTGCTGTTGGGTTATTGAAGAGAAACTGATATTTGGTCTGTCCTAGTGTTGCTGTTGGGTTATTGAAGAGAAACTGATATTTGGTCTGTCCTAGTGTTGCTGTTGGGTTATTGAAGAGAAACTGATATTTGGTCTGTCCTAGTGTTGCTGTTGGGTTATTGAAGAGAAACTGATATTTGGTCTGTCCTAGTGTTGCTGTTGGGTTATTGAAGAGAAACTGATATTTGGTCTGTCCTAGTGTTGCTGTTGGGTTATTGAAGAGAAACTGATATTTGGTCTGTCCTAGTGTTGCTGTTGGGTTATTGAAGAGAAACTGATATTTGGTCTGTCCTAGTGTTGCTGTTGGGTTATTGAAGAGAAACTGATATTTGGTCTGTCCTAGTGTTGCTGTTGGGTTATTGAAGAGAAACTGATATTTGGTCTGTCCTAGTGTTGCTGTTGGGTTATTGAAGAGAAACTGATATTTGGTCTGTCCTAGTGCATCTGTTGTGGTAGTAGGAAAGAGACTATTATTTGGTCTGTCTAGTAGTGCATCTGTTGTGTTGTAGGAGAAAGACTAATACCAGCCAAAGTATGCATATTGAGGACTCTATGTTAGCGAATCCTAATCAATATGGACATTGGAAGAGAAAAAATATGAATGCAAATTCTCATAATTACAAATGACTCGTCTCCATCATATTCATCTAAATGTGTTTGACAATGTGTCTGACAAAATTTGGTCTGTCCTAGTGTATCTGTTATATTGTAGGAGAGAGAAACCAATATTTGATCTGTCTAGTAGTGCATCTGTAGTGTTGTTGGAGAGTGTTCTAATAAGAAATGAATAATTTCAGGAGAAGAGGTATGTTTATAACACTCAGAAAAAAAATCACAAATAATCAACAACAGAAAAAAAAACAAAGAACAATAGATGGTCAAAACCAGGATCGAACGCATACTCCTCAGCAAAGTGCCTTGCCACAAGAACCAAATGCTAGAGCACACTGTCAACTCAGCTACCTAAAAAAGTAGCTATCATTGGTGATGTCTTTCACTCATATGTACTCACGACTATAGCATAGAGTTACAAACACAACTCGGAAATAAATTGTATATCTGTATTTTACTATTAAGACAAGTATCTTGAGTAGGTCTGAGTACTTGCATTGCAGACAAACAGTTATAGGATAAAACAGCATGAATAATGCTATAGTCATCAGTTGTAGGAGAAAAACAAATATTTGGTCTGTCTAGCAGTGCATTTGTTGTGTTTTAGGACAGAGATTAATATTTGGTCTGTCCTGGTGTAACTGTTGTGTTATACCAGAGAGATTTATTTTTGCATGCTTTACTGCATTTTATATTTATTTCTTTTTCTCATAACTATTATCAGAAAACATTGTCCTTTTTGACAATTTAAATCTGTTACCTGTTTTTGTCTAAAACATTTAATTTGTTCAGTTATTATCAAAACGTGAAACATATTGTTTCTTTCATTTTTTTACTTTTCTATGAAACTTCTCTATTTAGTTCTCTGTGTATGAAATATTTTTCATTCTCTATTATACGCATATACTTCATCTGTTATATGCACATACTTTATTCTAGTGGCTGCACAAAGGCATTATGTTAACAATAAGGTAAATAGATAAATCCAGAATAAATCTGAAGGATGAATAAGTGAAACATGGCATGGATGAACATATCAAAGACAAGAAAGGAACATCAGAGAATAGGGATACAAATATCAGCTAGGGTGTGATATTCAACACACTCAAAATAAATAATGACATGCATGGATAAACTACAGATAGAACTAAACCGCATAGCGAAAGAATAGAAAGTCTGTATACATGTTGCCATGAATAGCCATACCAGAGAAAGAAAGAATGATCAGAGAGGAAAGGTCAGAAAGTCAGCAAGGGGTATACATGTATATATAAGAAGTTAAATAAATACTGGGCAGGATGGACACACAAAGAATGAAAGAAACAGCAGACAGACAGAGTGAAAAGCCAGAAGCATGTATGTGTACATAGCATGCCACCTCCATCAATGTAATATTTAAAGTTAGAGGTCTATGGATAGAAAATAAGTCTGGGCTAGGGCAGGTCATATAGAAATAAATTATGCATGTCCCTGGTGTGTGTGTGTGTCGTTTGGTGGCAAAGAGGGAATTTATTCCAAGGCTGAATAGAAACAAAAATGATGCCTTTTCACCGTGAGCTGAAACCACACTGAAAGCTTGTGCTAAACTTCAGATCGCTTGTAGTGTTCCTGGACGGATCAATGCTTCAAGCTCGCTTGTGTGAAATAGATGGTTAAAAATAGAGGGGGAGGGAGAGAGGTGGAGAGGTGAAAGGAAGAAAAGTAGAGAATTGAAGAAGCAAAGACAGATGCAGAAAAACAGTACAATGTTATAGATGAAGAATAGAAAAGAGAGAAGAAATAAATAGGTGAAGAGTATTAGCGAGAGAGAGAGAGAGAGAGAGAGAGAACTAAGTGAAGAGTGGAAGAGAGAATCAATAAGGTCAAAAGTAGAAACAAAAATCCTATAGGTGAAGAGTAGAAGAGTGAGAATCCTATAGGTGATGAGTAGAAAAGAGAGAATCCTATAGGTGATGAGTAGAAAAGAGAGAATCCTATAGGTGACGAGTAGAAAAGCGAGAATCCTATAGGTGACGAGCAGAAAAGAGAGAATCCTATAGGTGACGAGTAGAAAAGAGAGAATCCTATAGGTGACAAGTAGAAAAGAGAGAATCCTATAGGTGACGAGTAGAAAAGAGAGAATCCTATAGGTGATGAGTAGAAAAGAGAGAATCCTATAGGTGACGAGTAGAAAAGAGAGAATCCTATAGGTGACGAGTAGAAAAGAGAGAATCCTATAGGTGATGAGTAGAAAAGAGAATCCTATAGGTGACGAGTAGAAAAGAGAGAATCCTATAGGTGAAGAGTAGAAAAGAGAGAATCCTATAGGTGACGAGTAGAAAAGAGAGAATCCTATAGGTGACGAGTAGAAAAGAGAGAATCCTATAGGTGACGAGTAGAAAAGAGAGAATTCTATAGGTGATGAGTAGAAAAGAGAGAATCCTATAGGTGAAGAGTAGAAAAGAGAGAATCCTATATGTAATAAGGAGAAAAAAGAATGCTATAGGTGAAGAGTAGAAAAGAGAGAATCCTATAGGTGACAAGTAGAAAAGAGAGAATCCTATAGGTGAAGAGTAGAAAAGAGAGAATCCTATATGTAATAAGGAGAAAAAAGAATGCTATAGGTGAAGAGTAGAAAAGAGAGAATCCTATAGGTGAAGAGTAGAAAAGAGAGAATTTTATAGGTGAAGAGTCGAAGAAACAAATGTGGAGACAGATAATGAGAGAAATGAAGTGAAGGAAATACTGATAGAGATCACACAGGAAAAGAGAGTAATAAAACATAGATACAAAACACTAAAAGAAACACAGACACATATAGAAACAAAGGAAATATTAAAATAGAGAGAGCGCTTAAAACAGAAACACATAGGTATAACAAATATTTTTTTTTAATGCACAGGAAGTGTAAAAAGGCAGTCAGACAATACAAAAGTGTGTGTGTTTGTGGTCAAGTAGCTGTGCTGATGATGGAATAGTTCCATCTTTACGGCATTTTCCCATTACTGAGTTCTGCCAGGAAGACATATAGGACTATGGTTAATGGATTTTGATGAATCTTCAAAGACCACCATAAGACAAAACCATTACCAGAAGAATATGCTCTGATGTGTATCAAAGAACAAACAAGATTTTTTTTTCATTTTGCATTCTCACTTGCTGCCATTAGTAGGATCCGCTAAGTCTTACCCATACTATACATCCTTGCCTCTGCTGTACTTCGTTCAGTTGTCCATAGTCTGTCTGTCTGTCTCTCTCTCTCATCACCCCACTAGAGTCCACTCATGCTAGCTCTTGTAATAGTTTCAAGTACATGACGTTGTCATTTCCAGTGTTGTCACTGATTCCATTTTATTTTCACTGCACCCACTGTCTTGGTTGCCCGGTTAAAAACATTCCTGTACGACTCCTTAGGTGTGTAAAATTATGGCAGTCTTGATGCTCTCCACCATTATCCAGATCCATGAAATGATGAGAGTTTAGATATTCTTCACCAACATCCAGATTCATGAAATGATGAGTTTAGATGTTCTTCACCAACATTCAGATTAATGAAATGATGAATTTAGATGTTCTTCACCAACATCCAGATTAATGAAATGATGAATTTAGGTGTTCTTCACCAACATCCGGGTCTATGAAATGATGAGAGTTTAGATGTTCTTCACCAACATCCAAATCCATGAAATGATAAAAAGTTTTGATGTTCTTTACCAACATCCAGATCCATGAAATGAGGAAAGTTTTTATGCTCTCAACCAGCATCCAGATCCATGAAATGAGGAAAGTTTTTATGCTCTCAACCAGCATCCAGATCCAGGAAATGAGGAAAGTTTTTATGTTCTCCACCAACATCCAGATCCATGAAATGAGGAAAGTTTTTATGCTCTCAACCAGCATCCAGATCCAGGAAATGAGGAAAGTTTTTATGTTCTCCACCAACATCCAGATCCATGAAATGAGGAAAGTTTTTATGCTCTCAACCAGCATCCAGATCCAGGAAATGAGGAAAGTTTTTATGTTCTCCACCAACATCCAGATCCATGAAATGAGGAAAGTTTAGATGATCTCCACCAACATCCAGATCCATGAAATGAGGAGAGTTTTGATGTTCTTCACCAACATCCAGATCCATGAAACGATGAGAGTTTTGATGTTCTTCACCAACATCCTGATCCATGAAATGATGAGTTTAGATATTTTTCACCAGCATCCAGATCCATGAAATGATGAGTTTAGATATTTTTCACCAGCATCCAGATCCATGAAATGAGGAGAGTTTTGATGTTCTTCACCAATATCCAGATCCATGAAACGATGAGAGTTTTGATGTTCTTCACTAACATCCTGATCCATGAAATGATGAGTTTAGATATTTTTCACCAGCATCCTGATCCATAAAATGATGAGTTTAGATATTTTTCACCAGCATCCTGATCCATAAAATGATGAGTTTAGATATTTTTCACTAGCATCCTGATCCATAAAATGATGAGTTTAGATGTTCTTCACCAACATCCAGATCCATGAAATGAGGAGAGTTTTGATGTTCTTCACCAACATCCAGATCCATGAAATGATGAGTTTAGATATTCTTCACCAACATCCAGATCCATGAAATGATGAGTTTAGATATTCTTCACCAACATCCAGATCCATAAAATGAGGAGAGTTTTGATGTTTTTCACCAACATCCATATCCATGAAATGAGGAAAGTTTTGATGTTGTTCACCAACATCCAGATCATGAAATAATGACAGTCTTGATATATTCTTCACCAACATCCCAATTCATACAAAAGCATCAAAAAGTACACATCCATCACAACCATTAAGAATCGTGCCTGCTGATCATATCTCTCCTTAACTTTCTATTTCTCCATCTCTTTATCAATTCTGCTGTTGGAAACCAAAACCACTCTCTCAGTCATGTATCTTTCTTTCTAATTCCCTCTAGCTCTTCTTCCCTCAATTTCCCTGTTGTCACAATATATTCAAGTTGTTCCCTTGTCATAACATAGTCAAAAATGATGACTATTCCCCTATGATTTTGAAAATAAGTTCTCCTTTTGCTTTGTTCTCTGGTTCTCGTCACTCGTTATAGCTACCCGTGCTATTCTCATATTCTTCTGTAAAACTACATTTTTGTGGCCTCCAACTACTTTCGTGTCTGTTGTCCAGCTGTCCAGGATTAGCACCCATAGGCCAAGACTGGCTCCACATAACACTGAAGAAATATTTTCCTTATTTCCATAAACAAAAATGGTTAGCATAATATTCTCATTCTTTGGAATGCCGCCTTTGCTGGAGCTATTCTGCACGTCATCTCCGTTGTACATCTAAAATCGGAAGTTACTATAGTTCATAGGTGTATCAATTCATCAGTCTGTTTTAATAGTGCCTTATTTACTGTAATTGTATATTTAGCGAATGTCTTCTTCCTTACTTTTTTTGCAACCACATCACCATCCCCGGTGTAGTGGTAGTAAACTCTTCATGCAGCACTTTCCAAGAAGAGGCAGTTGAATGTCGGTAAGCGATTTCCTCCCTTCTCCTTTTGTGCAAGTGTTTCAGCCCTTTAGTTTGCTAACACTGTTGGGGTATCATTCTCGCCTTAGTCATGACTCTCAAGCATGGACATCCTGCTGCATTCTGAGTCTGAAAGCTGGCGAAACATTCCCAGTCTTGACTAGATATATCAACAAACTTTACTAGTAGCGTATATTGTTTTAAGCTCAGTTTATTTTGAATCTACGCTCCTTCTCTTCTATATACGGGATTTCTAAACACTGAAATTGTCGATAGCGATTCTGGTCTTTTAAGCCAACTTAGTTGCTATCTTTACCAGTTTCTACATCTGATGGTGATGTGTTCCTAAAATATTTGAAACCCATCAAAAGTGTACACTTCTGGATATTTGATATAAGGAACGATTGACTCAAGTCTGCAGGGAATGAAACAACAGACAAAGGATAGCGTGTGTGGGTGGAAGTGTAACTTTAAAAGAAAAAAGAACTCGGGATGTAAACAAATGAAGTGTTTAGATGGAGTGACAGGGTTTGTTAATAACGAATATCTTGTGCTGTAGAATACATCGATTTACAAGATCCAAACTCTGCAGCAGAACGTAGAAAATCAAGAAAGTCAATGCAGCTGCCAGCATCCCATGTTACCTTCAGTCTAAGAGATAGCGATTGCGTGTAGCATTAAATGAACATCGTCGTAATTAAGAATGATTGATACACGAATCCTTAAGACAAGACATGGGCGGGGGACATTACAAATATGAACACATTTTGGCCGATCTTACAAGTAATTTCTATAAATAACGACGTGATTTATATCTTATGTTCATCTCTGGTGCCGCTAAGCATCATGGGGGCGAGTTAGTTGTGTTGGGCAAATCAATTGATCGAACAGAAAATTGCTTTCTTTCTCTGCGTTTACTTCTAGAGCTTATTCAAGCTTTGTATTCTTTATATTAAATGTCGTCTTGACTTTTCCAAATGGCCAGCGGGTCTCCCCCCCCCCCTCCCCCACCCCATCTTCTCATTTCGCTCGATATTACTCATCGTTAAAGGGCGCAGTTACGTTATGTCGTGGTCAAAAGCTGCGATGCTTACGCTTGTACATTCTATTCATTCGACTTCACCACACCATTGTGTGTGTGTGGGGGGGGGGGGGGGAGGTACTGGGTTTGTTTTCCTTCTGTCCCTGGTAGGCTAGTGTCGTGATCCTAGGACTGTGCTCAGTTCTGGTTCACCTTTCCTGACAACATCTCCAAGTTGTGATTTTATTTGAACTAACAACCTCATTGACGTGAGCGAGCACATACATGTACTGGGTAGTGAATGTAGCGCATAATTATGGCGTTGACCTTACGACCCAAACACAGTTGGTCCATTTTATAACGAACGTGTCATTTAACACCTGTATTTTTTTTTTAATTACCTGGTTTGTAGTCTCAACAATTATTGTTCTTTCCTTCCTCATTTGTCTTTTCTGTTTCAAGTAGTCTCAACAATTATTGTTCTTTCCTTCCTCATTTGTCTTTTCTGTTTCAAGTAGTCTCAACAATTATTGTTCTTTCCTTCCTCATTTGTCTTTTCTGTTTCAAGTAGTCTCAACAATTATTGTTCTTTCCTTCCTCATTTGTCTTTTCTGTTTCAAGTAGTCTCAACAATTATTGTTCTTTCCTTCCTCATTTGTCTTTCTGTTTCAAGCGGAGAGATGTTGGTGTGGTCATTTGTTTCGACAAAAAAAGCAATAAATAGAGCAATGACTTCTCAACTCAAGCTGGTGTGCAGACTGTGGTAAAGTCTGAACATGTACACTACATGCGCTTGCTTTAATGCTAATCTAATAATCTACATCAAGGGCAAGTCATTTGACGGTTGTTATATGGAAGAGGTGGCTGGATGGGCACAGAAGGCGGACGGCGAGACGGTCGTATTGTAAGTGGGAGAGAATATATTGAGGAGAGATGGATCAACGGCTGAATAAGAGTAAACGGACGAAGTGACAGCGAGAAAGAAATAACGAACGAGAGAAAGCGAGACAGAGATGGACGAACGAAGAGACAAACAGCTAGATAGTGAGATATATATATATATATATATATATATATACATGAACCATTGGATAGGGCAGATAAACGAACGGGGATTAAGAGAACGAGAGTGAGAGAGAGTTTGAAAGTGACAGAGACATAGATAGACGGCTGAATAGGGTAGATGGACGAATGGTAGAGTGGACATTTACGGATAATGGTAGAGAAAGAGAGCGAAAGAGATAAATAGATGAACGTCTGGATAAGTCGGACGGACGAAATGAGAGATAGATATATAAATAAATATATAGAGAAAGAAATTTCGTGACAGCGAGAGAGGCAGAGAGAGAGAGAGAGAGATGAAAGAATAAATTCAAATTGAAAACTAAGAGTTGCAGAAAGAGCAAAGAACGACTGTATTCTAACTTTAATGGAATGAATCAATCTACCTGTCATGGGAAATAGTAAGAGCTCTCTCTCTTTCTCTCTCTCTCTCTCTCTCTCCTGTGATACTTTCATTGAAATATCAGTGCCATTGGCTCAGCTGGAGATTTCACATTAACTAAATCGCCAGAGAAATGAATTGGATAGCACTAGAGCAGGAAATCAGGGAGTCCAATGGGCTACTTTTATTTACGTAATGATGCCGTGATGTTGCGCTTTTATTATTTTGTTTAAAACCAGAGCAAACACTGCTAGCCTTAATTACAGAGTGCCCCTACACAAAACGGAACAACATCATTGATTCGTGAATGAAAGAACTGGCATCGCGGCACACCCATAGGGATTCACATAGTTTCAACAGATAACGTTAAACAAACCTGATGGTGGTTTATATAGTTTCCCTCCTCCTGTCTGTCAGTCTATTTAACTATCTATCTATTGTTCTTTCGAGCCGAAGATGGCACATAGGGCAGACATTCTTGACTCTTGTGTCCGGCGATCTTTGTTATCAAGGATCCGCACAGGATCCGCCCTATCTAGCCACACGTCTCTGTTCTGGCAAGTTGTTAAACCTCGGGGAGGGAGCTGATGCCTACTGCTGTTGACTCTCCCCTAAGTATTCTTTTTTTGAGTGTTTCTCCAGGTCGGCCTCTTTTTCTTTTGCCATTTGGTTCCCATCAGAGAGTCTGCTTTGAGATTCTATTGTTGTCTCTTCTCACCACATGGCTAACATATGACCATCTTCCTTTCTTAATTATAGATGACATTTTTGGATGCTTTTTTTTTTTTTTTTATTAATTTCTCTTATTTCTGCGCTTGTCTTAAATTAATTCTATGGCATAGGAAGTATTTTATAAAGGCATTAGCTTAAAAATGCATCCAGTTGATTTCCTATTTCTTTAGTTGTTTTCAAGATCTCGCATGCATAAGTATGGGTGGACAATACATTTAATTACAAACAGTAAATAAGTACAGTTAAAACATTTCCGGGACTTCCAGTCAATATGGCAGATAGGCGACAGGAACAGTTATGAAGTGTTCCTTGTTGCAGTTTCCTCATATTCCAAGTCCGGCTTGCTGCCGGAGCTACTGAGTCTAGTGCTCTGTGCACACCGTGAGCTGTGTTTTTCATCCGGAACGTTTTTCGATATATCGAATGCTCACGGCGAATGATGATATCATTTGACGAAGGATAGACTACGTTCACTTTCGGTGCAAGTATGTGTATGTCTTTTGGCGTGTGCTGTAGCTACTATGATGAAAACTGCATCTGTCTTTCTTTGTTTCGATCCTTCAATACGATGACATGTTACTTCGGGTGATTCCACTGGCACAGGCAGTTGAGCAATTATGGATTTTAATTCGTTTGCAGTGATACCGGGGCCTTCGACTAACTACAACTACAACTACAACTACAACTACAACTAAAGTTAAAACACGCTCATTATCATTTGTAGGTACGCACGCTAGTTCTCTGTTTCGCTGTTAGCCTCCTTGTCAAAGTCAGTAAGTCCGGTATCCATTCTATTTTTTTTTTCAGCTGGATGGATAAAAAGGTGTAAGCTGGGATTAATGCCACATTCTGTTTCAAGTTATCTACGGTTTGAAATGGGCCCTAAAAACATATGTTAAAGAAATAAAGAGTTCAAAAGTTTCAAAATACGCAGTGTCTTATTAGAGGTTATATTGAGATATGTACCAATAATTGTTATCTTATTATGCACGTAACAGTAACCTAGATTATGTAGCTCCGCAAAACCTTGTGTCAACACCCACTTTTTCAAACATTACTAACAATAACATGCCTGTGCGTGTGTTACACATGAAGCAAATCGATTGAATAAAAGCATGATTTGTATTATTCTCTCACTCGAAACTGTGCATAATACTAAACAATACCTGCACTGTATTTTCTCATTGCTCCATTAACAGAAAGTTTGCACTCAACCGCCGGAAATACTTTAATGACAGAGGGAGAAAGAGAGATAGAGAGAGAGAAAGAGAATGTAATTCACAGTACACCTTACGTTACTTCACCTTAACGCTGGTAATCTCGTACTTTATTTATCAAATTATCAAAAACACTCCAGCCACAAGAGATTTCTCAAAGCAGTAAAAGCCACAAGAGCGAGAAAAGAAAACCATGATCCTACTGAGCTCATAAATGACAAAGACGGACAGCCAATATCAAATAACCAACATATGCAACAGAGATGGAAAGAATATTTTGAAGACCTGTTAAACATACCAACTACCAATGAGCCAACAAAAACCACGCTAGAACTCACAAATACTGAACCCAACATCATGAAAGACGAAATTGAAGAAGTAATCAAATATGCACCAAGAAATAAAGCACCGGGGATAGATAACATACCAGTAGAAATAATAGCAGCAGCAGGAGAAACAGGAATGCAATGGCTGCACAGAATATTTAATGCAGCATGGCACCAACAACAAGCCCCAGAAGACTGGCAACAGGCAATCATCATACCAATATGGAAAAAGAAAGGTAGCAAAAGAGACTGCAATCAATATAGAGGTATATCTCTTCTCAGCCATGTAGGAAAGCTATACGCCAAAATTTTGGGAAAAAGGCTGAGACCAATAATAGAACTACAGTTAAGCGATTCTCAATGGGGTTCCGAAAAAAACAGAGGGTGTACCGACGCACTATTCACATTAAAACAGCTTACAGAAAAAACGACTGAACACAATCAAAACTTATTGATAGCCTTCATTGACCAGGAAAAAGCATTCGACAGAGTAAACAGAGAACAACTGTGGGAGATACTAACAACATACGGAGTAAGCCAACATCTAACCAACATTATTAAAAGTTTCTACGTCAACAGCAGCTGCAGGGTCAGAACAGCAGCAGGCTACACAGACCACTTCCAAGTTAGATCAGTGTAAGACAGGGGTGCGTACTATCCCCCCTACTGTTTATTACATACATGGACTATATATGCAAGCTAGGCAACCCATCAGAGGAAATCAACGAGCTTTTATTTGCAGATGATCAAACACTAATACATGAAACAATAGAAGACCTACAAGAACACTTAAACAAACTCAACATCTCAGGCACAAAATACAACATGAAAATCAACATCAACAAAACAGAAGTCATGAATGTCGCCAAAAATAAACAGAACATCAACATAACTATAGAAGGCAGACTACTAAAACAAGTAGAGGAATTCAAATACCCAGGAAGTCTAATGACAAACGATAATTCTCAAACAGCAGAGATAGAATCAAGATGCAACAAAGCTTGTCAAATCATCGGACAGTTATCACCACTATTGTTCAACAATGAAATAACTCTGGAGGCAAAACGAGCGCTATACAATACAATCTTCATCCCAACGTTGTGCTACCAATGCCAGACCTGGACCATAGATGTAAAAACAATAAGAAAAATAACCTCTACAGAGATGAAATGTGTTAGACGAATGACAGGAAACAGTCTGAGAGATAAGATCAGAAATGAAGAACTGAGAAAAAAACTAGGAATAGCTCCCGCCATAGAATATATATAAGGAAACAACAGATAAAAATGGTTTGGCCACGTGACAAGGCAGAAAGAACAAAATACAACACAACGAGCCTTCAACAAACGTTGTGAGAACACCAAACCCAAGGGTCGACCACGAAAAAGATGGGTCGATGGAATACTAGAAGCACTAGGAAACATAACAGCAGCAGAGGCAAACAGAAGAGCAAAAGACCACAAATTATATCTCCCATCGACGCTGAAAGGCAGATGAGAAAGGAAAGAAGAAGAAGAAGAAGATCAAAAACACTTTACAATTGACAACAAAATATTACACGTTATAGATGACGTTAGCTATTTATCTGAGAATGAATCTAGTAACCATAGTAGGTCTCGTTAACGTACTTCCTGCGAAGTTCTACTGTACTTACATTTCGGGTTGTACTTTCAATGAAATCATCCTAATTTGTATAAAACCTCACTTCCAGTTTCCTAAGCCACAGAACCGTCTCCTTAATACTTCACTACTGAAGACTATTTTCAAAAATGTCAACATTTCTTTTTTTCCCCCACCATTTTATTCAACGCTGCGGAATCTCCATTGCTGGTATCATCAAAGTCATTTCTTGTATTATCGTGGCGACAACATAACGGCTTGACCGTTTCATGTCGCCTATTGCAACGATATTCCTCTCCTTCTGGTGATCAGATTGTCTACTGCTGCCAATCTATGTATTTATAAATATATAGAAATGTAGGTTGACCAGTAGAAACTCTTGTAAAAATAAAGCGGAAGGTACATGATCATGCGAGTGCGCATTGCAATGCGTTTACCTTTATAATGTGAATATCATCATCATATGCCATATCGGCTGGTGTAGGCGATCACGTCCTTCCACAATTCTCTATCCACAGTACATCGTATTAATTTTGTTGTTGACTATTTCCTGTGCCATGACACAAAGCTATCCAGTATCTTCTCTCTTTGTCGTCCGTGATCTCTCCCTCTCTCTATTTTACCAGTTGTAACCAAGTTTTCCAACTTTTCTCATCTCATTTCTCGAGATGTGCTCGAAAAAATGTTGATTGTTTCTATTTAGTGTTTCTTAGGAGCTCCCTTTTAGTGTTGGCCAACTTGAGAATGTGTGAGAATTTTGTGGTTGTTTAGGCAATCATATCACATGTATTGGATGAGATAATCAAATGTTGTGGTTGTTTATGCACTCATATCACATGTATTGGATAAGATAATCAAATGTCGTGGTTGTTTAGGCAATCATATCACATGTATTGGATGAGATAATCAAATGTTGTGGTTGTTTATGCACTCATATCACACGTATTGGATAAGATAATCAAATGTTGTGGTTGTTTAGGCAATCATATCACATGTATTGGATAAGATAATCAAATGTCGTGGTTGTTTATGCACTCATATCACATGTATTGGATAAGATAATCAAATGTCGTGGTTGTTTATGCACTCATATCACATGTATTGGATAAGATAATCAAATGTTGTTGTTGTTTATGCACTCATATCACATGTATTGGATGAGATAATCAAATGTCGTGTTTGTTTAGGCAATCATATCACATGTATTGGATAAGATAATCAAATGTCGTGGTTGTTTAGGCAATCATATCACATGTATTGGATAAGATAGTCAAATGTCGTGGTTAATATTAAATTGTTGCAATCCCTGTGGTTAAAATATGATAATTTTAGACCAGAAAGTGGGGACATTTTGAAAGATTTCTTCTCACAAAAGTTTAGAAACTAAAATATCAATATCATCAAATTAACGAAGCGAGAATAATAATATTAGTGTGCAGCGTAATAACAAGCAAGATAAAGATATCATTTTTGGCCACGTAATGAGAAGGGAACAGCTGGAATATATTGCGATAACTGGGAAATTCGAGGAACGAAGAGATAGAGGGAAGCAAAGAGAAAAGATAGCAGACAGCTTAAGAGAATGACTTGGCAGAAGGTCAACAACAGAAATGACAAATAACTGTCGGGATTGAAGAAAGTTGTGGAGAGACATGTTCACCTACGCCAGCAGGCACGGCACTTGATGAGGATGATGTTCAGCGTCACAAATTTGAACCACTCAAACACAATCTCATTCTCAAGAAGGAGATGAGTGAAGTTTTCCTCATGCCATTTTAATCTCATCATTATCATCGTCAAGTACCGAGCCAGCTGACGTAGGTGATCATGTCTCTCCACAACTTTCTATCTCGACAGTTATTTATCATTTCTGTTGTTGACCTTCTGCCAAGCCATTCTCTTAAGCTGTCTGGTATTTTCTCTCTTTGCTTCCCTCTATCTCATCGTCCCTCAATTTTCCCAGTTGTTACAATATATTCTAGCTGTTCTCTTCTTATTACATGGCCAAAAAATGATGATTGTTTCTTCCTAATATTGGAAATTAGCTCTTTTTTTTGCTTTGACCTGTTTCAGAACATTTTCATTACTCTTCTTAGCTGTCCATGGTATTCTCAACATTCTTCTGTAAAACCACATTTCTACAGACTCCAGTGATTTCCTTGTGTCCTACTGTCCATGATTAGCATCCATATGTTAAGACTGGCTCTACATAGCATTTAAGAACTCTTTTTTATATTATTCTACTTGTATAAATATAGAACGTTCTTATGGTTGAAACTAGAATGCCACTTTGATATTAAAACAAATAACCGAGAGTAACATGGACGGTCTATGGCTAGTGCATTAAGTAAACATAATATTTAAGTGGAGTGGTAGACATACAACATTCTGTTCTATTTGTGTTGCCGTTCAAATTCTTTTATTTAAATAGAAAAAAAAACATATCAATTTCGTATTATAATTCATCATCATCATCGAGTGCCATCTCCGCAACGAAGGTTGGCTACCATGGAGCGCCATTCTGCTCTGTCTCTTGCTTTGATGGTGCAGGTTGTCATAGGCTGGTTTGTCCATCTTTTGATGTTCCTCGTCCATGTTAGTCTTGGTCTGCCTCTGCCTCTTTTACCTTGTATTTTCCCCTCCAGGATTACTTTTAGTAGGCTGTTGTGTCTTTTAACATGGCCCAAAAATCGCATTTGTCTTGTTTGAATTGTGCTTAGTAGTTCTCTTTTCATTTTTAGTTGTTCTTCATCGTTTGTTTTCTTTTCCTTCCATCCAATTCTACCTATTCTTCTATATATCCACATTTCAAAAGCTTCAATTATCTGTTCTGTTTTCTTGTCTAATGTCCATGTTTCTGCATCATATAGGAATGTTGAGAAGACATAACATTTGCTATTCTTAGTTTTATCCCTGGTGTTGATTGTTTTGAAGTTAGTAAGTTCTTCATGATATAAAATTACTTTTTGCCATTCATATTCGCATAACAATAACATGTGTTATTCTATCGTGTTTCCATAGCATGAAACGTCCATATAAATTTAATGATTTAAAAAAAAAAATATTAGAGCACCTATTTACAGCTTCAGATAGAAAATAATAATAAAAAAAGACTCACAAATTATATCGGGTTGAATTTAGTTGAAAGTGATATGACGTAAATAGAGTACATTTAATAACATAAATAGGTGTATCGATTGAAATGGCTTTTCCCAAGCGCATAAAAAAAATGTAACGTAAAAAAATAAACTGATTAATGATAAAGCGAGCAAGCAAACTAAACAGCTAAAAATGAGGGGGGGGGGTAAGAGATGGAGCATATTGATATCCACCATATCTTTCTCTTCATCTTCCATTCTATTCCACTCTTTCTGTTTTGTAGCTTCTCTTTATTCTGCTCTCTTTGAACACACAATTAACATAAGTACAGGTTCAATAAACCCACCGTTCAAAGCAAGTCAAGCAACCCTTTAATTTTCCTCAGTTAATTATTTTTTTTTAAATAAATATTTTTCTAAAACTATAATCATAAACAAAGAAAATACTCAAAACCTACAAGTGGATATCAAAATTGAAGGGATAGACATGGAGACAGTTCAGAACTACAACTACCTTGGACATACTATAACCAGTGATGGAAAATGTACAACTGAAATAAACAAAAAAATATGAATGGCAACAAATAATTTGAATTCCAATAAAAAATATACTTACATCAAAACAAATAACACAAAGGCTAAACTAAGAACCTAAGAACCCCAAAATGTTATATCTTCTAAATTTTCCTATATGATGCAGAAACATTGACAATAGACAAGAAAATAAAACAGAAAATTGCGGCCTTTGAAGTGTGTATTTATAGAAGAATAGGAAGAATTGGAAGGAAATGAAACAAAACAAAGGATTAAGTCTTAAAACAACTAAAAATGAAAAGAGAACTACTAAACACAATTCAAATAAGACAAATGAGATCTTTTGGGGCATATTAAAAGACACAGCAGCATATTAAAAATAATCTTGGAAGACAAAATACAAGGTAAAAGAGGCAGAGGAAGACCAAGACTAAGGTAGACAATAACATCAAAAGATTGACAAGTCAGCCTATGACAACCTACAGTATCAAAGCAAGAGACAAGCCGAATAATGCTCCATGGTAGACAGCCTTCGATGCGGATAAGGCACTCAATGATGATGAATTATTTTTGGAAAAAAAATAATACGCAGTATCTTTGAACCTTCCCACACAAGCTCGTCTTGTTTCATTGTCTTCCGGTTGACGGTAGTGATATAATTAGCATCCAAAATGAAGACTGTGAGTGACGTGCGATACAAAGGGCAGTCACTGAAATTCTTTTGGCAGAAAATGGGAACGTCACAAACATTCATAGGCTCTTACAGCATGTGTATAGAGAGATGGCGTCTATGTGTTTTTTTTTTCTCGATTTATTCCAGTGAATTGGAGCTGGAAAGGACTGTGGGTACTGTCTTTTCGCTGATGTCATTTTAAATTGTCGCCCACGCCGCCCACTTGGCTCGCACTGGAGTTCGACCTTGCTAACAACCGACATTGCAAAATCAAAATGGCTGCATGTCACTGTATTTTTGTATAGACTAACGCAGTCACTTAAACCGTTTTGGCTGGTGTGTCTATTTACATGTGTTTTCGAGGAAACTGAGAAGCCATTTGGAATCGCCATCGAGATTAAAGCTGCAATGTAGTCGACCATGTCAACAGCAATTGCCACTGAGCTTTGGCAGGATTTGTGACATGAGTGCAGAGCATATGGAAAATTCCCAACTGTAATGATCCTATAAACAAAACAGGAGAAAGTGATGGCAGTAGGTAAAAGAACCGTCATTTGTTGGGTAAATCATTTGTCATGAGCGAAAAATAGTCGAAGCAGTCTGTCTGAACAACCACGCTACCGTCAGCCACACAATGAAGTGACATAAGCAAAGATGAAACGTACCTGATTGAGGACGATCGGCGAACCACAAGATCTTGCTGCTCCATGTCACATCTCAGTGTTTAGTGATAACACAATTACCAACAAGTTGGGATATTCAATCAGGCGGGTTCCTTCATAACTTAAGGTCACAGAAAAGTCCGTGCAAACGAGAAGAATTCACGAAACTTCAATGGACGGTCCTTCCTCACCTTGGAGTAAAAGCACCAAGATGCATAGAGATTCTCCCTAATCTTGGGGTAAAGGCATCAAGATGCATAGAGATCCCCCCTAATCTTGGGGTAAAGGCATCAAGATGCATAGAGATCTCCCCCTAATCTTGGGGTAAAGGCATCAAGATGCATAGAGATCCTCCCTAATCTTGGGATAAGGGCATCAAGATGCATAGAGATTCTCCCTAATCTTGGGGTAAAGGCATGTGGATGCATAAAGATCCTCCCTAATCTTGGGGTAAAGGCATCAAAATGCATAGAGATCATTCCTGATCTTGGGGTAAAGGCATCAAGATGCATAGAGATCATTCCTCATCTTGGGGTAAAGACATCAAGATGCATACAGATCATTTCTTATCTTTGGGTAATGGCATCAAGATGCATAGAGATTCTCCCTAATCTTGGGGTAAAGGCATCAAGATGCATAGAGATCCTCCCTAATCTTGGGGTAAAGGCATCAAGATGCATAGAGATCCTCCCTAATCTTGGGGTAAAGGCATGTGGATGCATAGAGATCCTCCCTAATCTTGGGGTAAAGGCATCAAGATGCATAGAGATTCCCCCTAATCTTGGGGTAAAGGCATGTGGATGCATAGAGATCCTCCCTAATCTTGGGGTAAAGGCATCAAGATGCATAGAGATCATTCCTGATCTTGGGGTAAAGGCATCAAGATGCATAGAGATCATTCCTCATCTTGGGGTAAAGACATCAAGATGCATACAGATCATTTCTTATCTTTGGGTAATGGCATCAAGATGCATAGAGATCATTCCTGATCTTGGGGTAAAGGCATCAAGATGCATAGAGATCATTCCTCATCTTGGGGGTAAAGACATCAAGATGCATACAGATCATTTCTTATCCTTGGGTAATGGCATCAAGATGCATAGAGATCATTCTTCATTTCGGGGTAAAGACATCAAGATGCACAGTGATCCTTCCTCATTTTCCCTACAGCCCAGACCTTTCATTTGCTGACATTGTTCTCTTCGGTCCACTAAAAGATGCGACCCGCGAGAACAGCTATGACGATTGAGGAATTCGTGAACACAGTTCGCGATGACCGAGAGATCAACCCGCAGAATGATACCTGGAAGACATACGGTGTCTGACATCTAGGTGACGCAAAGCCATAGTTTTGTAGTGAGCTTATATAGAAAAATAGGACTGTAGTGAAATAATTTGGGAACAATATGCTATCTAAACTTCCTATTTTAATGAAACAAGTCCTGAATTAAAAGAAAATATGTGCTGTATTACTTACTGAAGGTCCCAATCACTCATATATATGTACAATTATTAAGTGACTCTAATCTAATTCAATTCAAGCTAGTCTTTCTTATTCTTATCTCTTGGTTATGTGTCTGTCTTAATATATACATATTATACCACTCACAACTGTACAAAGTAATCTCTTTAATTTTTTTTTTTTTTTTTATATCCTTCGTTTTCAGTTGTTGTTCGAAGATTCAACTTGGCATAAGATGGAAGTATCGCTGTGTTTGCGCGATTTAAAAGCTTTCCATTCTTTATATATGAAAGGGCACTAGACATTAAAACATTCCCAGGGGCACAAAGGGAGAACAAGATAGAAACAGTGGTATATGGGATGGGAAGGAATTATATTATAGTAGGCTTAACTGACTTTCACCAGAAAGATCAACAATTTAGATTACAATTATTTAACCATGCAGATCCACCAGCACATAGTTTGTCAAATCCCATGAGTCTATCTTTTGACTGAGCACATTTCCTTGCTCGTCGGACGAATTCTACTTGTCAAATATTATGGTCCCCATACCCGTCAGATTCATTAGCTCATTTAATTAGTATCGTTGAGGAAAAACATAATTTACTTCGTAACACTCCTCATTCATTCACGGTTACTGGCTCGTACAATTAGTCTCTAGATAACACAACTGACAGACACCGTGCAAATAGTTGTCATTACGATTCTAATATAGACAAATGTTTTGATATACGACATTTGCGCAGACAGACATGCAAAACTGATGCTATTCGTAATGTGATGGTAGGGTTACTGTGGCGAGCTGTTTACATAATAGGCTACAAGGGCGGAGTAAACTATCTCCGGGGCGGGATAAAGTATCTCAAGGGTACACGATGAAGTCTTAAAACAACTAAAAATTAAAAGAGAACTACTAAATACAACTCAAACAAGACAAATGAGATTTTTGGGGCATGTTGAAAAACACAACAGCCTACTAAAAGTAATCTTGGAGAGGAAAATACGAGGTAAAAGAGGCAGAGGCATACCACGACTAACACGGATGAGTAACATCAAAAGATGAACAAGTCAGCCTATGACATCCTGCACCATCAAAGCAAGAGGCAGACCACGACTAATACAAATGAGTAACATCAAAAGATGGACAAGTCAGCCTATGACACCCTGCACCATCAAAGCAAGAGGCAGACCACGACTAACACGGATGAGTAACATCAAAAGATAGGCACGTCAGCCTATGACAACCTGCATTATCAAAGCTTCGATGAAGAGACGGCACTCAATGATGAGAGGTGGGGCGTGGTTAACAAAAATAACGTGGTGATAGTAAGATAAAGTCTAGAATACGAAGGTGGAGGTTACCTGGAATATTGAGCACCAATGATCTCGTTCATCCCACTCCCTGGAGAACGTCATAAAATATTTACTATCCATCAATTTAACTTCCCTTTTAAATGTACTTATTTTAAGACATTTCTGTAGCACAGGTCTCTTCTTGAAACATTCCTCGCTCATCTGAGTCTAGAAAGATGGTTCAGTTGTTGACTGCTGTCATCGCATTCTATCTTCATGCCATTTCTTTCTGTACATTTACACTGTACATCATCATTGAGTGCCGTCTCCGCATCGAAGGTTGGCTACACATAATTTACACTGTACACATAAACACTATTCTCTTTCTTTTCAGATGGGATTGAACCCATGTCCATTTTATTGCCATGCAGTGCGATTACCACTAAGTTACTGACGCTCCCTCACTGATTGGGTTCTGTGTCTGTTCTCGATGAGCGGTTGGGGTTTTGTGGCATACCAACATGACAGAGAAGTGGCTAGGTAATCTGCTAAGTGTAGTATTATGGTGTTTAGCATGAGAATGGAGATAGAAGCAGCAAAGGTAGGGTTACCATAAATTATGGGGGACCTCGGTAACCTAGTTGGGAAAACCACCCGACTGGGCTACCGAAGTTCGGATAACCCGTGTTCGATTCCCGCTGGAAGAAGTGTGAATTGTACTTGTGGTTAAAAAAAAAAAAAAAAAAAAAAAAAAAAAAAAAAAAACCTCCGCGGTCGACCCAGCAACTGGCAGATTTGGGTACCAGGGTAGTACTCTGGGAAGGTCAGGAATGCCGCCTCGCATCGTGAGTTTCGATGCTTGAAGGGACGCTATCCAGAAGTCTTCGAACACTTCTGGATAGGCGGTCCAGCACATATGGGTGGAAACTCGCGTGCTAAGACGCCGGTTCAAGTCTCGTACTTGACCTTTACCTTTACCGTAGCTTTTAATACAGAAAGTGGTTCACCGCAGTCCTGGTGACTGTAGCAAAGTATGCTATAGGAGATTTACAGTGTATGCGGCAGGAGTAGATGCAACTCCTGGTGAGTCTAAAGGGAGCATGCTAACCTGGGTGCACTGTCCAGGGCATGTTGGTGTACACGATAATGAAATAACTGATAAGCTCGCTAGCACTGAGTGTGGCCTGACCCTGGACAAAGAGGACATGGCAAAGTTTGTTTTTCATTCCTTAAGAGAAGGGAAGGATGATGGGTGGCACAGAAATGTATACACTGAGAGACTGATGTGTCTAGACGTGGACAAGGGGTATTGTTGATTAGGCATACTTTTAGAGTAAAAAAAAAAGATATATATACAATCAATATCTTACATGAACAATCAGACTTCAAGAAATGCTGCGACCGGTGGGATGCCTCGACTGATACGAAACTGATTTAATGAATAGAATAGAATAGAATAGAATAGAATAGAATAGAATAGAATAGAATAGAATAGAATAGAATAGAATAGAATCGAATAGAATAGAAAAAGAGAGCTTATAATTCTTTATAATGTTTACCTGTTATATAACTGAACAAACATGGAAGTTAGTATTTACTTGGCTGCTTTTATATACCAGAAGTGACATTTTAAACTGTTTCATCTTCCGAGTCAAAGTGAAGGTTTAAATTACAATAATGCAGTACATGTTTTAGGTGCCTCGGTGGCTGAGTGGTTAATGTGCTCGCTTCCTCATTCGAAGGACCCGAAATTGATTTTGAAAAGTGACAGATTTATTTTCGCTCCGATGTTTCATCCAGCCTCTGATAGTGGGTATAATATATTTTTTTTTGGGAGGGGGGGGGGAAGAGATTAAAGGCGGCCTGGCGTAATACCGGCTACATCATCCAATAATGTGTTGTGGTCATGGAAAGATATGGTCATTAACACCAATTCTCTTTTCTTTGCGTCGTTCACCTGATAATTAAAGGAATACCGCTTCGTCATCCGTCCTTAAAAGAAGAGCGTTCTTCTTATTCTCACTTTCAGCTCCCTGTGGAGCATAGGTCTTCAACAAAACAGTCTCAGCTCCCTGTGGAGCATAGGTCTTCAATAAAACAGTCTCAGCTCCCTGTGGAGCATAGGTCTTCAACAAAACAGTCTCAGCTCCCTGTGGAGCATAGGTCTTCAATAAAACACTTTCAGCTCCCTGTGGAATATAGATCTTCAATAAAACAGTCTCAGTTTCCTGTGGAGCATAGGTCTTCAACCAAACACTCTCAGCTCCATGTGGAGCATAGGTTTCAATAAAACACTTTCTGCTCCCTGTGGAGCATAGGTTTTCAACAACAACAAAAACTGTCCAAGCCGTTCTGTTTCTTGCCATTCTTTTAAGATCGTTCCATGTCTTCCCCATCATCTTCATCTCTGCTTCCATCTGTCTTCTCCAAAAATATTTTGGTCTTCCTTTTTGTCTTTTTCTCTGGAGATTCCAAAAAAGAACCTGTTGTGTAATATTCTTAGTTGGCTTTTGCAGTGTGTGTCCTATCATGCACCATCGTCTTCGTTGTATCTCTTTGTCCATTGTATTGACTGGTACTTTTCCATAATTCTAAGTTAGTAATTTTTTCCTGCAATTTCCGTTCTTTTATTTTGTGCAATCATTCATTAATGAAGGTCTGTATTTTCATGATTGTAATTTTTTCCGTTCTCCGTGTTTCACAGCCATATAATAGGACTGACTAAACACGAGTTGAACAGTTTTATTTTTGTATTTAACCTAATTTCCCTTCGAATTCTAAGCGTTTCCTAGTGCAAAGAAAGCTTCTCTTGCTTTTTCTATCCTTATTTTGGTATCATGCTCCAGTCCTTCTTCTTTTACTATTAACTGGTCAGATATATGTAAGTAAGAATGTACGACTAGTATAGCTATTTCTCCTATATTATTTGATTATTGTTGTGTTACTGTTTGTAGTAAAACTGTGATATTTGCACCAGCACATCCGACTTCGGCATGCCGTTGAGTACAGGGTTTGCCTTCCTTCCCGATCCCTACATATTTGACCAGACTTAACTGGTCAGTCTCTTACTAGAGGCACCGCGAAGAGGCGGAGTAGAGTTTGGATAGTTCTGGTTTTCACCGATCCTAGCGCAAGCCATCGCGTAAAAGTTGCTGACAACTTTCAGCTCTGTTTCTGTTAGGCCCCTCTCACCACACCCCCCAAACTGACGCCACATGCGTCAAGGTATGGAAGGAACCTTTGCTCTTTACTTTACTGTAATAAGTTTTTAGCAAGACACACACAAATACAATTTAAAATAATGAATCGCTTTGCTCGCATGGGGCTGTAAGGAAAAAAAAAAATAATAACCTTTCGGATTAAAGGTGAACGCTCAGTCAATATCGGAGCAAAAAAGAGGATTATTTATGTGTGTTCTGGATAGGCTGAGAACAAACAGGGCGCATTTAAATTCTCTGGTTTCAAGATAACCAAATTATACTACTACTACACTTGTCTTTAACACTATAATCGCCCTCTGTCGGTTCTCAAATCCTACATTCCCATCAGGACGAGTCCCGGGGGATGCAGACAGGAGACGACAAGATTACTAATTCATGTAAAATTAAACTATAACAAATGCTTTTATATTTTACATAGAGAATTTTTCTTTCACATAAATTGTGGAAATGGATGAGGAATTTTCATTAGTTCTTGTTTATCTCTTATCTTGTTTATCTCTTATTTTGTTTATCTCTTATCTTGTTTATATCTTATTTCGTTTATCTCTTATCTTGTTTATCTCTTATCTTGTTTATCTCTTATCTTGTTTATCTCTTATTTTGTTTATCTCTTATCTTGTTTATCTCTTATCTTGTTTTGTTTATGGAGAGGACGCTAATAAGAGCAAACTATAGAAAAATAACAGCTATCTATATTATTAATAAGGCCCGCGAGCTGAAAGGGACCCGTGATAGCTCGGTGGTTAGTATACTGGACTACTAAGTACAAGAGGTTGGGTACCGACGGCTTCCGGGTTCACCCAGCCTTAAATGCGTACTAGATTTTTTTTTTCTGGGAAAGTAAAGCGGCACGGGCCGTACTAACCACATTACCCCAAAAATCATGTGCGTACAAGTTATGGTCATTAACACCATGGTCTCTACACACCACTTGGTGTGACTGGACTCTCTTTTTACGTCGGGCTGAAAGGAATCACCCAAGGTCTGTGACGTTTTCAGCTTTGCAAGCAGGGGTAGTTGAGGGTAAAATGACGTCAGTGGTATGTAGCTCATTTAGTTGAAGACGTCACTAACTTTGGGTGATTCAGGGGTTTTCCCTCTCAGAGCCCAGGCCTTAGTTAAGCTATAGATGGCTGTGAGCTCACTGCTGAAGACGTCACAAACTTGAGGTGATTCGGGGATTTCCCCTCTTAGACCGCAGGCCTTAATAAACCCATAAATGGCTGTGACCTCACACAGCTGAAGACATCACAAACTTTTGGTGATTCTGGGATTTCCCCTCTCAGCCCGTATGCCTTATCAAAGCTATAAATGGCAGTGAGAAACACAAAACCTGGCTAGAAATATAAATAAACAGACTGGCCATAAATGTGTACACGCCACAGAAGAACCTAGGACTGTCTACTGTTACAAATGATCTGAATAATTGAGAGCCGGTTTCAGTGTACACCGCGATATAATAGATCCATCCCCTGTGTGAGAGCGGATCACAACCCTGATGTTTAGGTCTTTATGGTAATAGGCATGCAAGGAGTGGACCAGAATATTATATTATTTCCATTCAACAGATACATGTCACAGACACGCATACTAACATTTCATTTTTTTCCGTCCCTCATCATTTGTCTTTAGCCTCAAGGGGTGAGATAGTGGTTTAATTCACCTCCTCCCTCTCTCCATCCTTCCTTTCCTTTCTGTTATGTTCTTTCTTTCTTTCTTTCCACCCCTCCAAGACCAGCAGGGTCTTCAGTACTGGAAAATAACCTGTCCCTCCCTTCCTTCCTCCCTCCCTTTCTTCCTTCCTTCCTTCCTTCCTCCATTCTTTCTTTATTTCTTTCTTTCTTTATTTCTTGCTTTCCTTCTCTATCTTATTCTCTCTCTCTCTCTCTCGCTGTTGTTACGTTTCTCAGTGTTCTATTAATCCGTCTATCTTTTCTCGACAACGTCCTCTAGATATGTTGATTTTGTTCACGTTTGTTGATAGCTATGTATGATTGTCGCGGACACACAAACTGATAGCACACACAAAAATAAACATATTTCTCTTAAGAAGTTTATCTTCCTCTCGACTGTTTTGTGAGAATAGGAAAATAATGCAATATCATCTACTTGCTCTAAATGCTCCAGCAGTGAAAACAATGTCCATCGTATTCCATTCGGTGTTATTTTTTTTCTTCTAGTGGAGTCAGTCAGTCTGTAGCAGTCAAAAACTGGATGATTTTAAGTGGGGAACTCTTGTTACTATGGATACCAATTATTTTGTTGGTCTGTGTTCTTGAAAAACGAAGAAGATATTGAAAGCAACGAAAGTAAATATTCCCTCTACGCCTTGTGTTGGAAGTATGCTGTTAGTTACCATATGTACATATGACCACTACACAATGTTGGGTAATGTAGTCAGTATCACGACTGCCCCCGCCCCCTTACTTTCCACAAAAATCTATGGATCTATCTAATCATACATTTTTTAGAGGCTGGGTGAACCCCAAAGGCTTGTCGAATCGAAGAAAAAATCCGCCGATTCTGGGAATCGAACTTGGACCTTTCTAATCATGAAACGAACGCATTAACCACTCAGCCACCGAAGCTACAGTGAAAGCAACGAAAGTCCAATACAAAACCATCTCTACCTCAGTTGTTAATATCCACGGTTTCATGACTCGACAACATGGTGACATACAAATAAGGATTTTAACTGTTTATCTCCTGTGTAGAACAGATAAAATAAGGGACAACAACTGGAGACTCGCACATTGTATTTCATAAATGAACCAGTCAACGACAAGAATGAATATAATTCTTAGAACGATGAGAAAACGAGTCCAAGATAATACATAGCAGGCACTTCTCCTCTTAAAGGTGCATAAACAAAAAAGAAATTACGAAGGAAAGAAGTGGTATAAAGGACAAGAGGAACATGAACTAGACTGGAAATGCTGAGCCAAGACAGAAACTAATGGAAAATATTGGCTCCAACAGAGGGCTGAAAAGTAATCATAATATAATTTGGCTCTAGAGAGCATGGCAGCAGCTACCATGTGTGAGCTATAGATAGAAAGGGATGTGTAGTGGACAGAATTAGCAACCATAGGTACATAAGAAAAAGAGAGGTGAGCTAGAGTTTGCTATAGCAGCTATCGTATGTGAGCGATGGAGAGAAGAGAGGTGAGCTAGAGTTTTCTATAGCAGCTATCGTATGTGAGTGATGGAGAGAAAGAGAGGTGAGCTAGAGTTTGCTATAGCAGCTATCGTATGTGAGCGATGGAGAGAAGAGAGGTGAGCTAGAGTTTTCTATAGCAGCTATCGTATGTGAGCGATGGAGAGAAAGAGAGGTGAGCTAGAGTTTTCTATAGCAGCTATCGTATGTGAGCGATGGAGAGAAAGAGAGGTGAGCTAGAGTTTGCTATAGCAGCTATCGTATGTGAGCGATGGAGAGAAAGAGATGTGAGCTATAGTTTGCTATAGCAGCTATCGTATGTGAGCGAGGGAAGAAAGAGAGGTGAGCTAGAGTTTTCTATAGCAGCTATCGTATGTGAGCGATGGAGAGAAGAGAGGTGAGCTAGAGTTTTCTATAGCAGCTATCGTATGTGAGCGATGGAGAGAAAGAGAGGTGAGCTAGAGTTTGCAATAGCAGCTATCGTATGTGAGCGATGGAGAGAAAGAGATGTGAGCTATAGTTTGCTATAGCAGCTATCGTATGTGAGCGAGGGAAGAAAGAGAGGTGAGCTAGAGTTTTCTATGACAGCTATTGTATATGAGCGATAAAGATAGAAAAGAGGTGAGCTAGAGTTTTCTATAGCAGCTATCGTATGTGGGCGATAAGGAGAGAAGAGAGGTGAGCTAGAGTTTTCTATGGCAGCTATTGTATGTGAGCGATGGAGAGAAAGAGAGGTGAGCTAAAGTTTGCTATGGCAGCTACCGAAGGTGAGGTGAGAGAAAGAGGGGTGACTTGAGTTTGCTATCGCAGCTACCGGAGGTGAGCGATGAAGAAAAAGAGAGAGAGAGGGGTGAGCTAAAGAATATTCTGGTATAGGGCTGTGGGTGTTAAAATGTTTTTTTTTAAAAAGTGGGTACAACCTAGGACACTCTACGAAGAATTGTCACAGAGAAACGCAGGAGGTTACAAGATTACTTCCCTTTAAAAAAAAACACGTCACTCTGTAATACGCTATTTAACAGATGTCTACTCCTCCCTGTTGTTTGCCAGTATCCACGTTTGTTCAGCTAGTTCCCCTGCATAGATTCTGATGTCATCAATCTTTGCGTACTTCTAGTTATCTGACTTTCGCAATACTCTGTCAGATTTTCATTATAAGGCCGTTAGATCCTGTGGCATGCCCGCACCAGCGATATCAATTTTCCTCCCCCCCCCCCCCCCGCCTCCCTTATGTGAAATACAGTTGTTTATCACTGATAATTTAGTTAATTTTCTCATTTGTGTCTTTCCGTGAAGATAAAAAAACACATGCTTCTATAAAACATTGAAAGTGATTAGAATAAACTGTATCTTTAAATGTAAAAACTTTTTATGAATAAAAATTGAACATTGCATCCTTAAGAAAATACTCACATTTATCAACCTTTGATGTTTTTGTTACTAATATTGAGCACTAAGATACCATTCAAATATAAGCATTTACTATGGCTAAAATGTGACGTTTTGTGTGTGTGATGTCACAATATGGAACCGCTTCCATCAAATATCACTTTTAAGTATGGGAGGAATGTTCTAGGTTCAACACATCTTCAATCATAAATGATGCAAAATTTCCAAGACTGTTACTAAAATGCCACTTTCAGCTGAAAACAAACAGCTGTGAAGTACATCTTCCTGTTGATCTGCGTTAAAGGTGGTGTTGGTTTTATGAACTTTCTCGTTTACAGTACACGAGTATGCAGTATGACATTTCGAGAAATGTACTGTATAACAAGACATTCTCCTGTCATTTAAAATAATAATAGTAATAGTAATAATTTGGCAAATACAAAATAATGATATTAACAGTATTTGTGGTGTCATTGTGTGTACTTAAACATGAAAACAAACGTATTTGCTTTGTAACGATTCATATCGTGTCTTCTTCGTCATGCACGAAAAGATTTGGTAAATAACAACACTTTCGATAATCATTGTTAGATCCGTGTATGTATTTATGTGTGCGAATATGTGCACGTGATAGTTGGTAGGTATAAGTGTGAATATCTGTACATGATTGTTGGTAGGTATAAGTGTGAATAAGTGTACATGATGGTTGGTAGGTATTAGTGTGAATATGTGTACATGATGGTTGGTAGGTATAAGTGTGAATAAGTGTACATGATGGTTGGTAGGTATAAGTGTGAATATGTGTACATGATGGTTGGTAGGTATAAGTGTGAATGTGTACATGATAGTTGGTAGGTATACGTGTGAATATGTGTACATGATGGTTGGTAGGTATAAGTGTGAATGTGTACATGATAGTTGGTAGGTATAAGTGTGAATATGTGTATATGATGTGTTGGTAGGTATAAGTGTGAATGTGTACATGATAGTTGGTAGGTATAAGTGTGAATATGTGTACATGATGGTTGGTAGGTATAAGTGTGAATGTGTACATGATAGTTGGTAGGTATAAGTGTGAATATGTGTACATGATGGTTGGTAGGTATAAGTGTGAATGTGTACATGATAGTTGGTAGGTATAAGTGTGAATGTGTACATGATGGTTGGTAGGTATACGTGTGAATATGTGTACATGATGGTTGGTAGGTATAAGTGTGAATGTGTACATGATAGTTGGTAGGTATAAGTGTGAATATGTGTACATGACGGTTGTTAGATATAAGTGTGAATATGTACATGATGGTTGGTAGACATAAGTGTGAGTATGTACATGAAGGTTGGTGGATATAAGTATGAATATGTACATGATGGTTGGTAGGTATAAGTGTGAATTTGTGTACATGAGAGTTGGTTAGTACAAGTGATTATAATTGTGAATGTGTATATGAGGATTGGTAGGTACAAGTATGAATATGTGTACATGATGACTGGTAGTTATAAGTGTGAATATGTGTACATGATGACTGGTAGTTATAAGTGTGAATATGTGTACACGAGGGTTGGTAGGTACAAGTGTGATTACGTGTACATGATGGTTGGTAGTTATAAATGTGAAATCTGTACATGATGGTTGGTACATATGCATATGTCAGACTGTGCTGTAAATAATTTAAAGCAAAGCAGGGAGAAGGAACTATCATGAAAACAAGAACAGGAGAAATATAAAATATAAGAGAAAAGGTGAGCATACATTGAGTCGTGAATAAAGACATTTCCATGCAAACAAATTATAAGCACAAAAATGGCACATAAATTGAGGAGATTATGAGCAAAAGGCAGTGTACAATCGATGCAAAAGATGTATAGGTAACATGGTTATATCAGCTAAATCCTTCATTATTTATAATTTGCTAAATGTAGGAATATTTTAGCACTTGACTTATCGATAGGGAATTGTTTTAGAAAATTGATATAACTAAGTTATATATATATATATATTTTTTTTTTTTTTAATTGCATCTGTTGATTTATTTGTTATGGATGCATGGGTCTGTACTAGATCGTGTTTGGTTACATTCGTACTGCTACTGACAGTTCATTTCTTCCCAATTCGGGTTATTTATTTTTAATCACACGCAAAACCCGTATACGATGAAGTAGAAACAAACATCACCCTTCAAACACGGAGAGTATATATGTACATACACACACACAATGGATGCTGCCAGAAAGAGATTAAAATAGAATTAGCAATTACAAGACGCAAATTAAATCATATGAAGAATACCAGTAAGGCAGTAACATTAAAATTACTGAGGGCATGTATCTTCCCCATAGCAACATGTGACTATGGGACGGTCATAGGCAATCTCACAAACTACAAAGAGGAAAAGTAATTAACTCGAAACAAAACATTAAAGAATAATGCTTTAGATATCTTGGATAATGAAAGACATTGGGAAGAACTGACACATAAACACCTACAGCAGAGAAAATTAAACGCCAAAGACACAGTGAGCTCGAAAGAACAATAATAGTATATATGTGTCCAGCCAGGAAGATGAGGCAGGGACAGACCTTGAAGAGAGTGGCTTCAAGACATCAAAGAGACCTTGAACATGACAACAGAAGTGAATGGTCTGGCTGGAGACAAGAGATTCTTTCAGACGGGCTGTAGTGGATGCCACTTTCTGCAAAGAACACGCGACTTCATTACATAAGTAAAATGTAAAGTACCCCCGTCACGCCAAGTGGCGTATAGAGAATATGGTGTTAGTGACCATACATTTTACAGACCTTCGGCACATGATTTTTGGGGTAATGTGGTCGGTATTACGCCCGTGCCGCTTTACTTTCCCAGAAAAAATCCGGTACCCATTAAAGACTGGGTGAACCGGAGCCGTCGGTTGGGATCGAACCCTACCTCTTGTCCTTTGTAGTCCAGTTCACTAACCACTCAGCTATCGCGGCTCCCGACTTGATTATATAATATCTATATATAGAGAGTTTGAGATCTCTCTCTCTATATATATAAGGCAAAACGTAGCATCCACCACAGCCCGCCTAAAAAAAAAAACATCTCTATCTCTGGCCAGGCAATCTCCAGGTCAAAACGAATGGTTATCCAACGGAATCCTCAATACCTCTTCTCCTAATGAGAGAGTGAAAGAGAGAGAGAGAGAGAGAGAGAGAGAGAGAGAGAGAGAGAGAGAGAGAGAGAGAGAGAGAGAGAGATGAGCTGAGTGAGATACATATTGACATGTAACATTATTTAATAAACATGTTACAAATTAACCCACGCCCCCCCCCCCAAAAAAAAAAAAAAAAAAACATATATTATCTAAACTATTGAACGACGTTACTAGTATCGTTTAAGAATACCGTTGCCCCAATTATAAAATATACTACAGTCATTTAAAAAATATAGTTTAAAGCACAAAAATAAATATTTCTGGAAACTGAATTTAGATTTCCTGCTGAAGGCAGTAATCTAAGTCTAAGGTGTCGATGACAATACATTTGTATCCACGATGACCTGAGGTTTCCGACTCATTTATGAGAGATATTCCCCCGGCCGACCGGCCAAATGCCCAGCAATTTTCCAATATTTCTTTAGTCTTGTGATCATGCGAGCTTTACTCTTTGTCCTGTTTCAGGTGAAGGAGTAAGGACAACATCACGACACAAGACGAGCTGGTCACATGTTCAGTACTCGTATACGTGTGTGTCCTGGTTTTTTTTCTCAAAAACCTGCGCCGTGACTGACACACTCAGTCTTCGGCAGGCTGGATCTAAGTTTGACGTTGGAGTTTTCCTTATCGTATGGAGGATACCGTCCAGGGGCTGTTGGGCCCATCCTGCCCTTGCTTTATGTCTGGGTGTTCTTCCATAGCCTTTCCTTCTCCCAACGGTAACAGTTCCGCCCTGTTGACCTTACCCCGTCCCGAGTCCATCTGGTCTTCAGTCCATAAGGTCAGATATGCAGTCTCGTTTCCATAATGAAGCTGACAGTTCCCGCTAGGTCGTGACAACTGCTGCCTGAAACTTATTTATATGAACCTTTTCACTTGGAACATATGTTATGTTATTTAACCAAATGTTATTATATTAGTTATTTGTTTTCATAGCTCGTATTCTTCTATTATGTTGCTATTATGATCACGCCTTGCTCAGAAAGATGAAAGCATTAATTATGTAACCTTCCGCGATGTTTCCATCTTTCCTGAATGGTGTTAGCCTTGTCTATTTCCATTTCCTGTAGTGCTGTAAAGTATTTTTGGTTGTAATTCCTCATCAGAGACCATAAATCTCAACATATTTAAAGATGGTGACTGTTTTCAAATTTATTCAATTTGTGATTATTCCATTACAACGTCTTTGGTTATTGGTTTGATCTGTCAGCACTTATCTCCAGGCCGAATGAAATTAATGCATCGTTGTAGGTTAAGGTCAGCTAGTTCTTGTTCCCGTCCTGCCTCATGTTGAGTGCAGTCACCGTGGAAATGTTTTGTGCTTTCAATTTGAGCCCTGATTAAATTTAAAACTGGAAACAAAAATGTGAACTACAGGAAGTCAAACTGGCACACTTGACAAACGATCTGTTTCACCTTGACGATCACACTATCTGCACGCTATCGATGACATAATCAGTTAGAAATGTTTTATTCCGAATAATTTAGTGCACTAAAGAGGAAAGAGCCTTTTACAAAATGTGCAGTGTGATATACAAAATAAAATATTAGCAGATATAGAATAAGCGGTGCATACATGTTTGGAAAGTAGAGCAATTGAGATAGTTTATAAAGCAAATTGTAGCCATCCTTTCCAACCACTAGGGCATTACTTTCCATCCAGACAGTTCAATAAGTCAGTGGTTATTATACAAGATTTTATACAATTTGCAATACTAATATGTAACACCCTTCTACATTAGGAGTACTTCCAAATTAAGACCATTTTGTCTGTTGCACTATTTCAACAAATTTGATTCAGGTTTAAAGTAGGAATTATTAACCCAGAATTGTTCATTAATTTATATAGTCATCGTGATGGCACATAATATATAAGTATGCTATATATAGTATATTCAAATAAAAGTCAATAGACAAAATTACGTACATTATCAAATAAAATATTTATAGTTCGAAATGTTACAATTCATTTTTTTTTAAATATTTATTATAAACGTTTCACTCATTTACAGCATTCTTAAAAAAATTAGCAATCAGGGTAGCCATAACCTCCTAGCTTTGTTTACAGTTTAAAATTTAATCTAAACATAACAATTTGAATGGCAGCTCTCTCAAATCTTACTTCATGATATCAATCTCATGGACAGTGCATGCTTTTAACGAGATGGGAGTGGGTCAAATGATCAAGCAGTTATAACGTGTTAGTTGATTCATTCAATACTTGTGACACCTCTTGCTTGATGGAGGTAGAAAAGGAGGAGTTAATGCGAGAAAGGTTTCAAACCCTAGCCTTTATGTAGCTTGTGCACTTATAAGACTTGACTACCTACCACCCTGTTTATCCAGCATTACAATGGTTTTCACGCCAATATCCTGTGACTGAAATAAAGAAAACAGACTTGCACATATTTTAACTATATATCACTGTACTGTCAAAAGCCATACAATTCATACAAAGCGCGCACAATAATTTTAATTAAAACAATGGCATGCTACTAAAAAAAATGAACGTAAGTTACTGAACACCAAACAAAACATGGAAATGAATTTGAGTGAGACAAGGTTAGAAAATAAGAAAAATGATTTCCAGATGTAAATAGAGCAACCCGAAATAACCAGATGAAAGGATTAGAAGTGTGTTACCAACAAACTATAATTTGAATCACGTGAAACACAATTAACACCTATAGGCCAGGCAGATATGTGGCAATATCATCTCTGCAACAAGAATGGAACCACGTATTCAGCTAATATAAAACATCCACAGCAATAAGATACAACATCGTCAGATAAAGGGGGAAAAAAAACACATAAAAATGAAGACATACTTCTAATACTAATGTAGTAACAGGACTTCTGGTCTTCTAAGACATCGGACTATATAAAAAAGACACTACTCAGAGCAATGATCAAACCATTGATACCAATAATACGTAGACAAAAATCTGGAAATTACATAAACAAAAAATCGCGTTGAAGGTTCTATAATAAAGACGAACATATGCAACCTACAAAGGTACACACTACCCACAAGTTATTTATAAAAATAGAATATTCATTGGTGTTTGATTATTACAAAAAAAAAGGAGGCTAAAATCTAACATATTTTGAACAAAAAAGCAACTAGTGTTTATAAGATTTATTACAATTTCTGGGGACCTGGCGCCTGGTATTTGTGCAGGCTGGAGAATATGTCGCATGTCTAAGTGCAGTCGCAACATAATGTACAGGTCACAGTATTTACTTAACAGCACACAAGCTCAACAACAGAAAATGAAATGTCTTAGTGAATGGCTTGACAGAAGGTCAACAAAAGAGATGAAATGCCTTAGATAATGGCTTGGTAGAGGGTCAACAACAGAGATGAAATGTCTTAGTCAATAACAGAGATGAAATGTCTTAGAGAATGGCTAGGCAGAGGTCAACAGCAGAGATGAAATGTCTTAGAGAATGGCTAGGCAGAAGGTCAACAGCAGAGATGAAATGTCTTAGAGAATGGCTAGGCAGAAGGTCAACAACAGAGATGAAATGTCTTAGAGAATGGCTAGGCAGAAGGTCAACAACAGAGATGAAATGCCTTAGATAATGGCTTGGTAGAGGGTCAACAACAGAGATGAAATGTCTTAGATAATGGCTTGGTAGAGGGTCAACAACAGATGAAATGTCTTAGATAATGGCTTGGTAGAGGGTCAACAACAGAGATGAAATGTCTTAGATAATGGCTTGGTAGAGGGTCAACAACAGAGATGAAATGTCTTAGATAATGGCTTGGTAGAGGGTCAACAACAGAGATGAAATGTCTTAGATAATGGCTTGGCAGAAGGTCAACAACAGAGATGAAATGTCTTAGATAATGGCTTGGCAGAAGGTCAACAACAGAGATGAAATGTCTTAGAGAATGGCTTGGCAGAAGGTAAATAACAGAAAATGAAATGTCTTAGTGAATGGCTTGGCAGAAGGTCAACAACAGAGATGAAATGTCTTAGATAATGGCTTGGTAGAGGGTCAACAACAGAGATGAAATGTCTTAGATAATGGCTTGGTAGAGGGTCAACAACAGAGATGAAATGTCTTAGATAATGGCTTGGTAGAGGTCAACAACAGAGATGAAATGTCTTAGTGAATGGCTTGAGAGGGTCAACAACAGAGATGAAATGTCTTAGATAATGGCTTGGCAGAGGGTCAACAACAGAGATGAAATGTCTTAGAGAATGGCTTGGCAGAAGGTCAACAACAGAGATGAAATGTCTTAGAGAATGGCTTGGAAGGTCAACAACAGAGATGAAATGTCTTAGAGAATGGCTAGGCAGAAGGTCAACAACAGAGATGAAATGTCTTAGAGAATGGCTAGGCAGAAGGTCAACAACAGAGATGAAATGTCTTAGAGAATGGCTTGGCAGAAGGTCAACAACAGAGATGAAATGTCTTAGTGAATGGCTTGGCAGAAGGTCAACAACAGAGATGAAACGTCTTAAAGAATGGCTTGGCTGAAGGTCAACAACAGAGATGAAACGTCTTAGAGAATGGCTAGGCAGAAGGTCAACAACAGAGATGAAATGTCTTAGTGAATGGCTTGGCAGAAGGTCAACAACAGAGATGAAACGTCTTAAAGAATGGCTTGGCTGAAGGTCAACAACAGAAATGATAAACAACTGTTGAGATCAAAAGTTGTTGAGAGATATGATCACCCCAGCAGGGTAGTTCGGTTTCGCTATGATAACATTTGCTTACATGCAACAGCCTGGTTATTTCTGTTAACGGTCTACGCCTATCATACTATTCACTTCTATCTCGTATTTTTCGAGGTTCGATATTACGTTTCCCAAGCAAGTATACTTGTAGGCTCCTTCAAATTGTGTTCCATCTATTTTGTTCCCACCAGCAATTTATGTGCGTTATCTCTGCTGATTGTCAGCGTTATCAAGAGCCAGTCTTAACATATGAAAGTGAGTGCTGGACAATCGGACAAAGGGAACGGGAATCGTTAGAGGCTAATGAAGTGCTTTATGGAAGAATGATGAGAATAATAAGGACCGCTAAAGACAGTATTGGGCACGTTCTGAAAGATGGTAATACAAAAAGAAAACCTATTACCAACATCAGGGTGAAGCGATAATTTTTGGGGCATGTAGGAAGTAGGGGAACAGCTCTGACGTACTGCGGTAACAGAAACGTTAAAAACATAAACAGAGGGAAAAATAGATATAGTGAAATAAAGAGAAAATATACTAAGGAGTTTATAAGGATAGTTTTGGTAGGAAATCAATAACTGTAGAGATAGAAAGTTGAGGAGGTACATTATCAGTGCTTCAGTAAGTACTATGTTTGGTACTTTAAAACTATAACATTAGTCATTTAAATACTTGTTGTCATGATCTTTGCTTTTTTGTTGTTTTCTCTTGTAATTAATGTTGTAATTCTTCCGGTTTATTTTTTTGTATATTCCTTTTTTATTAAATACCTTTGAAAACTCCATTCGCGCCATCTTTTATCTATAGAATTCTTGAATTCACGTGGCATTAAACAAAAAAAACAAAAAAATATGCCTGTACCTTTGTTTCAAGAGTATGTTGCATTTCCCTAGATAATTTGTATTAGTTATTGCCAAATTCACTAAGAAATCGTCTACTTTAACTAAATGTTACGTGTCAGTGACGAGGGAACTGAAATAAGTCCACTTGTATCCGCTCAGTCTATCCGATATTCTTTCATGCGGATACTGCACAGAATGAATGGCACTTATCTCGGCCCAGCTGTCGCAAAGCAGCAACATCACTCTATCAGATTGTGACAGGGGCGGGCTAATCTGTGAAACGTCCCAGAAGCTTACGATCAATCATTATTGCAGTCTCTTGAATGAACCATTTCCAATTCAAAAACATGACGTCATGAATCGCGCCGGCAGCTAATGGATAGCGGCACGAAAATTGTCACTGATATTTTGCACAAATTATACTTTCATTATAGGATGTTCTTATATTATGCTGTTATGTTATATTATGTTATGTTTAGATCATCATCACTGTATTCTGGACACACATAACTAGGATGAAAAAGATGGGAGTTAAGATGGGCACAGCCAGAAACGAGAAACTTAGTGGGCGTATAATAAGACTTATCAACTAATACAGAACTGGAGTCGTCAGTCGCTGGACACTGCGGAAATTGCTGAGGAGGGGATCAGAGCACCTATGGACATGGTCCGAGTGCAATGATGATGACCGCAGATAACTCAATAACCTAGGCGTTCCGGTCTTCTCAAAATGGCCATCAGTAGTGACTAATTATATCATTTCGACTTTGGTTCACAAGTCCTTTCATTTATTCAGAATATCGTTCTGTTCTGACAATGCCAACCTCCTCTCGGTTCATGCAGTCTAGATAGCAAAGCAGTTTCGCCTGTTTCATATTCATTCAGTTTACCAATCTCTCTCAGGGTGTTGATTATATCTGTGCTACCATTAGCTATTGATCTGCTACGATCGTCCAACCGGTTATTATATCTAATCTTTCGTTGTCTTCAACACAGCGTATTCCGAAACGAACAAGAAAGGATCACAAACTTTCATAAAACTATAAAACACGATTTTCAGCTCGTGTGATAATGTTGTCAGTACTTATTTATGTGTGGCAGCAATGTCTGGCAGCCAATGATTCGCGGTGGAATTACTTCGCTAAACACCGCATCCGGGTCAGTCAGGAACAAAAATCGCTGCATTTGAGAAGGCACAAGCCATCTGGTCTTTTGGCGAGTGCGTTAATCATTTAGTGGGGAGACTTCAAAAGCATTAAAAAATGGCATCTAAGGATGCAACTTTGGGACAGAATGTGCAAATCGACGGGAAACAATCTGTACCGAAACTTCTGCAGTGGTTGATGGATTACTCGCGAAAGAAATTAATCGTCAATTGTAAAACTATGAAACATGTTGGCAATGATAGAACAGAAGTTACACATTTTTCAGGCATTAATTCACATAGAGTGTGTCACGCGGCATATTTTAATGTGACTGGAGGGGAGGGGATGTAGTAGTAAACGTCACCGGGCCACAACATGTGGATGTGACGTATTTAGTGCTCCTCCTAGTTTGAGCTTCCCCATTTCGTTGATCCAGGCACACATTTTTTCTTGGTCAGCCTGAATTGTTTCAAGTTGCGTTCACTTGATCGTCAAACAGCCGACACCACCACGCTACGCTGCAGCTCTCCTACAGATATCACGTTTCGTTATTTCATTTATTAAAAAATAAACATCTACTAATTCCATATAATTTAAAAAAATTTTCAGGGATAAATTATCGATCTTTATTATTTTGTTCCCCCATTTATGGGGTCTGATTCGGGGGTGGGGTGGGGGGGGGAAGAAGAAGAGTGTGAGAGGGGTTTGATATAAGTATAGGACAGGAGAATAAAGGTCATATGTCACTTCCAATAGAAAGAAAAATATCTTCCGATCTTGTTCTTAACATAAACATCATCAATGCAATCAGAGAGTGTATATTAGCACAGAGATCTCATGCTTGATCACTCAATAAGATCCCGCTCAGTGCACGAACTCTTTACCACTGACAAGGGTCTCCTCTCGTATGCAGTGACCCCTACAATGATTGCAGCAGCACTATTAATGAGATTCCAAACATTATTCAGCAAGAATAACGCACGCAGTTTCCTTCACAAAACGATCATCAACAATTTATACGCGCACGTGAACTCACTGTTGATTAGTCCGCGATATCTGGTCATATTAGTACACTTGGCTCTACATAGCACAAAAAATAAAGAAATACCAAAATATTTCAATCAACCTCGTGTATCTATAAGAAAACAGCAGCGCGTGGAATGATGTGTGCAGCCAAACTAAGCTCACAAACAGTGCTACATAGTTTCATCAACTGCGTTTTTGATGACGTTACTGGTGACATTTGAATATCCTGCACCACAAGAAAAAGATAAAAAACGCAAATTCAATATCTATTTCTTTTCCACAAGAGGTGGGGAGACAAGGTCAAAGAGGAGACGTAAACATGTCAAGGAGGTGTTACATGTGCTACGGAGTTCGTACACTCAGTTGAGAACTTGTATTACTTAAAAAAATAGGATGGGTGTGTTCAACTGAGATCTTCTTGTTTCGCCAAGAAAAGGATGGGTGTGTTCAACTGAGATCTTCTTGTTTCGCCAAGAAAAGGATGGGTGTGTTTAATTGATAAGATCTTGTTTTACAATGATAAGGATGTGCATGTTCAATGTGATCTTCTCGCTATTGGACATGTCCATGCAGAATACTGGCGGTGCTAAAATAGGGATAAAAGACAAAGGCAGTTTTACAGCAGAGAGGGAGAGAGAGAGAGAGACGAATATAGAGCCTTAAAAAGGCACTGCTAACAGCAAATGGATGCTGATGATGATTTCTTCTACCAATCAACAATATATTCACTAAAACGACAGTCGCACCAAAAAAACTAATGTAACCAAACAAAAATAATACATGTAGTATTTTCGCACTGTCAAATAAATAATGGCACAATGAACTATGTAATAACAATCTGAGGAATACTTCTCTCTCTCTCTCTCTCTCTCTCTCTCTCTCTCTCACTCACACAATAAAAACTTGAAACGAGAATAACGAGAAAAGAGCAAGAAACAGCCACATTTTACTACCAACGAGGACTAGAAGAATTAGTCACATTTTACTACCAACGAGAACTAGAAGAATTAGCCACATTTTACTACCAACGAGAACTAGAAGAATTAGCCACATTTTACTACCAACGAGAACTAGAAGAATTAGCCACATTTTACTACCAACGAGGACTAGAAGAATTAGTCACATTTTACTACCAACGAGAACTAGAAGAATTAGTCACATTTTACTACCAACGAGAACTAGAAGAATTAGCCACATTTTACTACCAACGAGGACTAGAAGAATTAGTCACATTTTACTACCAACGAGAACTAGAAGAATTAGTCACATTTTACTACCAACGAGAACTAGAAGAATTAGTCACATTTTACTACCAACGAGAACTAGAAGAATTAGCCACATTTTACTACCAACGAGAACTAGAAGAATTAGCCACATTTTACTACCAACGAGGACTAGAAGAATTAGTCACATTTTACTACCAACGAGAACTAGAAGAATTAGTCACATTTTACTACCAACGAGGACTAGAAGAATTAGTCACATTTCATCAACACAAAAACTGGAAACAATAATCATTTTATAATTTTAATAAGAACTAGAAATATCTGTCGTATAAAATAATGCATATAAATGACATGTCAGTTAAATTGATATATATCAACATTACTTATCTCGGATAAAAAAAGGAGCGATAAAAAAACATTCCTCGGCCGTGCATGTGTTCATGGTAACAAAAGATCGGATGTCAGGGCTTAAATGAGGGTATGCTTACTAATCATGGGCATGCAGAGAGATTGTGAATGTGACTACTGGATGATGCAGCTAGGATAAATGTGTGTCTGTTATCTTCTTATCCTCCAGGGTAAAAGATACAGAAGCAGACCAAGACTAACATGGATGAGTAACATCAAAAGATGGACAAGTCAGCCTATGACAACGTGTACTATCAAAACAAGAGACAGAGCGGAATGGCGCTCCATGGTAGCCAACCTTTGAGACGGAGACGGCACTCAATGATGATGATGTTTCCTGACAAAGGTGTTGGGGGAGAGGGGGGGGTGTGTGCGTGTGTTAGTGAAGGAGCTTGAGTTGTGCGTCACAAACTGGGATGGAATCAACAGAACGAATACCCTTCGGCGTCTGCAAATATGAACTGAGTACCTATGGGTTAGCCCAGAGTGTTATGGATGTTGATTCTTATTCACAATACATGAATCACAGTCGTGCTGAAGTCGGATGTGTTGGGCCGAAAGGCGCAAATATCACAGTTATACTAAAAACCACAACACAACGCAGACACGCCCACTTAACGTCCTTTTAAGGGCGGATGATGAAGAGGAATATTCTAGTCTACCAGAATACCCCAGAATACTTTAGTCATCGGGCGAACGCAAGCAATGAATCACAGTATTTAAGAAATTAAAAACAATTGACAAGTGAAAATGACACCGTCAGTTATACTTTCACCAATGTTGAATTGCAACAAGTTAAACGTAACGCTGTACTGTTGCAAAGTTCGACTACTTTCATAACCGTGCTGGCCATCAATGTCAAAATATTGACATTAGCGTCTGATATACAAACATTACCCCCTCTCCCCTCCCCACTCATTTGTCCATAGAAAACTGTGTTTAAATGTGTGCTTTACAACTCGTGTCAAACCATAAATATTTGAAGGCAAAAAAGAAAATGTTTCATTGTTCAGTTTAATGTCATCACTACAATCCAGCATGAAAAACATGATTTAAAGAGGTGGAAAATGTATCGATCTCGAAAAATCGCGGATCGCTAGTCATTAATTATACCTCTCTCATTTTCTTGATAGCGTGTGAGTTAAAGTGTACAAGCTCGTAATGCCATTTTGGACAGTGTAAACCATATAGCTTTGATAGACAGAAGGGAATCAAACGATGAATGAGAAAGAGAGGAGAGATAAGTACTGAAACGGAGACATAAAGCAGAGAGCGAAGAGATAAGAGAGACATAGAGAGAGAGAGAGAGAGAGAGAGAGAGAGAGAGAGAGAGAGAGAGAGAGAGACGAGAAAACAAATATATTAAAAAAGAAAACTAGAGAATTTAAAAAGGTAGCCTTGTTTAAACAAGAAATCTCGGTAGCAGAGCAGTTAGAGCGCACGTTACAAACTGGAATGGATGGTAGTCAATTCCTAGATGTTCGTTTATTTTTTTCGGACATGCCTTCAGGGTTCACTCTGTCTTTGAAAATTGGTACCAGTGACACATTATTGGAAGAGTAGGTCGACCTGGCAGGATTTTGACGATATCACCTATAAAATAGTGCATTGTCACTGAAAAAAATTAAGAGAAGATATTAAGAGAAGGGCTCTCTGTCTAAGGATGGCGCTGGATAGTACACACACTGCGGAAGCCAACTGAGAGTATTACACAACAGGCCCTTTTTGGAATCCCCAGGGGAAAAGACAAAGAGGAAGACCAAGGAATTCTTGGAGAAGACAGATAGAAGCAGAGATGAAGATGATGGGGAAAACATGGAATGATCTTAAAAGAATGGCAAAAAACAAAACGACTTGGAAAGTGTTTGTTGGAGACCTATGCTCCACTGGGAGCTAAAAAGGTAGAAGAAGAAGAAGAAGACTGAAAAAGAGAAACAGAGGCAGAGAAAGTGAGAGATACAGAGAAAGGGAGACGGAGACAAAAAGAAAGAAAGAAAGAAAGAAAGAAAGAAAGAAAGAAAGAAAGAAAGAAAGAAAGAAAGAAAGAAAGAAAGAAAGAAAGAAAGAAAGAAGAAGTGAAAGAGACAAAGAGAACATGTCTTTTGGTTACTTGGGTTAGCAGCTTTAAGATATCTATGATTCCGGCGGATGAATTCCGTAGAGGTAAGGTATCCGCCTCTGCTGGACAGGAAGGTTCAGGCTGTAAATCCACTAGCGGGAATATTTGTTATTCAAAAAGAAAAGGAATTGAATCCATTGGTCATTCATGGTTTTACCATACCTGGTCTTTCTCTGACTAGTGAGATCCGATGTTTAACCTTCTCGGATACCGGCAAAACAAAACAGAAGGATATGTGTGCACTCGCGGCGTTAAAGACCCGTTAGCAGTGAAACATCGAAAAGGTAGAACAAACAATGACCTCTGACTGGGCAAAATTATCAGCCAACAAAACTACGATCAAAACTACGGAGTTCGTCAATGTCGGCCAGGGTTGTCCTCTGAGACTGTCCTCGGAGATTCTCGATATTTCAAGGGGGAAGTCGGAGCACCTATGGTTCCCATGTGCAGTGATGATGATTCGAACATAATATAACATCTACGTTTCCATCATATTCCCTCGGGGCCACACAAGATAAGATGCAGAAAACATTGCCCTTCAACTGAGAAGTTGTACTGCTAGTTCTTGCAGGTCCTGTGAAACTCATGACCTAACTCTACTAATGATGACTCTGTGTGATGTCTCCATCGGTCTTCTTTTTCTTTCGTCACCTAGTTCTTAAATTAGTGTATGGAGGTGCATTCCATTTTCTTTCACACTTTGTGTGTGTGTGTGTGTGCGCGCGCGCGTATAACTTATGTCCATCCCCTCATTTTGATAATCGTTGAAACGCATCTTTGACTTGTCCCACACCTTTGGTTTCGTTTTATTGCGAGTTTTACCGCTGATATTTATCGGTCTTAACACACAGCAGTTTGCTTCCATCTTAAAATATCATTTTAGATATAATCTTGGCAGTTTCCAGCATTTATAAGGCTGGCCTCGTTCATTCCCGCATTCTTTAAAACTGATATTTTATGGGAGTGGATTCAGTTGGTAAAACCGCATTCAAAACTATATTCAAAACCGCATTCAAAAAAATATTTTTATTTAAAGCAAATAGGTATGTCTTCTACTCTAGCATAATAATGCTCGTTACAAAATAATAAAAGATTGGCAAATCCGAGCGTATCTGGGCATGTAATATACCATTTTTAACCACAAAAGTGGTTTTATTCTTATTATTATTATCGGATAAAGCTTCTTCTAGTCACTTTGAATGTATAATAGAAGTAGCATGTAAATTTTATCTTCATGGAAAGTCACAAATGAGCAAATAAACTAAAGTATCAGTTGCAAATAACTGGGTGTAGACAACATTTCTTCACGGATTTCAATGGCCATTGTCAACAGTTTCCACTGATTTCAGTTATACACCGATGACTGTTTTTTCCCCAATATTTTAAATTAGCAATTTAAAATTATAATTCCAACGTAATTGTATTCATCTGTTGCTATAATTTATGCTGATATTCTTTTGGACGAATTAGTCCGTTAATTATAATGGGTCACTGTTCGCAGGTAGTCAGACAGTAAAAGTGTATTGGGAAGTCTGAAGTAGTCGGTCATAACGTGTATATAAGAGATTTAAATCAAACGACAAAGAAAGAGGAAAGGTAAAAATAAAGTCCAATTGGTGCATGTGATAGAGAGAGAGAGAGAGAGAGAGAGAGAGAGAGAGAAGAGGGGGATAGTAACAGAAAAAAAGAAAAGCAAGAATGAAATAATGAAAACCCCAAGTACAGACAGCTCTTGTAAAGCCAGATTTATCAAGGCCTTAATCAGTATTAAGCACACATAGATAGGCATACACCCATACATCGAGAGCGCGTATACACGCATTATTATCTGTGAGAGTTTTATTTTATTTTCCCGAGAAACTCTCGCATGCAACACGCAACATAGATTGGATGAAGCATCGTGTACACCAGGGGTGGTGAACCTACGGCCCGAGACCCGTCAACTTAAATCATTCGGCCCAAAGTCCCAAAATGAAGAAATGGTATCCACCCGGCCAGGGATATGTGTGAAAAAATTATTTAAATATAACAGTTCTGTAACTCTCAATTACAAAGAGAAACATAACATTATAACATAAAAACACTAGCTACTATTTCTATTCCTATACTATTCTTTCTTACAATTCCAGAGTAATACTAACACAATTTACTATAACATTTAGCTAATAGTTCAATTTTCAAAACTGTACAATATCATACCAGAACATTTAAGATCAGTAATAGGAGAGAGGCTATTTAAAATAAATGACAATCAAATAAAACAGGTTAGCGAATTCAAATATTTGGGTAGCATGTTCACGGAAGATGGAAGTATAAAGAGAGAAATAGAAACGAACATTATCAGAAAGTGAACATTATTAACTACTGACTGACTGCACTCTTGAAACATCCAAGTATTTCAATGACAGTTAAGAGAGAAATGATTAATAACATCTTCACACCAACATTATGTTACCAATGTCAAACATGGACAGTGAACAAAGCCCAAAAACAGAAAATCAAGACATCCGAAATGAGGTGCTTGAGGAAAACAACAAGCAAGACAAGGGCACATAGAGTATCAAATGTTAAAATCAGAGAAGAAATCGGAATTAAACCATGTCTTGAATATATATAGGAACTACAAATGAAATGGTATGGGCACTTAGAATGAAACCAGACCAAATGTCATCAAGAGCATTCTATCTAAGAACATCAAAACAGAGGGTAAGAGGAAGGTCAAGGAAAAGATGGATAGATGGAATAAAAGACATATGCAAAGACCAAAACATTTCCTTGTTACCAGCAACCAGATACGCTAACTAAGGACGTTCCATTTATGAAAAGGGGGAATCAAACAACAAACAAGCAAATATCTAGAGACACCAAAGTATACTGACAACAGCCTCCTTTCTCTGCGACGTTTAAAGGCACCAGCAAATAGATACAGGAAGAATAGGAAACGATATACAGAGCTTCGCAGCAGGAGGTAATCTGATCATCAGAAGCGGTTCTCCCAAAGAGCAAGTGTTCAAGTGTTTCGGCCCTTTAGCTTATTGACACACTACGGCAGTTGAACCCGTGTGGGTCATGGATTCGCAAGCGTCGACCTTCTGCTGTATTGAACACTGTATTCGGTAAATGACAACCACACATAAATGTAAATGGATGTCATTAACTTATGTAACTGAAGTCAATCCCAGGCTAAGACTGTTGTCACTCTAGAGAGCAGTACAAGCATAATAAAAGATTGAAGATAAAAGATGTATAAGAATTTTATTCACATTTGTCAAAAAAAGAAATTCGTATATCATGCTTTATAGATTCCGAAAAGTACAAGTATATTTTTAAGAGCATTTCGTTTTAAAAGGAAAAACTCTAGAGGCAAAACGGGCACGGTACAATATAATCTTCATCCCAACGTTGTGCTATCAAAGCCACTCCTAGACCCTAGATGCAAGAACAATAAGAAAAATAACCACTACTGAGATGAAATGTGTCAGACGAATGACAGGAAAAAGCTTGAGAGATAAGATTAGAAATGAAGAACTGAGAAAAAAAGCTATAAATAGCTCCAGCCCTAGAATATATAAGGAAACAACAGATAAAATGGTTTGGCCACGTAACAAGGCAGAAAGAACAAAACACAACACAACGAGCCTTCAACAAGCATTGTGAGAACACCAAACCCAAGAGTCGACCACGAAAAAGATGGATCGATGGAATATTAGAAGCACTAGGAAACATAACAGCAGCAGAGGCGAACAAAAGACCGCAAATTACATCTCCCCTCGACGCTGAAAGGCAGATGAGGAAGGCAAGAAGAAGAAGTAGAATATATAAATAAACAACAGATACAATGGTTTGGCCACGTGACAAGGTAGAGTAATCAAACCACAACACACCGAGCCCTCATTAAACGTTGAGAGAATACCAGACCCAAGGGTCGACCACGAAAAAGATGGATCGACGGAATATTAGAAACACTAGGAAACATAACAGCAGCAGCCGCGAACAGAAGAGCATTAGACCGCAAATTATATCTCCCCTAGACGCTGAAAGGCAAAAGAAGAAGGAAAGAGGAAGAAGATTTGGTTTTAAATAGTTTCACGCAAAAAGGTAACAATTGTGCACGCGTAAATGTTTACGAGAGTTCTTTTAAAAGTTAACATTTTATTATAGTTTCATACTATTTCAATGCCTACGCTGGATGTCAAACAATAAGCTTGAAAGAATACACTTCAAACGAACAGATAAGAGACGAATCTAAACAAGAATACGTGTCAAGCTTTATAAGAGGAAAGCGCTGGAAATACATCGGTCATGTACTCAGAATGAATGTAGAAAAACTTCTCCATCAAGCATTCCTGTGGAAACCATCTGGTTAAAAAAAAAAAACCAAGAAAGAGCAAGAGAATCGTTACACTAAACAATTTCAAGGGAAGCTTCAACCATGGGACAAAGAAACACACCCAGACCTACAAGAACTAGCAGGAAATCGTCGTTCGTGAGAACTATGACTTCCGATGTGCTCAGTTCAATCGGAGAGGAAAATTAATAAAAAAGACATTATCCAAAAGATAATTTATAACTGTTGAGGTTGGAGGCAATTTGATAATAATCTATGCCCGTAGTGTATTTATAAATACATATCGTTCAGGAATAAATCAACTTCGTCTTCTTTTTCAGTTCACATTTTCCTGCCCCCCCCCCTTCCCCCACAGCGTAAAACGTCAAAGCATCCTTTTCAACAAGTTATATACGAGGCAATTATGTAGTATATGTTCATTTTGGAGGCTGTAGAAATGTGGTTTTACAGAAGAATGTTGAGACTACCATGGACAGCTAAGAAGAGTAATGAAAACGTTATGAAAGAGGCCAAAGCACAAATACAGCTAATTTCCAATATTAAGAAGAAACAAACGTCATTTTTTTTTGCCATGTAATGAGAAGAGAAAAGCTGGAATATATTGTAACAACTGCCACAATTGAGGGACGGAGAGACAGAGGGAAGCAAAGAGAAAAGATACCAGACAGCTTAAGAGAATGGCTTGGCAGAAGGTGAACAACAGAAATGATAAATAACTGTCGAGATCAAAAGTTGGGAGAGACATGATCACCTACGCCAGCAGGCATGGTACTTGATGATGATGATGATGATGATGATGATGATGATGATGTTCATGTTGGTCTTCAGGCCCTGGGAACGAGTCCAGCTGAGCCCGGTTTTTTTTTTCTTTCTTTTTTTAAGAAATCATGACTCGGGAATGCGCCTACCGTCAGAAAGCAATGACAAACCTCTGACGTATAATGCCGTACAATTACACAGCCACAACAATTCTGAGGTAATAGCAACGTTCTGTAAAGGATATGCTACTTACTATCTCTCAAATGTGCAGCGGTGTAGCTAGCAGTTGACGTTTAAGTACAAGTTTATTCGCTTGATATGACCTGTTCGAAGCTTGAACATAACAGTTTGTGCTGGTCGGTCAAGCGTATGGCAATCACCACTGTCCCGTAAGATCAGAGAGCTTTCTAGAGAAGTGTTTTTAAAAAGAGCACCTTTGTTCAACCAGTGAAAAACAACCATTCTATTTTTAATTGCTTTGGGATGCTCTCACAGATGTGTCGTGGAATACTGCAATTGTTACAGCAATATTTTTTTTTCACAGACGCAGAAAGAGAGAGAGAGAGAGAGAGAGAGAGAGAGAGAGAGAGAGAGAGAGAGGAGGGAAAATGAACGTTAATTTAAAAAGAATGAAATAAGGCAGAAATAAAATCCAAACAGGAGTAAACATGATTTTTCTATCACAAAAATTGATTGGATTAATTTTGCGACATATTTTAGATTGATCTTGAGATCAACATAATCAACACTAGGTGCATTCATATGTTCCATTTTGTGCGTTCTCCTTTTCGTTGTTTGTGTAGAAATGTGTCAACTGTAAATGTAAGTAAGAGATAGAAAGAACTCGGTGGCGCCCGGAGAGCTATATGTAAAGTGTACGATATTACAGTTCAGACATTATATATATTAACCCCGGCTTGTTGCAGGAGCTACTGAGTTAAGTGCTCTGTGCACACCGTGAGCTGTGTGTCTCATCCGTTTTGATCCTGTTTCGATATCCCGCTTGTTTACGATGAATGATGATATCGTATGACAGGGAACAGTTGGCTGTGTTCACTTTCTGCGCGGTTTCGCCTTATGTCTTTTGGCGTGTGCTGATACTGCAACGATGGGGACTACAGTTACCTTTCTTTGTTTGGGAGATGTGTTATTAATTCGGATGATTCCACTGGCACGGGCGGTTGAGCAATTATGGATTTTAATTCGTTTGCAGTGATGCCGATGCCTTCCATAACCAATATATTAACAATCAACATAACGATCAACCAAATAATCCAAAAACCGTTCAATCAACAACGAACCAACCACTAATTGTTCATCCTATCGATTAGTCAAATAATCATCCAAACAACTAATCACTCAACCCATAAATTAATCAACTAGCCATTAAATCAAATAATTCACTCAGCCACCAATTAACCAGGAAACAATTACATTTACTAACCACAAATTACACAAATTAATCAACTAACCATTCACTCAACTAATCATTCATTCACAATTAACCAATTAACTGTTCATTCAACTAATCATTCATTCACCAATTAACCAAATAACCAAGTACTCAACTAATCACTCATTATAACAATTAGCCAACAGACCAACCACTCAACTAATCACTCATTATAACAACTAGCCAACAGACCAACCACTCAACTAATCACTCATTATAACAACTAGCCAACAGACCTTCCACTCAACTAATCACTCATTATAACAATTAGTCAACATACCAACCATTCAACTAATCACTCATTCCAACAATTAGCCAACAGACCTTCCACTCAACTAATCACTCATAACAATTAGCCAACAGACCAACCACTCAACTAATCACTCATTCCAACAATTAGCCAACAGACCTTCCACTCAACTAATCACTCATTATAACAATTAGCCAACAAACCAACCACTCAACTAATCACTCATTATAACAATTAGCCAACAGACCAACCATTCAACTAATCACTCATTCCAACAATTAGCCAACAGACCTTCCACTCAACTAATCACTCATTATAACAATTAGCCAACATACCAACCACTCAACTAATCACTCATTATAACAATTACCCAACAGACCAACCACTTAACTAATCACTCATTATAACAATTAGCCAACAGACCAACCACTCAACTAATCACTCATTCCAACAATCAGCCAACAGACCTTCCCACTCAACTAATCACTCATTATAGCAATTAGCCAACAGACCTTCCCACTCAACTAATCACTCATTATAACAATTAGCCAACAGACCTTCCCACTCAACTAATCACTCATTATAACAATTAGCCAACAGACCTTCCCACTCAACTAATCACTCATTATAACAATTAGCCAACAGACCTTCCCACTCAACTAATCACTCATACAACCAATTAAATACGTAACCATCCACTCAAGTGATTGCTGAAATAAGCCACAGACTATCAAGTACCTAACTACAACTTCCATTGTGACCGAGATTTACGATCTTTACCTTAAGCTCTGAGGTCTTTCAAAAACTTTCTATGGGACAAAACGTCGAATGACTACGGTGTATTCATGTTAGAGTTTCGTATTTCCAGACTACACGAGATATTTATGTCAGAGTTAGGTATTTCCAGATTATACGAGATATTTATGTCAGAGTTAGGTATTTCCAGACTATACGAGATATTTATGTCAGAGTTTGCTATTTCCAGAATATACGAGATATTTATGTCAGAGTTAGGTATTTACAGACTAAACGGGATATTTATGTCAGAGTTTGCTATTTCCAGACTACACGAGATATTTATGTCAGAGTTTGCTATTTCCAGACTATACGAGATATTTATGTCAGAGTTAGGTATTTCTAGACTATACGAGATATTTATGTCAGAGTTTGCTATTTCCAGACTATACGAGAAATTTATGTCAGAGTTAGGTATTTCCAGACTAAACGGGATATTTATGTCAGAGTTTGCTATTTCCAGACTACACGAGATATTCAAGTCAGATTTTGTTATTTCCAGACTACACGAGATATTTATGTCAGAGTTTCTATTTCCAGACTACACGAGATATTCAAGTCAAAGTTTGCTATTTCCATACTTATCGAGGTATTCAAGTCAGAGTTTGCTATTTCCATACTTATCGAGGTATTCAGGTCAGAGTTTGCTATTTCCAGACTTATCGAGGTATTCATGTAGGAGTTTTCTATTTCACTATGACAGGGAAATAACCAACCGTGCTGGACCTAATGTAGATAGAACACAGGTCCTCCTCTTATTGAAGCATGGCAGGTTTTAATTCTCCTTAGTAGCCTTTTATCCTAAAAGTAAGAAAACCTATTCTCCTATTCTAAAGATGCGCTTATACACTTTTTTGAAACTAATTTCAACATAATTGCCATTATTCCATAAAACTTCAACACAATAATATCTCTTGCATTTCTCCATACGCTCAGACATTCATCAAATTTATTTCTGCGAAAAACAAAAAAAAGTCACACACAATTTCATTACATCTCAATATAAAATACAAGAGAAAAAGTCGGAAATAAAACGATTGTTCACCTTCTATCCTTCCATTAAATACGTCAATACTAGACAAACACTGCCTACTGAGTTCACCTACTCTATATTTATTGTCACAAAATTATAGGTGTGCGAGCCTGCATTAATTATCTCTTTGTTCCCTCGAAAGAGGCATCAATCATTGTGTCTAGGCCAACATTTCCCAAACTCTAGTGCTGTCCAATATGTTGTAATCATTCATAATCGTTTACACTGTTCTCAGTTTCAATAATATTTACTGCCTAGTTCTTTAGTTACAATTTTTTAAAAAGAAGAAAAAAGTGTTGTGGTTAACAGCTTTACGTAGGTGAGTAGCAAAACAACAGTCGACGTTTCGGACAAGTAGGCCTTCGGCTGGAACAACAAACAACAGTACACTAATATATATATATATATATAAGGATATATACACAATTCTAACTACATGGCGATAATTGGCTAGATAGTCAAAAAGGAAACAACAAAAAAAGGTCACTTCTCTGCGATCTAGAGCTTGGTAAGCTTCTGACTGAACTAAAAGAAGTGGGCGGGCTAACCTTTGGTCAGTGAGATATATCGTTGGTCAGCCTGCCCACTTATTTTAGTTCTAGTTAGAAGCTGACCAAGCTCTGGACTGCAGGGAAGTGACCCTTTTTTAAAATTTCCTTCCGAGAGTATCTAGCATATTATTGTCATGCAGTCAGATTTATGTATATATCCTTATATATATTTTTGTGTTGATGTTTGTTGTTCCAGCTGAAGGCCTACTTGGCCGAAACGTCGATTTTTATTTTGTTACTGATCTACGTAAAACTGTTACTATATCCATTTTTTTCCTCTTTTGTAAAATTGTTATTATAATCAGCATTACAGTAGCTTCGCATCTTTAAGCATCTTGGTGAATCTTGATGCCTTTACTCTTTTACTAGTTCTTTAGTCTTGGTCTTTAGTAATTAAATCAGAATGGCGTCATCACTGTCGGAGTATTCCCATATCCGCACTGCCACCCGTTACAGCAACCATCGAAGTGTTCGTCTGATGATTGTTCCTGTCCTGCAATTATTGAACGTGTCCGTCTGCTGACTGTTCCTGTACTGCATTTATTGAACGTGTTCGTCTGCTGACTGTTCCTGTACTGCATTTATTGAACGTGTTCGTCTGCTGACTGTTCCTGTACTGCATTTATTGAACATTGTCCGTCTGCTGACTGTTCCTGTACTGCATTTATTGAACATTGTCCGTCTGCTGACTGTTCCTGTACTGCATTTATTGAACGTGTTCGTCTGCTGACTGTTCCTGTACTGCATTTATTGAACGTGTTCGTCTGCTGACTGCTCCTGTACTGCATTTATTGAACATTGTCCGTCTGCTGACTGTTCCTGTACTGCATTTATTGAACGTTTTGCATTCTTAGCCACTGAGGATGAATTTTCTGCTTCCGCCCCTCGTGGCACCGTACTGCACCATTCTTTTGGCGTGAGCTGTCCTCAGCTTCCTAGTTATTCGTTTTATGTTTTGATGTTTGTGTAGTCGGAATAGACATAAAGACAACGTGCAGCCGCGAACAGTTAAGTGTTTACAATAAAATATATTTCAGGAAAGTGATTTTACTGCTTCGCGGATAAGACAAGACTTGAACAACACTGATGATCTCCAAAGTGGACAAACAAAACAGATTGAACATTTTAAAAAGACAAAGAAAAGTGAAAAGTGTACGCTAGATAGGACACACACTGCGGAAATCCACCCGGGGTATTATACTAGAAGCCCTTGTTTAGAATTATCAGGGTAGAAAGCAAAGAGGAAGGTCAAAATATACTTGGAAACAATATGGGAAAGCAGAAATAGAGGATGGAGAAGATATGCGACGATCTCAGAAAGCAAAAAAAAACAGGATGACATGTAAAAGTTTGTTGAAGACCTATGTTCAACACTGAGTTGAAAAAAAGAAGACGAAAGAAAAAGAAATGTAAGCAATTAAAATAATGGTAGTATGAAGGAAGACATAATGCACCAATATAAGACATGTAGTAAACGTCAGTCATATGATACATCATCATCATCGAGTGCCGTCTCCGCATCGAAAGTTGGCCACCATGGAGCGCCATTCCACTCTGTCTCTTGCTTTGATGGTGCAGATTGTCATAGGCTGACCTGTCCATCTTTGTATGTTACTCGTCCATGTTAGTCTTGGTCTGCCTCTGCCTCTTTTACCTTGTATTGTCCCTTCTAATATTACTTTTATTAGACTGTTGTGTCTTTTAACATGACCAAAAAATTTCATTTGTCTTGCTCTAATTGTGTTTAGTAGTTCTTTCTTCATTTTTAGTTGTTTTAAAACTTCCTCGTTTGTTTTCTTTTCTTTCCATCCAATTCTACCTATTCTTCTATAAATCCACATTTCAAATGCCTCAATTTTCAGTTCTGTTTTCCGGTCTAATGGCCATGTTTCTGCACCATACATGAATATTGAGAAGATGTAACATTTTGCTATTCTTAGTTTTAGCCCTGGTGATATTTGTTTTGTTGTTAGTATATTTTTCATGGCATTGAAATTACTTTTTGCCATTCTTATTCTTTTATTTATTTCAGATGTACATTTTCCATCACTGGTTATAGTATGTCCCAGGTAGTTGTAGCTATGGACTGTCTCCAGATGTATTCCCTCAACTGTGATATTTAATTGCAGGTCTTGAGAAATTTCTTTGTTTATGATCATAGTTTTAGTCTTTTTGATATTCATTTCTAGTCTATATTTTTTGCTTGTTATGTTTATCACATTAAGCAATTGTTGTAGGTTTTTAGGATTTTCTGCTAGTAGAACAGTATCATCAGCATATCTTAGGTTATTGATTATCTTTCCATTAATGTTTAAGCCTGGTATCTCTGAGATGTTTTTAAAGATCTGCTCAGTGTATAGATTGAACAAGCTTGGTGATAGGATGCATCCTTGTCTTACTCCTCTTTTTATGTCCTTGGGTGTAGAGTTGTCCTTGTTATAACTTATTATTGCTGTTTGCTCCCAGTACAAATTACATATTAGTCGTATGTCTGTGTCGTCTAGATTTATATCCTTTAAGCAGTCTATAAGTTGGTTATGGTGGATTCTATCGAAAGCTTTGGTGTAGTCTATAAAGCAGGCATATATTGGTCTGTTTACTTCTGTGTACTTTTCAATGTTCTCATGCTAAACATGGCTTTTTTTTGTCCCACTGTTTTTCCTGAATCCAAATTGTTGCTCATCTAATTCAGTATTGATTTTATTCTGAATCATTCCCGGTATAACTTTAAGTAAAATTTGTGTTACCTGTCTCATTAGGCTTATTGTTCTGAAATCACTGCATTCAACGGCACCATTCTTTTTAGGCAATACAATGAAAGTTGATGTTTTTAGATCGTTTGGTATGTATCCTGTATGGTATATGTCATTGCATATGTCTGTGATCACTTCGATGCCAAACTCTTCTAGAGCCTGTATCATCTCTATCTGTATATTGTCAGGTCCTGTTGCCTTTCCCTTTTTTATTGTTTTTATAGCTTTTTCTACTTCAGATTTCAGGATTTTATAGTTGTATGTACATTTTATGTCTGGCTTTTTGTCCTTTCGTCATGAAATAATTCTGTTATATATTCTTGCCATCTATCGATTATATCTGTGTTGTCTGTTAGCATTCTTCCTTCTTTGTTTGCAATGCATTCTTCCTTCTTTGTTTGCAATACATCCGTTTCCTGCAGCTTTTTTGTCTTTATTAGTCATTCTCTTTATTTATGTGTGCATCTCTCTTAAGTTTTGTTTACTTTCCATAGTTTCGACTTCTAGACATCTTTGGTTGAGCCAGTCTTCTTTTGCCTTTTTGCACATCCTCCGTAATTCATTGTCTATATCCTTGTACCTGGCAGTGTTTTTCGCTTGTTTTCTTTCTTCCATTTTTTTTCTAAGATTTTGTCATTTATCCATTTTTGTTTTTTGTTACTTTCCTTTTTGGGCAAGGTGTTGCAGGATTTTTGGCATGCTGTTTTTTATGCATTGCCATTTTGTTGTGACTTTTTCCTCATGGTTTTCTCTTCTGTACTGCTCAATCCCCTCTTCTAGCAGCTTCTGATATGTGTTCTTTACTTGTACAGTATAAGTTTCTTTTACGTCTTTCTGGTTTAACGCTGTTATATCTATTGGTGATGCTGAATTAGTTTTTTGTTTGTTTCTCTTTAATTTTATTTTCATTTTTATCATTACAGGATTGTGGTCTGAATTAATATCTGCTCCTGGGTAGGTTTTGGCTTTCTTGACGCTGTTCCTGAAACTGTCTTTTATCTTTATGTAATCTATTTGATTCCTCTTCCTGTCTCCAGGGCTTTTCCATGTGTATAATTTCCTTTTCTCTTGCTCAAAGAAGGTGTTGCATATTATCAGTCTGTTTTCTTCACAAAATTGTATTAATCTTTCTCCTATGTTATAATGGTCTTATATTTACCTTTTCCTACTTTAGCGTTCATATCACCCATTATAATCAAGATGTCTGCTGATTTCACTTGCTTCATAACTGTGTTTAGATCATCATAGTGTGCCTCTATTTGTTCGTCTGTATAGTCTTGAGTAGGTGCGTATGTCTGTCAACTCTTATTACTTTACATTAACCATCCACCAAGAATAGAAGCTACATTACCTCTAGCCCAAATAAGGAAACTCACCGCTTCATTTCTTTATTTCTTCTTTGTTCATTCCTTATTTTTCTTTAAACATGTCTTTTTCTCCCTTTCAACTCCCTGTGGAACATAGGTCTTCAACAAACACTTTTAACTCCCTGTGGAGCATATGTCTTCAACAAACACTTTTAACTGCCTGTGGAGCATAGGTCTTCAACAAACACTTTTAATTCCCTGTGGAGCATAGGTCTTCAACAAAGACTTTCAATTCCCTGTGCAGCATAAGTCTTCAACAAACACTTTTAACTCCCTGTGGAGCATAGGTCTTCAACAAAGACTTTCAACTGCCTGTGGAGCATAGGTCTTCAACAAACACTTTCCAAGCCCGTTATGTTTCTTGCCATACTTTTAAGACTAGTCCATGTCTTCCTCAAGATCTTCATTTCTGCTTCCACCTGTCTTTTCCAAGAATATCTTTGTCTTCCTCTTCGCTTCTTATCCTGGTAGAGAAAAAGTGAGTCGGAGACTCCTTGCAGGTTTGCGTCAAACATCTCTTACACATAGAGTCCTTACCTTTTCTTGGTGGCGGTATTCATTTTTTTTTCTTTTCTTTGACTTTTCCAAGTTTGTGGCTTATTTTTTTGTTTACAGTACAAGGTAGCCAGCCCCATGAACCAACCCTCCTTAGTCGCTTCTTACGAACATGCCTGATAGGGAACAGTGCAGCAATTAGTTACTCCCATTACGTGCCCCAGCAGTACACGAGCGATGAATGATGGTCTTGTCAGTGCCCACGTCATATGTTTGTTTGCGTTCCCCTGTTATTCATCTCTGCTGAAGCCCATGAAGACATTTTGACTTTTCAGGAACTGAATTTTGTGTGAATATATGTTGTGTTTACAGTACATACTCGTGATCCTGACATCCTCAGCACTCAGCTGCGGCTGCCCTCAATGTGAGCTGAATCGCCTCCCCATACAGGCGAGTTTCCTCCGACTTCAAGATAGCCAGATCTTTTAATTTGTTTACTTTCACAGTCAACTACGGGGGTGATCTATCTTCTTAATTATATTCTTCTCATTTTGTGCTTCTGGCTGTCACGTTCAATGCATGTTATTAAATCATCTACACAACATTAATTGCATAACAGATTATTCTACCCTTTCACCCCGTATAACAAAATATTATAATACCTAATCTTTATTCTCATATAACATAATATTCAATCTTTACTTTCATGTAAATTAATATCCAATCTTTACTCTAACCTAACAATACAATCTTTCCTTTTTCACACAATACCATGAGACACTATAAGTAGCCTTCACCCTAATTTTCTCTAACAAAAATGTCTTCCTTTATAATCCCTTATAACAAAACCATTCGTATTCCCCACACAACTAAGTGCCCTACACTCCCTTATTTCACAAAATAACTCTATCCTGCTACCCTTCACTTAAATAATATTATATATATATATATATATTCTCCTATACACATTCTCCCCGCTATTTCACCAAATAAACTTCCTAATTTAGAGTCCATTTCCTTTACCCACAACTCCACCACACTTCCTTTCCTCCCGGCCATAGTGTGTCTACCCTAAATTATTCCCTCCTCTTCCCCCGATCTGGCGCCAACTGTCCTCAATAACGTCTTCCCTATAGAGGCACGTTTGGGCGCCGAATACGTCATTCGATCTGGCCATCACTGCCTACATAAGCACGAGCGTTACGTCTGAGAGTGCGTGCTGAACACGCGATAACCACGCTCTCTGCATAACTCCACAGACCTGTTCTATTTGTGATCAGAAATTGGTTTTCGAGCGAAAGGAAAAAAAGAAAGGACAGAAAGACAGTGAAGTATACAGATAATTCCTCAATATTTTTAGCGCATTATATATATATACACACACACACACACGCACGCACGCACACACACGCACACACACACACACACACACACACACGATGATGATGATGATGAAATTAGTTCTTAAATGTTATGTAGAACCAGTCTTAACAGATGGATGTGAATCACGGACATTTAGAAAACTGGCAAGAAAATCACTGGAGGCTGTAAATTTTGTGGTTTTACAGAAGAATGTTGAGAATATCATGGATAGCTAAGAAGGCTAATGAAAACGTTCTAAAAGAGGTCAAAGCAAAAATTATTGCCAATTTCCAAAATTAAAAAGAAACAATCATAATTTTTTGGTCATGTAATGAGAATGGAACAGCTGGGATATATTGTGACAACTGGGAAAATTTGCGAGCCGCGATAGCTCAGTGGTTAGTTAGCTGGACTACAAAGGACAAGAGGTCAGGTTCAATCCTGATCGACGGCTTCCGGGTTCACTCAGCCTTAAATTGGTACCAGATTTTATTCTGGAAAAGTAAAGCGACACGGGCGTAATACTGACCATATTACCCCAAAATCATGTGCCGAAGGTCTATAAAAAAATAGGGTGACTAACACCATATTCCCTATAGGCCACGTGGCGTGACGACTCCTTACTTTTATTAATTAAAAGGTTTTTAGTAACATTGGCCATTGTACCTATTTCAGGAAATGTCTTTTGGTCACAATGACAATTGCACATGTTTTCTCCTCTGAGTTCATCCGATGACTGCGATTAATTAGCGTCCGCTTAAAAAATACGTTAACAATCGCATATGCGTTGTATTGCGTTTAACACAGGCTGCAATATTTGCGTCATTTGGCCCGACACATCATTCTTCAGCATGGTTACTTTAGAGTAATAGGATGGTTACTTTAGAGTAACAAGTCGACTTCCTTCTAGATCACTACTCGATTAGAAAAAAAAACTTGATTTTTACTGTGGGCACAGCGAAGATGTGTAGTAGGATCTGCATAAGAGCCAGTAGTGTGATGTAACGTACACATTCTCCCTCTATAAGCTATGGTGAGCTTTACAAAAACGAACACAACAAAATACTGACGTTTCGGCCCACGTGCAGCCTTTTTCAGAAAATGAGAACAACAACAAGAAACGATAACTACTGTTACATCTAGGATGACTGGGACAGGTAAGGAGAAGTAGAGTAGGGGCAAGAGACGATAACTACTGCTACATCTAGGATGATTGGGACAGGTAAGGAGAAGTAGACCGAGGGGCAAGAGACGATAACTACTGCTACATCTAGGATGATTGGGACAGGTAAGGAGAAGTAGACCGAGGGGCAAGAGACGATAACTACTGCTACATCTAGGATGATTGGGACAGGTAAGGAGAAGTAGACAGAGGGGCAAGAGACGAGATGATGAAATCTCTCTCTCTCTCTACGATCAAGACTCAATCAGAGTAGGATTCCAGACTCTCTCATGAAGTCAGCTGTCAGTTTAAGTGATTCGATTGCCCCATATAGTTTCTCTTCCAGGGAGGTGGGTGTGGACCACATTGCTCTTCTCAGGTCTGTGTACTGGGGGTAATCCTGTAGAACATGTTTTGTAGTCATATTGTCCAGTGTACAGTGGCATAGGCTGGTTGTACCTATTTTGAATTTGGTGAACATGTGATTTCTCGTTCTATTGTGGCCAGTGCGTAGTCAAAGTATGATAACTTGATCCCTCCTTGATAGTTGGTGGTATCCGTCACGCTCGTTATACTTTGGATGTTCTCGTTTCCATTTTTCATGGTACTGACCTTTGAGGATGGATTTGGCTTCATAATAACTGAGCGGATGGTTCTCTTGTGGTAATCTCCCTCTCTCTTTACCTAATTTGTCTGCGCGTTGGTTCCCGTGTACATTACAGTGTGATGGTATCCACTGAATGACTACTCTCTGGAAGTTATTTGTATAGTTGGTCCAAGGCTGTTCTCAAGTCATCTAGTTCATTGTTCTTGGGGATTTTTAGAGCTGATAGTACTGAGAGAGCATCAGTCAGACTCACCAATTTATTGTGCATGCTATTTTTGTGTTGAGTAGTCAGTGTTACAGCATCTCACTAGATTTCATTTCATCAGATCTCATTTCTCATTCATCAAGATCTCATTTCATCAGATGATGAAATGAGAGATGTGTTACATGTAAGAGGATGGGTAACATGTGGAGATATGAAGTTATAAGTGTAGAGAAATAATTATAAGTAAAAAATAGACTTAGTTGATGGCAGTCAATCCGCTCACAGTGGAAGATGGGTTATCAAATGCCGGGAGAAGGGCCAAATTGATAATCAGTCACGTGGTTTAGACCAGAGATCCGACGAGCTGTGGAGCGATCAAGCGTGAAAACTATCTAAAAACTATCTTTACGTCACATGGTACCATTGCTGGTGTATGACGAGGGGCAACCTCGACCAGAGAAATAAAGGCCGCTTGGTCAAGCAGTCGCCACGACGTGTGAGACTCTGGATTTTTATTTCACCCCCGATAGAATAAATCCTTTCTGTCTACCGCGGGCTTCGAACACCGAACGTCGGCTTTTCAGCTAGCGGAACAGTGGTTTTAGCCGCACGGCCACGCGCTCCCTTGAGCGATCAAGCGTGACACAGGATAAATGCCAGATAAGGAAATTATTTTGCCGATAAGGAAGTTATTCTGCCGATAAGGAAGTTATTCTCTCGATAAGGAAATTATTCTGCCGATAAGGAAGTTATTCTCTCGATAAGGAAGTTATTTTGCCGATAAGGAAATTATTCTCTCGATAAGGAAATTATTCTGCTGATAAGGAAATTATTATCTCGATAAGGAAATTATACTGCCGATAAGGAAATTATTCTGTCGATAAGGAAATTATTCTCCCGATAAGAAATTATTCTCTCGATAAGGAAATTATTCTGCCGATAAGAAATCATTCTGCCAATAAAGAAAAACTGCACACTTACTTTTACCAACCGCCGCTTTCATACATTTACCAGAGGTGCCTTCAACAAACGTTGCGAGAACACCAGACTCAAGGGCCGACGACACAAATAGATGGATTTGTGGAATATTAGAAACACTAGGAAATATAACAGCAGGAGAGGCACAATAGAAGTGCAAAAGACCGCGAATCATATCTTCCCTAGACGCTGAAAGGCAAATGAGGAAGGAAAGAAGAAGGGCTGTCGTCTTACATTCAACAGGGTAATGGCTATGACCCTTTAGCCTTGGATAAATAAAACATGCGCATTTATTTCAATTCTAATGAGCCATAAAAAATGGAGCCTTGTTGTGTGGAGCCATAAAGCCATATGGTTGAACAGGGGAAAAGAAATATCTCGTTGAGGTCACATGAGAACCAGCTGATGATAACTGCAAATTTGCTACTAGCGGCTTAGATGAAGTTTGATGAATTGAAATTCTTACGTCAAAGCAAACAGTGCAAGTTTTTAAACTGTACAGTCTGGTGGGATGCAAGGACGACCGGACAAATAAGCGCAACCGTTTAAAGTAGGCACTTTAGTAATTAAAAAAAAAAATACAACAGAAAACATAGAAATATGAAATGGCTATATAGCCCATGAAGTGACAAAAGAAATAATTGTAAATTACTAGAAAAAAAAAACAATAAAATATATATTTCTCTGGCTTAGTGTAGGCGGGGCGCAGTTTCGATCCTGCCTCGGGCTGATTGTCTATTGTTCTTTGCTTTTTTTCCCTTGCTGTTGATTATTTGTGAATTGTTTCCGAGTGTTGTAAATATACCTCTTCTCCTGAAATGATTCGCTGATCTATCACCTCAGACGTTTCCCTACACTGTGGTATTCATTTATTTAGTAATAGGAAACTTTATACAGAGCTTCGCAGCAGGAGGAAATCTGATCATCAGAAATGAACTCCCCGTCGAGCAAGTCTTTCAGCCCTTTAGCTTCTTGACACTCGAAGGGAGGTGGGCCCGCCTGGGCCATGACTTCCAGGCGTCGACCTCCTGCTGCATTGACATTGATTTTGTGTCTCTTTGTGTAAAAATACTTTTTAAGTTCAAACAAACAAACAAACACACAAACAAACAAATATTTTAATTCACGTCCCATATCATGTTGGCTCAGTCATAATTTACTTTGGTACAAATCACAGATAATTCTGACTTTGTCATATATTATTTGGGCTTAGACATGGATTACTTTGGTTTTGTTATAAACCCTATTTCAGCTTAGTCGCGGACTATTTTGGTTTGTCATATATTGTATGGCTTAACTATACATTATTTATGTTTAGTCATGTACTATTTTTGCTTAATCATAGATTATTTATGCAGGGTTAGATGCATTTACGTTTAGTAGGAAATTATGGGGCCCAGTCCCTGATTATGCTTCGTAAGTCGTGGATTCTTTTAGCTTAGTTGCAACATTATTTTCTAAGTAGATGGTCCTGCTGATTTGAATATAATGTTGAACCTACAATCTTTCAGCGAAGTGTAAACCATAGGTCCCCACTTCCCTTCATACTGATACAAATGAGCCGTCGATTAATTTAGCTCAGTTATAGATTATTTTAGCTCACTCATAGATTATTTTGGCTCAGTCATAGATTATTTATCACAGCCATGAGTTATTTTAGCTCAGTATTGGAGAAAACTTTGTGAGAATACCAGACCCAATGGTCGACCACGAAAAAGATGGATCGATGGAATATTAGAAGCACTAGGAAACATAACAGCAGCAGAAGCGAACATAAGAGCAAAAGACCGCAAATTATATTCCCCCTCGACGCTGAAAGGCAAATAAGGAAGGAATGAAGAAGTATTGGATTATTTAGCCTCGTCATGGATCATTTTAGCTCAGTCATGGATTATTGTATGGGACTACATCACCTACACAGATAGCCATCCCCAGCAACAGTGGAGCCGTGTCTTAACGCCACGGTACTAGGCAGCGACATTTACAGAGATTGGTACACTACCCTATTAATAATAGCCTCCTCATCTTTAGGGAGACAGACACGAATCTACATGTATTAGACTGGAAATGAGTCAACGACAAGTTGATATCTGCGCTGCGGATGGATATTTTATACACACTCATTATATTTACTCTTTTTCAGCTTTCCAAAAAATGAGAAAGATACTGTGCAATCCATTTTTGACAAAAGAAACAAGTAAAAGACTTCTTAAATGTTATGTAGAGTCAGTCTTAGCATATGGATGTGAATCATGGACAATAGGACAACAGGCAAGAAAATCAATGGAGGCTGTAGAAATGTGTGTTCTATTTTACAGAAGAATGTTGAGAATACCAAGGACATCTAAGAAGAGTAATGAAAACGTTCTGAAAGAGGCGAAAGCAAAAAAAAAGAGATCTAGTGTCCAATGTTAGGAAGAAACAATCATCATGTTTATGGTCATGTAATGAGAAGGGAACAGATGGAATATATTGTGACAACTGGGAAAATTGAGGGACGAAGAGACAGAGGGAAGCAAAGAGAAAAGATACCAGACAGCTTAAGAGAATGGCTTGGCAGAAGGTGAACAACAGAAATGATAAATAACTGTCGAAATAATTAACTGTCCAGATCGAAAGTTGTGGAGAGACATGATCACTTACGCCAGCAGGCACGGTACTTGATGATGATGATTCTATTTATGACGGCGTGTGAGCGCGTGTGTGAGTGAGGTCATCTACTCTTGATCAGTTCTTAGTGACTGATTCTACTTGACCAAAATACCAAGAAACCTTTTCCCTCAAGGGACAGGTTATGTGAAATGATGATAATGTTATGTGAAATGATGATAATGTTATGTGAAATGATGATAATGTTTACCATATGTTTTCTGTTCTTCAGATTAATGTAAAACTAATGAAAGTACATGTTTCTCATGCATCATCCTTAGTTTCGTCTTTATGTTGTACTATGTACATCCACAAACCTTGTTTATACTGGCTATCATATCTTTATTGTATTTCTGTTGTTTACATATTCCCTGGCGCTCTCCCCCCCCCCCCCCCCCCCCAAACCAATCTGGTGTTACAAAACGTCTAAAGTATTCTAACAATTGTGTTTGTGTTGCACACATCTAGGTTATTTATTTGGCTGGTGCTAAGACTTTCGTATTTTTTTGCTATGTTTATATTCACTACATCTTGTTTAATATATGTGTGTTCTATGTTTGTTTTTATCTGCAATGGAATGGTTCAGTTAATAACATGATGTCATTCTCGTATTCACATTTTTCATTATGCTGAAAACACCATATGCCTCTTGGAAAACCTGGTGTAGTCTGTCTTATTACCCAGTCTATAACAGACACACAGAGAATGGGTGACAAAGAATAACTAGACTTATTCTCGTCTTTACTTCGAATGGTTAGTTACTGTCTTTTACGCTTTGTGTGAAATTAATATACAGGGTTTTGCTGACATTTATTTTGGGGGGAATTTCATAAACCCGTATTATTCTCCACAAGCTATCTATGTATATGTAAGGAAAGAACATTCCACGATCAACGAAATGCATATACACTTGAATCTACAATAATGACACTGCTCTATTAATTTTTGAGCGACAATGTGAGATCAGCAGCGTCTGTTTTTTTTTTAATGAAGTCTTCTTGTTCCGGGTCATTTAGTTGTAGGTCTACTTCTTTGGACACATCTATGCATAACGCTAAGTACTTTATTGGACATATCTAGGCATAACGCTAAGTACTTTATTGGACATATCTAGGCATAACGCTAAGTACTTTATTGGACACAGATATTGGACACGGATAGAAGAGTAATTTCTCGTCAACCACTGGAGCCAGTAATATCATTTGGGGGCAACTTTAAAATTCTTTCTCTATTCCATTCATGTGATATTGTTTCTGGATATCACATTTTTGTGAGGAAAACGATTCTAGAATATCATTTGTCGATGTTGGTTCTGCTTTGAAGCGTTCTGCATTCAGGCTATATTGACCAGGAGCTTTTTTCTTCTTCTTTAATCCCTTGCTGGATTTGGTCATTTCTTCTCTCTATGGAGGGTTTGCACTAATGCTGAGATCTACTTGAATATTTGATGCCATCTACGGCGGTTTCTTATTGGCTATTTCTATGTTCCACTCATATGATGATTCCTTTTAGTTTGGGGATGTCCTGGCATGGGCGATTGTACCTCCAACCACCATGTATTTATAATGAAGGAATGTATAACTGTTGTCCCATTTTAATTTACACTGACTATTCACATTTCTCCATTACTTTATTTGCATGTGCTGCCAGATCCCACTATCGTATTAAGGTCTTCCATAGCTAGGAGTAGGTCGTGTGAAATAGTGTCTGTCCGTAGCTATTGTTAGAATTAACCACTTGCACGTCGTCACTGACATTTCTTGGTGCACGGCATTATATTATTGTGATGTCAGTGAAACTTCGTCACTGATATTTCTTGGTGCATGGCATTATATTATTGTGATGTCAGTGAAACTTCGTCACTGATATTTCTTGGTGCATGGCATTATATTATTGTGATAGTGAAGCTTCGTCACTGACATTTCTTGGTGCATGGCATTATATTATTGTGATGTTGGTGAAACTTCGTTACTGATATTTCTTGGTGCATGGCATTATATTATTGTGATGTTGGTGAAACTTCGTCACTGATATTTCTTGGTGCATGACATATTATTGTGATGGTGAAACTTCGTCACTGATATTTCTTGGTGCATGGCATTATATTATTGTGATGGTGAAACTTCGTCACTGATATTTCTTGGTGCATGACATTATATTATTGTGATGTTGGTGAAACTTCGTCACTGATATTTCTTGGTGCATGACATTATATTATTGTGATGGTGAAACTTCGTCACTGATATTTCTTGGTGCATGACATTATATTATTGTGATGTTGGTGAAACTTCGTCACTGATATATCTTGGTGCATGACATTATATTATTGTGATGGTGAAACTTCGTCACTGATATTTCTTGGTGCATGACATTATATTATTGTGATGGTGAAACTTCGTCACTGGCGTTTCTTGGTGCATGGCATTATATTATTGTGATGTTAGTTAATCTTCATCTTAGCCTCACTTTAATTTGTTTATAGTGTGCTGGTTTCCATTCAAGCAACGGCCCCTCTTTTCGTCATCCCTTCCCGAATAAATGTCAGCTTTTCCAGTTGCTATGTTCAATCTCCTGATTCATGCCCATATCGCTATCTCTTTTTCCTTATTTCGTTCGTTCGTTCGTTCGCTTTCGTCAGCTTTGACCTCTGACGAAGTCCCACCCACTCAATTTTGTGGGACTGAATTTTGCGTGTAAAGTCTGTTTTATCCCATTACAGGATGCTCCTCGCCATGCAGGCAGATTTACTCCGACTTCAGAGGTACTAATTTTTAGGGAATTAGTAAAACCCAGGTGTCCTCGCCAGGGTACGAACCCCGGCTGTTGCCGTGGTAAACCAACCGCCTATCGATTGCGCTAACCGGACACCCTTCCTTATTTCTAATGAACTAACTTTATAGATTCTTACTTCGCATGTTACCTGATTCAGTTTACCTGCTTCCTTCAATCTTCCATACATTCCAAAGTTTCGTATTTTGCAGCTACAGCATCCGTTGCAGTGGAACAGCTTCCTTTTGGCTTTCACCCTGCCGGTCATTGAGTGGAACAGCTTCCTTTTGGCTTTCACCCTGCCGGTCATTGAGTGGAACAGCTTCCTTTTGGCTTTCACCCTGCCGGTCATTGAGTGGAACAGCTTCCTTTTGGCTTCACCCTGCCGGTCATTGAGTGGAACAGCTTCCTTTTGGCTTCACCCTGCCGGTCATTGAGTGGAACAGCTTCCTTTTGGCTTCACCCTGCCGGTCATTGAGTGGAACAGCTTCCTTTTGGCTTCACACTGCCGGTCATTGCAAGCTCGAAGTTTTGAATGTCCACTCGCAGCAAAATATGGTTCTCTTTTGTTGCTTCTGTAACAAGTATCACTGATGCAGACATCGTTGTCGGTCGGAACTATGTACAACATCAAACCCGATCAGAACCATGCTACAGCACCAGACCCCGACTACACTAAACCACAACACCAGACCCCGACGACACTATGCTACAACACCAGACCCCGACTACACTATGCTACAACACCAATCCTCGACGACACTATGCTACAACACCAATCCTCGACGACACTATGCTACAACACCAATCCTCGACGACACTATGTTACAACACCAATCCTCGACGACACTATGCTACAACACCAATCCTCGACGACACTATGCTACAACACCAATCCTCGACGACACTATGCTACAACACCAATCCTCGACGACACTATGCTACAACACCAATCCTTGAGGTCCTGGTAGCTCCCCTTCCCTCACCCACACCCCTAACACCATCCACCTAGCGAGTACCAGCTTGACCAACTCCAGATGGTATATAGCTTTAGGGTCGGTCTGAGTAATTAAGCTCACAAACCGCATTTAAACAAGGGCGCATTTCTTGACAGAATTTGAACTTGCCCTGATATATATAGTGACAACTGAGAAAACTGAAGCACGAAGAGATAGAGGGAAGCAAAGAGAAAAGATACCATAGAAAAGATACCAGACAGCTTAAGAACATGGCTTGGCAAGCGGTTAAAAGCAAATGATGACTGTCGAGATCGAGATTTATGGAGAGACATGATCACCTACGCCAGCAGGCATGGTACTTGGTGGTGAAGACGATGATCATGATAACAGATATTGCATGATGACAGATATTACATGATGACAGATATTAGCTTGCTAATCGATCTGTATATATTTATAGTTCTTGTTTTTATTTTGGATTTATAATTTAAATTATTAAAGCTTTTTATTTCATTTTTTAGATTAACTTATTTTCATATTGATAGCTCTTTAACTATAGCTGGCTATTGCACATATTTAATTTTGTCCGTCGTTGATCCCCGTTACAGACTTTAGATTGATATATTTTTAATTACTTTGACTCCAGATGCTTTATAAACGTGAAATGTGAAATATACAACATATACGTGATTTATTTCACAGAACATAATTGCGATATAGATTAAATACATAGTGTGAAATCTGCTTTGAACATAAACGTGATAGTATTTTAAGACATAAATGTAGTAGTTTTTGTTACAAAAATATGAAATTGTTGTTTTTAATATAAAGATAAAACTATCTTTACAGCATTTTCCCATTAACTGAGGTCTGCCGGGGTTAATTGTAGGACCGGAGAATAAAGGCCGCATGTCCAGTGCAGTCGCCGCGAGATGTTCAGATCTGAGTTTATTTCTTAGTATATCCCCCCCCCCCCCCCAATAGAAAAAGAAATGTTGACCCTACCGAGATTCAAACCCGCGTTCTCCTGGTTTGGTGGCTATCGATTCAGCCACCAGCTCTCCTATAACCTTGTTTAGCTTTAATATAACAGTCATCATCAAGTACCACGTCTGCTGGTGTAGGTGATCATGTCTCTCCACAACTTTCGATCACGACAGTTATTTATCATTTCTGTTGTTCACCTTCTACCAAGCCATTCTCTTAAGCTGTCTGGTATCTCTTCTCTTTATTTCCATCTATCTCTTCGTCTTTCAACTTCCCCAGTTGTCACAATATATTCCAGTTGTTCCCTTCTCATTACATAACCAAAAATTATAATTGTTTCTTCCTAATATTGGAAACTAGCCCCCTTTTTCCTTTGGCCTCTTTCAGAACGTTTTCTTTACTCTTCTTAGCTGTCCATTGAGTTCTCAACATTCTTCTGTAAAAGCACATTTCTACAATCTCCAGAGATTTTCTAGTCTATTGTCCTATAATCCATGATTCACATCAATGTTTTCAGACCGGATCTACATAATATTTAAGAACTATTTTTCTTGTTTCCATTCCCAAAAAAGGATGGCACAGTATCTTCCTCATTTTTTGGGAAAGCTGCTTTTGTCAGAGCTATTTTACATCTACTATCAGAGCTGTTCTACGTATCACCTTTGTTTTACATCACCATCTGACCTATTCTACATCTCACCTCTGTTTCATATCTACCATCTCAGATATTCTACATTTCACCTCTGTTTTACATCTACCATCTGAAGTTAACATTTAATATCATCATCATCAAGTACCGGGCCTACTGGCGTAGGTGATCATGTCTCTCAACAACTTTCGATCTCGACAGTTATTTATCATTTCTGTTGTTGACCTTCTGCCAAGCCATTCTCTTAAGCTGTCTGTTACTTTTTCTCTTTGCTTCCCTCTTATCTCTTCGCCCCTCAATTTTTTCCAGTTGTTACAATATATTCCAGTTGTTCTCTTCTCATTACATGGCCAAAAAATGATGATTGTTTCTTCCTAATATTGGAAATTAGCTCTCTTTTTGCTGTGACCTCTCTCAGAACATCTTTATTACTCTTCTTAGCAGTCCCTGGTACTCTCAACATTCTTCTGTAAAACCACATTTCTACAGACTCCAGTGATTTTATTGTCTGCTGTCCTATTGTCCATGATTCGCATCCATATGTTAAGACTGGCTCTACATAACATTTAAGAACTCTTTTTCTTGTTTCTATTATCAAAAATGGATTGCATAGTATCTTCCTCATTTTTTGAAAAGCTGCTATTGCCTGAGCCATTCTGCATCTCACCTCTTTTGTACATCTTCCGTCTGAGGTTAACAGAGTTCCCAAATATTTAAATTCATTTACCTGTTTTAATATAACATTTAATATAGTATATTTAATATAAGCTTTTCTTTTAATTATAAGCTTTAATATAAAGAAATCATTACATAAAGCACACATGTGAAAATATTTGAGATCATACATGCTAACTGTTCTATAATATATAAATTTGAAACTGCTTCTGGTACATAAATATAAAACTGTTCTTGTACATTTTGATTCATAACATATTAATGTTAGACCATTATGTTCTGTATTTTAATAATCTCATTCTGTTCTATAGCAGATAAAGTTTAACAGCCCCATAAGAGTCTACCGTTGATTACTGAACAAACAGAAAAGGGTAGGAATCAACGATGTTAATCACTGGCCATGCTATGACAGTGAAAGTAAACACAGACGGACGAAATACAAGCGACTTGGTGCGCGATAATAGTAACATGTTTTCTCTTGCAAGAGTAATCGCCCCCTCCCCACTTAATAATTCCATACAAGTTCAATTAAGTAAAGATATATTGATCGCGCCAACGTAATGTAGATCACTGTTATTTTCTCCCCTGCACTGGAGAATTGTAGGAAATAAATTTGATCTCATAACAGGAACTGGTTTTTCTCAATTATTAGAAAGATGACAAATGTCTTCTACGGATGAGACGAGAGTTCGTGTTTTGGAGAAATGTATTGAGAAGATTTAATAGATAAAACATTCCTTTTCTAATATGTTTTATTGACAATAACTGGAGTAATAGTTGTAGCGGTAGTAGTTGCAGAGGTGGTAATAGTAGTTGCAGCGGTGGAGTAGTAGTTGTAGTAGTAATTGTAGTAGTAGTTGTAGTAGTAGTTGTTGCAGCGGTGGTAGTAGTAGTAGTTTGTAGTAGTAGTAGTAGTTGTAGTAGTAGTTGTTGCAGCGGTGGTAGTAGTAGTAGTTGCAGCGGTGGTAGTAGTAGTTGTTGCAGCGGTGGTAGTAGTAGTAGTAGTAGTAGTTGCAGCGGTGGTAGTAGTAGTAGTTGTAGTAGTAGTAGTTGTAGTAGTAGTAGTTGTAGTAGTAGTAGTTACAGCGGTGGTAGTAGTAGTAGTTGTAGTAGTAGTAGTTGTAGTAGTAGTAGTTAGCAGCGGTGGTAGTAGTAGTAGTTGTAGTAGTAGTAGTTGTAGTAGTAGTAGTTGTAGTAGTAGTAGTTACAGCGGTGGTAGTAGTAGTAGTTGTAGTAGTAGTAGTTGTAGTAGTAGTAGTAGTTGTAGTAGTAGTAGTAGTTGCAGCGGTGGTAGTAGTAGTAGTTGTAGTAGTAGTAGTAGTAGTTGTAGTAGTAGTAGTTGTAGCGGTAGTAGTAGTTGCAGCGGTGGTAGTAGTAGTTGTTGCAGCGGTGGTAGTAGTAGTTGTTGTTGCAGCGGTGGTAGTAGTAGTTGTTGCAGCGGTGGTAGTAGTAGTTGTTGTTGCAGCGGTGGTAGTAGTTGTTGCAGCGGTGGTAGTAGTAGTTGTCGCAGCGGTGGTAGTAGTTGTTGCAGCGGTGGTAGTAGTAGTTCTTGTTGCAGCGGTGGTAGTAGTAGTTCTTGTTGCAGCGGTGGTAGTAGTAGTTGTTGTTGCAGCGGTGGTAGTAGTAGTTGCAGTGGTGGTAGTAGTAGTAGTTGTTGTTGCAGCGGTGGTAGTAGTAGTTGTTGTTGTTGCAGCGGTGGTAGTAGTAGTTGTTGTTGCAGCGGTGGTAGTAGTAGTAGTTGTTGTTGCAGCAGTGGTAGTAGTAGTAGTTGTTGTTGCAGCGGTGGTAGTAGTAGTAGTTGTTGTTGCAGCAGTGGTAGTAGTAGTTGTTGTTGCAGCGGTGGTAGTAGTAGTTGTTGTTGCAGCGGTGGTAGTAGTAGTTGTTGTTGCAGCGGTGGTAGTAGTAGTTGTTGTTGCAGCGGTGGTAGTAGTAGTTGTTGTTGCAGCGGTGGTAGTAGTAGTTGTTGTTGCAGCGGTGGTAGTAGTAGTTGTTGTTGCAGCGGTGGTAGTAGTAGTTGTTGTTGCAGCGGTGGTAGTAGTAGTTGTTGTTGCAGCAGTGGTAGTAGTAGTTGTTGTTGCAGCGGTGGTAGTAGTAGTAGTTGTTGCAGTGGTGGTAGTAGTAGTAGTTGTTGTTGCAGCGGTGGTAGTAGTTGTTGTTGCAGCGGTGGTAGTAGTAGTAGTTGCAGTGGTGGTAGTAGTAGTAGTTGTTGTTGCAGCAGTGGTAGTAGTAGTAGTTGTTGTTGCAGCGGTGGTAGTAGTAGTTGTTGCAGCGGTGGTAGTAGTAGTTGCAGTGGTGGTAGTAGTAGTAGTTGTTGTTGCAGCGGTGGTAGTAGTAGTTGTCGCAGCGGTGGTAGTAGTAGTTGTTGCAGCGGTGGTAGTAGTAGTTGCAGTGGTGGTAGTAGTAGTTGTTGTTGCAGCGGTGGTAGTAGTAGTTGTCGCAGCGGTGGTAGTAGTAGTTGTTGCAGCGGTGGTAGTAGTAGTTGCAGTGGTGGTAGTAGTAGTAGTTGTTGTTGCAGCGGTGGTAGTAGTAGTTGTCGCAGCGGTGGTAGTAGTAGTTGTTGCAGCGGTGGTAGTAGTAGTTGTTGCAGCGATGGTAGTAGTAGTTGCAGTGGTGGTAGTAGTAGTAGTTGCAGCGGTGGTAGTAGTTGTTGCAGCGGTGGTAGTAGTAGTTGTCGCAGCGGTGGTAGTAGTAGTTGTCGCAGTGGTGGTAGTAGTAGTTGTCGCAGCGGTGGTAGTAGTTGTTGCAGCGGTGGTAGTAGTAGTTGTCGCAGCGGTGGTAGTAGTAGTTGTCGCAGCGGTGGTAGTAGTAGTTGTCGCAGCGGTGGTAGTAGTAGTAGTTGCAGCGGTGGTAGTAGTAGTTGTCGCAGCGGTGGTAGTAGTAGTTGTCGCAGCGGTGGTAGTAGTAGTTGTCGCAGCGGTGGTAGTAGTTGTTGTTGCAGCGGTGGTAGTAGTAGTTGCAGTGGTGGTAGTAGTAGTTGTTGTTGCAGCGGTGGTAGTAGTAGTTGTTGTTGTTGCAGCGGTGGTAGTAGTAGTTGTTGTTGTTGCAGCAGTGGTAGTAGTAGTTGTTGTTGCAGCAGTGGTAGTAGTAGTTGTTGTTGCAGCAGTGGTAGTAGTAGTTGTTGCAGCGGTGGTAGTAGTAGTTGTTGTTGCAGCAGTGGTAGTAGTAGTTGTTGCAGTGGTGGTAGTAGTAGTTGTTGTTGCAGCGGTGGTAGTAGTAGTTGTTGTTGTTGCAGCGGTGGTAGTAGTAGTTGTTGCAGCGGTGGTAGTAGTAGTTCTTGTTGCAGCGGTGGTAGTAGTAGTTGTTGTTGTTGCAGCGGTGGTAGTAGTAGTTCTTGTTGCAGCGGTGGTAGTAGTAGTTGTTGTTGCAGCGGTGGTAGTAGTAGTTCTTGTTGCAGCGGTGGTAGTAGTAGTTCTTGTTGCAGCGGTGGTAGTAGTAGTTCTTGTTGCAGCGGTGGTAGTAGTAGTTCTTGTTGCAGCGGTGGTAGTAGTAGTTGTTGTTGCAGCGGTGGTAGTAGTAGTTGCAGTGGTGGTAGTAGTAGTTGTTGTTGCAGCGGTGTTAGTAGTAGTAGTTGTTGTTGCAGCGGTGGTAGTAGTAGTTGTTGTTGCAGCGGTGGTAGTAGTAGTAGTTGTTGTTGCAGCAGTGGTAGTAGTAGTAGTTGTTGTTGCAGCGGTGGTAGTAGTAGTAGTTGTTGTTGCAGCAGTGGTAGTAGTAGTTGTTGTTGCAGCGGTGGTAGTAGTAGTTGTTGTTGCAGCGGTGGTAGTAGTAGTTGTTGTTGCAGCGGTGGTAGTAGTAGTTGTTGTTGCAGCGGTGGTAGTAGTAGTTGTTGTTGCAGCGGTGGTAGTAGTAGTTGTTGTTGCAGCGGTGGTAGTAGTAGTTGTTGTTGCAGCGGTGGTAGTAGTAGTTGTTGTTGCAGCGGTGGTAGTAGTAGTTGTTGTTGCAGCGGTGGTAGTAGTAGTTGTTGTTGCAGCAGTGGTAGTAGTAGTTGTTGTTGCAGCGGTGGTAGTAGTAGTTGTTGCAGTGGTGGTAGTAGTAGTAGTTGTTGTTGCAGCGGTGGTAGTAGTTGTTGTTGCAGCGGTGGTAGTAGTAGTAGTTCCAGTGGTGATAGTAGTAGTAGTTGTTGTTGCAGCAGTGGTAGTAGTAGTAGTTGTTGTTGCAGCGGTGGTAGTAGTAGTTGTTGCAGCGGTGGTAGTAGTAGTTGCAGTGGTGGTAGTAGTAGTAGTTGTTGTTGCAGCGGTGGTAGTAGTAGTTGTCGCAGCGGTGGTAGTAGTAGTTGTTGCAGCGGTGGTAGTAGTAGTTGCAGTGGTGGTAGTAGTAGTAGTTGTTGTTGCAGCGGTGGTAGTAGTAGTTGTCGCAGCGGTGGTAGTAGTAGTTGTTGCAGCGGTGGTAGTAGTAGTTGCAGTGGTGGTAGTAGTAGTAGTTGTTGTTGCAGCGGTGGTAGTAGTAGTTGTCGCAGCGGTGGTAGTAGTAGTTGTTGCAGCGGTGGTAGTAGTAGTTGTTGCAGCGATGGTAGTAGTAGTTGCAGTGGTGGTAGTAGTAGTAGTTGCAGCGGTGGTAGTAGTTGTTGCAGCGGCGGTAGTAGTAGTTGTCGCAGCGGTGGTAGTAGTAGTTGTCGCAGTGGTGGTAGTAGTAGTTGTCGCAGCGGTGGTAGTAGTTGTTGCAGCGGTGGTAGTAGTAGTTGTCGCAGCGGTGGTAGTAGTAGTTGTCGCAGCGGTGGTAGTAGTAGTTGTCGCAGCGGTGGTAGTAGTAGTTGTCGCAGCGGTGGTAGTAGTAGTTGTCGCAGCGGTGGTAGTAGTAGTTGTCGCAGCGGTGGTAGTAGTAGTTGTCGCAGCGGTGGTAGTAGTAGTTGTCGCAGCGGTGGTAGTAGTAGTTGTCGCAGCGGTGGTAGTAGTAGTTGTAGTTGTAGTAGTTGTAGTAGATGTAGTAGTTGTAGTAGTTGTAAAAGTAGTTGCAGCGGTGGTAGTAGTAGTTGTAGTAGCAGTAGTTGTAGTAGTTGTAGTAGTTGTAGTTGCAGTGGTGGTAGTAGTAGTTGTTGCAGCGGTGGTAGTAGTAGTTGTTGCAGCGGTGGTAGTAGTAGTTGCAGCGGTGGTAGTAGTAGTTGTAGTTGTAGTAGTTGTAGTTGTAGTAGTTGTAGTCGTAGTTGCAGCGGTGGAGTAGTAGTAGTAGTAGTTGCAACGGTGGTAGCAGCAGCAGCAATAGCAGTAGTAGTAGTTGTAGTAGTAGTTGTTGTTGTTGTAGTAGTAGAAGTAGTAGTATTTGTAGTAGTAGTAGTAATTATAGTAATAGTAGTAGTAGTAGTAGTAGTAGTTATTGTTGTTGTTGTAGTAGTAGTTATTGTTGTTGTTGTAGTAGTAGTTATTGTTGTTGTTGTAGTAGTAGTTATTGTTGTTGTAGTAGTAGCAGTTGTAGTAGTAGCAGTTGTAGTAGTAGTAGTTGTAGTAGTAGTAGTTGCAGCAACAGCAATAGCTGGAGCAATAATAGCAATAAATAACAGTAGCACCAATATTAGTTAATACTGTATCAGTAGCAGCACCAGTATTAGTAGCAAAAGCAGTAGCTGCACCAGTAGTAGTAGCAAAAGCAGTAGCTGCACCAGTAGTAGTAGCAAAAGCAGTAGCTGCACCAGTAGTAGTAGCAAAAGCAGTAGCTGCACCAGTAGTAGTAGCAAAAGCAGTAGCTGCACCAGTAGTAGTAGCAAAAGCAGTAGCTTCACCAGTAGTAGTAGCAAAAGCAGTAGCTGCAGCAGAAGTAGCTGTAGTAGTACACAGTTGTTTGTTGATAATATTTCAGTAGTCTCGGACTACTTCTCAGTTCTGAAACATGACTTGAGTATAACTCTGCCATGGAACATTACAATGATCATAAGAGTAGGTAAATCTAAACTGTCACAATATTGAGGTTATACTAAGGTTATTTTACATCAAAAATTATAAGATTTGTCACATGTTGAAATACTTATTTTCATAAACGTTATTGGGCCAACATTTCAAAAGTATAAAATTCAACTGTTAAAGAATATTGATATTAGTATACGGCGTCACTCACACATTTGAATCACCTCAAAAAAAAAAAACATATATCTTAAAGCGTGGCATGTTGTTTCCTAATGAAATCTTTATTTATACATTTAGCATCATTTTGGGACTATAACTAAATTACTACTTTAAGATTAGAGCAAGCAGCTTAGAGTAGTAGATGTAGTAACAGTTAAAGCTAAAGTAGTTGTATTAGTTTAAGTATTACTAGTTCTAATATATAGTTGTAGCAGTAGATGTAGTAACAGTTAAAGCTAAAGTAGTTGTATTAGTTTAAGTATTACTAGTTCTAATATATAGTTGTAGCAGTAGATGTAGTAGCAAAAGTGATAGAAGTCGTAATAGTGTTAATTGTCATGGTTTAACTTGTAGATTAAATAAAGGTAAAGACAGTGGCAGTAATATAGAAGCAGCAATAACAGCAGCAGGAGTAGTGTGGCAGCAACAATAACATCAGCTGTAGTAGTAGTTACAGTTTAGGTAGTAGTTATAAGTTGTTGCAATGATAGCAGTAGAAGTAGAAGCTGAAGTAATAAGTTGTTGAAGTGGTAGCAGTAGAAGTAGTAGCTGAAGTAATAAGTTGTTGCCGTGGTAGCAGTAGAAGTAGTAGCTGAAGTAATAAGTTGTTGCCGTGGTAGCAGTAGAAGTAGTAGCAGTAGAAGTAGTAGCTGAAGTAATAAGTTGTTGAAGTGGTAGCAGTAGAAGTAGTAGCTGAAGTAATAAGTTGTTGCCGTGGTAGCAGTAGAAGTAGTAGCTGAAGTAATAAGTTGTTGCAGTGGTAGCAGTAGAAGTAGTAGCTGAAGTAATAAGTTGTTGCAGTGGTAGCAGTAGAAGTAGTAGCTGAAGTAATAAGTTATTGCAGTGGTAGCAGTAGAAGTAGTAGCTGAAGTAATAAGTTGTTGCAGTGGTAGCAGTAGAAGTAGTAGCTGAAGTAATAAGTTGTTGCAGTGGTAGCAGTAGAAGTAGTAGCTGAAGTAATAAGTTATTGCAGTAGTAGCAGTAGAAGTAGTAGCTGAAGTAATAAGTTGTTGCAGTGGTAGCAGTAGAAGTAGTAGCTGAAGTAATAAGTTGTTGCAGTGGTAGCAGTAGAAGTAGTAGCTGAAGTAATAAGTTGTTGCAGTAGTAGCAGTAGAAGTAGCAGCTGAAGTAATAAGTTGTTGAAGTGGTAGCAGTAGAAGTAGTAGCTGAAGTAATAAGTTGTTGCAGTGGTAGCAGTAGAAGTAGTAGCTGAAGTAATAAGTTGTTGCAGTAGTAGCAGTAGAAGTAGTAGCTGAAGTAATAAGTTGTTGCAGTAGTAGCAGTAGAAGTAGCAGCTGAAGTAATAAGTTGTTGAAGTGGTAGCAGTAGAAGTAGTAGCTGAAGTAATAAGTTGTTGCAGTGGTAGCAGTAGAAGTAGTAGCTGAAGTAATAAGTTGTTGCAGTGGTAGCAGTAGAAGTAGTAGCTGAAGTAATAAGTTGTTGAAGTGGTAGCAGTAGAAGTAGTAGCTGAAGTAATAAGTTGTTGCAGTGGTAGCTGTAGAAGTAGCAGCTGAAGTAATAAGTTGTTGCTATGGTAGCAGTAGAAGTAGTAGCTGAAGTAATAAGTTGTTGGAG